>CM037779.1:18912053-18962053 GCA_021229015.1 Solen grandis
TTTATTGCCCTTTGTTATTTTTCATACTTAAATTTTGTCCAGAGCTAATATATAATAATAAAGTACCCATCAAGTGACAAAGAGCAGTTCAGGGAGCATCTATACCGATTCTACTGGCACTAAGTCTTGTTTTGTTTTTTTAGATTTTGGCAAAGAACTCCAAGTCTTATTACTGCATTACAATTGTATGGATGTTTGCTTTTAGGAACACTTTTTGAGAGTCCTACGCTGCATTCCAAGCATTCTGAAAGTCCATAGAATCCTAATAGAAAAATACCAGAGAAAGCTGGATAAAGCAGAAGCTTCAACTCTAACAGTGAATACTTTACTGAAAGGTAATGTTACATAAGGTTTCATTATATATCTATTAAAAGTACATCTGACATCATAATTATATATTGTATTATTGTACAAAAATTTTATTTAATAATAATACTTTTCAAACATTTATTCATATGACTGTTGAAGTAATAAGCAGAGTTCTTATTCAGTAAAATGACTTATTTCTAAAGCTTATTTGTGACAGGATGTGTCATAGGTAATATATATCAATATATTTATGTATTGTATCGTTTAAATGACAATCATCTTTATGAAGGATCTAAGATGAGTGTTTTACTGAAAATATTGGCAAACAAATAACAAAGTGTTCCAGCTGTTTGTTTCCTTATTTCTGTTAACTTCATGGTAGTTGTTCATATATGTAAAAGAAAAGTGATTCATTTATTTGAATTCAATGAATTTTCTTAAAATAGAATTAGGTTTAAATATGTTAGTTGCCTTCATTATAATAGAAATATAAGTTAAACTTTGTTTATGTGTTTTAAAACTTTAAAGATATTTGATCGGTAGCAATATATCAATAAAATATATAAAGCTTGTTATTAAAGCTGGGATGTATGTTATGTGGGAGTTTCTCAAGTTAAATATATGGCAAAGTTTCTGGTTTGGACAGAGCAAACGTTTGGGAATGAAACCGAGGCATTGCTAGCAGACTTTGGAGAAGCCTGGGAAATGACAAGGGGTGCTTTAAAACAATATCGTAAGTAAAAAGCTTTTAAGTGCTTCAATTACACAATAATGTTCTTGGTCAATTTCTGGTTAGTCTTTGCATAAGCAATGTAACATGCAAGCGTGTAAGTTAAATATAAATAATTTCACATACTTCATCTAAAGTTATTTCTTCAATTTGTTTGTTATGTCTATATTTCATGTCCAAAATTTGATAACATATTAATTTATCTTTGCTGCCAAATTGACATTGGAGGGAAAAAATGTGCAGTGTGTTATGAATAAACATGTACCAAGTTGATTGTCCAGAGAATAAAAAAAACATTATTCTACTCATTCCAATGTTGACGTTGGTTTTGGGAACATTTTCTAACAAGCTTTGTTTTTAGCTCACCAGAGCACAAGTGCTCAATGTGATCATTCTGCGTCCGTGGTCGTGTGTCGTCATCAATTTGCTTTATAAGACATCTCTCAAGATGACCCCTTAAAATGAGGCCCTTATTTGATCGGCTAGTTTCCCTATTAACTCTATATAGAAAAATACAAAATTATTCTTCCATGAAGCAATTGGCCAGAATTTATATAACACAAATGATATTTTCATAGCCCTGAACAAAATTGATAAAAAAAATGATCCCTTGAAAAGTGAAGCCTTAGAGGGTTGACTAGTTTCTTTATAAACCATACTTTCTAAAATTAAGTTGATCCCTTGAAAAATGAGTTTGCCTTAAGTTTCCTTATATAACTCTATATATAGAAAATTAAAAAAAAATCTTCTTCTATGAAGCCAATGGCCAGAATTTAATTTCATTCAGTACAAATGGTCACCTCATGACTGTCTATTATAATTGCTAAAATAAAGTTGATCCCTTGAAAAAAAAGGACTCCAGATGTTTGACTAGTGAAAACTTATTTTTTTTTCTATGTTGCTGTTGCAAGTAGTAATATAAAGTGATTTGAATGGCTTTGAATAAGATTGTGTACTCTGGTAAGTGATCTAGGGCCATCATGGCTCTCTTGTTTCAATGAAGAAGACTTCACATCTTCATGAAACTTGAAACATATGGACATAATCATATTTACGCAATTTTATGGCTGTGTATGTGACCTTTATTTCACGGTTGGATAAACATTGTAAAATTGATTGTTCTGCTTCAGGTTTACCTTCGATCGTAAGCTTTTTTCTATGTATCAGATTTCACATCATTATGAAACTTGATACAAATGTACATCAAGATATAAACTTTTAAAAAAACAAGCAAATATTTGGTTGTGACCAAAATGAGGGCCCTTAGGGGGGTTGGCCAGATTCCATATAGACTATGTGGAATATTTAAAAAATCTTCTGGAAAACCAAGGGTTAGTATTTAATTTCACTTGGCACTAATGGTCAACACATTGTCATCTATCATGATTTCTAAAACAATATTGATCCCTTTAAAAAATGAGACTCCAAGGGGGTCGGATATATTCCTTAGATAATCTATAGAGAACGTTTCAAAAATCAGCTCCTCTGTGACTAATGGTCAGAATTTAAATGCAATTGTTACATACGTCACCTCATATTCCTGTACAGTAATTGCTTAAAAATAAGTTAACCCCTTCAAAAATGATACCCTTAGGTCTCTGGTAGTTTCAGTATATATACTCTTTATAGAAACATTTAAAATTCTTGATCAAATAAAATAAAATAAAAAAATATTCCCCCAGGGGGTTGGCTAGTTTACTTATGTTTTTAGAATTTTTTGTGTCTGAAATTTGAATCTAGTTGATGTAACAGTACAGTACTTATGCAATTAAGGGCCACCATGGCCCTCTTGTTTTACAGTTTTTAACTTACCAGAGCACAACCTGCTCCAGATGGACTATTATGATCACTTTTGTCTGTTACCAACAATTTGCTTTGAAAGAAATCTCCTCTGAAACAATCAGGTAGAAATGGATAAGAAAAATTGCTAAAATAAACTTTATCCGTTCAGAACTCTGGTTGCCATGGCATGCAATTTTATTTTAAAAAAAACACTACTCTGAAACAAAAGGTCACCTCTTTGCCTTCTACCATAATTGCTAAAATAAATATTTGAATCTATTTTGTCTTAGGACTTCTGATTATTAATTTGCATGCTATTGACTTAGTGCAATGTGTGGTCTTTTCATTTAGAACGTTGACCCTTGTCATCAGAATAACTTTCATTTGAATATAGTTTGCTGTCATATAAACAACTCTTCATATCTTATCTTATATTTTTAGGTTGTTCAACAGAGTTGGGTGGAATGCTTGTACAGAAAGAGTACTGCAGCAGAAAGATAACAAGAGATACTCTTATTGCTGTTTTACTGCCGACCACAAAAGAAGCAGGATTGTGTTCCTATGCACTTCTTGATTTCTTGATGAGAAAAAAACATAATGACTTTTTGGACAAGTATATGCAAGCAACGGGAAGGTAATGAGATTATATCGTAGTTAGTTTTGGCCCAATCTCCATGAATATTGGTCAGAATGTTTGGTTTCAAGATATCTTGGATGAGTTGGGTCATGTGGGGTCAAAAACTAGGTCACTATGTCAAATCTTAGAAAATTAAAAAAAACAAAAACTTGTGAACACTGTAGAGGCCATAATTTTGGCCCAATTTCATGAAATTTGGTCCGGATATTTGTCTTAAGGTAATGGCACCCTAATGCATGAATTTTCTAATTCTGGTTTCTTTGGTGTTTTTCTATTCTATGCATTTAAGGAAAGCATTTTGTGCAATATAAGACATTTTTAACCACAGGTTCTAAAGAAATATGAATTTTAGTTTATCTAACTCAGGATTGAAATGCTTTCGAAATTGTGTGGTGGTATACGTATAAAAACTGCTATAAAATCATCAAATTTCCCAATTTTTTCTCATGAATTGATTTTTCAAATGTATATTTATACATTAATATAGAAAATCTTCATATTATAGGTTGATATTTATAAGACAGTAGCACTACAATTCCTGGTAAAGTACATAATTATTGTATACATAAATTTCTCAAGACAAGCTGTTTAAAAAGTATTCATATACTATATCAAACATAAAAATGCAAAATTTTATATAGGTTAACCATAAAAATATCAAGTAATAACAGTATGTATTACCTAACCCCCTATTTTTTAAGCTCAGAAAAACAAGGAATATCAGGTATTGACTGCGTCTTAAGTTCTTTTCAGGTACAATGTGAGAACATACTTGAAATAATAATCATGATAATCATATTTAGTGCTTTTTTCCATTCAATGATTTATGTAAAATCATTGTAGAGTGAAATAATGAACAGATTATGACATTATTTCGAAGGAAAAAAAACCCACCTTATATGTGAAGTTTTTCTCAGAGACAAAATTCACCACTTTGTACAGAACATTAACATATGTACAGCTACAGATGTATTTCCTTAATGAAGCATTTAATTTCAAAGTTATTTTTTTCATGGTTTTAAGGATTAAAGGTCTAAGCATTTCAATAGAAATTTTCTGAAGAGTTATATAAAAAAAAAAAATATGTGACCAAGTACGCTCAGTCTAAGTACAAAAGAATCACTGTTACAATTTTCCGCTTTACATGAATTTCAAATGTGTGTTTCTGTATTTTGGTTGATTAAGATACCCTTTGCTTTTTAAAATTTGCCTTTTTTTTATGGAAATTTTTTCGAAATACCATCAGTTATCACAATTATGCTTTTTGACAGATCAATGGGGGATTCCAAAAATGATGTCACTGGAAGTAATTTTGGAAGGTGTTTTTCTTCTCTCTTTCAAGAAAGGATATTTTTACATTTGAATAGATGAATACCAATCAATGCTATTACTTTTTATTAACAATACCAAGAACTGAACTTCTTAATAGAAAAGAATCACATTCCGAATCATGGCGTGTTATGACGAAGAATATCGGAAGTTGGGCGATCTTTGTGACATTTGCCGTAATTTTCGAGCCCATTAGGGGTCCTCTACCTTATTAATATGTCGGATGAGTTTGAAATTTGGTCATGTTGGGTCAAAAACAAGGTCATTAGGTCAAATCTTAGAAAAACCTTGTGAAGACACTAGAGGCTACTGTTTTGGCCCAATCTTCATGAAAGTTGGTCAGGATGTTTGTCTATATAAAATCTAGGATGAGTTTGAACATTGGTCACATGGGTCAAAAAGTTGGTCACCTGGGTAAATCTTAGTAAAACCTTATGATCACTCTAGAAGCCACATTTTTGGCCGAACCTTCATGTAACTGGGTCAGAATGTTTATTTACATCAAATCTCGGATGAGTTCAAAACTGGGTCACATGGGGTTAAAAAGGCATGCAATTAATTTGAAACATCTTTAATATGTTTAGGTGTATCATACTACCTTGGAAGATAACACTTGATGGAATATATTACAAATTATGACCCCTTTTTAACTTAGAAATTTTGGTTAAAGTTTTGCATGCAAGGTACTTTCATGCTTATATCTCAATATCCAGGCATGCAATGGATTTGAAACATTTTTAATATGTTTAGGGGTATCATACTATCAAGGTAGATAACTCTTGATGGAATATATTACAAGTTATGGCCATTTTTTAACATAGAAATTTTGGTTTAAGTTTCGCATGCAAGGTACTTTCATGCTTATATCTCAGAGTCCAGGCAACGATTGATTTGAAATACCTTTAATGTGTTTATGGGTATCATACTATCAAGGAAGATAACTCTTGATGGAATATATTACAAGTTGTGGCCCCTTTTTAACTAAGAAATTTTGGTTAAAGTTTTGCATGCAAAGAATTTCATGCTTGAATTTCAGTAACCAGGCCTGGGTTTAATTTGAAACATCTTTAATATGTTCATTGGTATCATACTATAGTGGCAGATAGTTTTTGACTGAATATAATGCAGATTAGGGCCACTTTTTGACTTAAACTTTTTGGTTAAAATTTTCCATGCAAGCGACTATCCAGCATATATCTCAGAAATTGTTTATGGAATTGACTAGAAAGTTTAGGAGTGTGTTCAGAGGCATTAGAAAACCTAGGAGGATAACTCTTGGACTGAATTTTATGCAAATTATGGCCCTTTTCTAACTTGGATACTTGGTTAAAGTTTTGCATCCACAGTGTTATTATGCTTCTGTCTCAGTAACTAGGCATGGGATTGATTTTAGACTTCTTAAACCTATTTAGGAGTATTAGACTATCAAGATATATTAATTTTTACTAATAATATATACAGGGTATATGAAGGGCAAGAATCGAAGCAGATTTTTTTTATTTACCAACAAGCATTTTGAATAGTCAATCATGCTGTCCTCTGGCAGCTCTTGTTTGTAATCATGCCTAACTCAGCAATCTTACTCAGGTGAGTAACACAGGGCCATCTTGGCCCTCTTGTTTAAATTAACTTGATAATTAACCTCAATCATTTTTTCATGGTACCTAATTTATTACAGTCTTATTTGGATTATCTTTAACACAAGCTGTTAATAGATATCCCAGACTGTCTCAAACATTTATATATAAGGGTGTTTAATTATCATTCTTTAAATTCAGAAGTGATTTTCTTCACTATTCTTGTTCTCCTAGAGTTAAGAACTTGTTTTAAATGCTCAAACAACTGCATTGTCCAATAATTATATCTCTGCTTCACAGAAATGGGAGATACATTAATATAGCTATCATGCCTCTGTCGTCCCTTTCCACCAAGTCGCGTTTCATCCTGTTCTAAAATTCGTTACATAAAGACAATATGGGATTAGGGGTTTTCACCTTTAGTGATAGTAATAGGTGAATTAGTCAGCAGTTATTGGTAGCTTCACATATTCAGAATAGAAATAGTACATTTTTAATTAAGTAAATTTCCTTCATGCTCTCAAGTAAATCTTCCAAAATCAACACGATTATGACACCTGTCTGTATCATGATAAGGATCTAAGGTAACATCCAAACTTCACTAAAATGCAGATTTTGGATATGTAGTGGGTCGGCGTTTTATCTATAGATGATGACAATAATATTTTTACTGGTTTAATTGGTCGATTAATGTGACCACGCATCAGCTGTTTCCGTTTTCTGGTAGTAAAAGAATTTGAATGTGTTTGAAAATTGGCTGCGTTTTATCGAGATAGCCCGTCGCCTCCACAAAAGCACGACAGATAAGAATGAGAAACTCGGGTCCATGAAAGCCCATTTTATGGAGCCACATCTTACCTAGTCGATGTAAGACGTACCATGAATAATTGTGAAGTTCTTGAAGACGCTATATTTTTCTAAGATGAAGAATTGTTGAATAAGAAAATGGCTTGGTGACTTCATTTAAACCCCCCACCCCACCCCCACGGTGTATTTACAGATATTAAACCTCAGAAAAAAACATGAACAGATAAGCATAATACATATGAAAATTCGAATTTAGTTTTTAAATATATACTAATGCTTAGCCCAGTTTTTACAAGTCATCTTTTCCTGGATGGACAGTATGGGAGATATAATTTGAAATAATCCTCAATCAAATTTAATTTGAAAAACGTATATTGATGGTGAGCTTTTGTGATAGCCCTTTGTGCGTCGTGCGACGTCAACAATTTGTCTTGTTAACACTCTAGAGGCCATATTTTTAGGCCAATCTTCATGAAACGTGGTCAGAATGTTTGTCTCCATAAAATCTTGGACAAGTTCAAAATTGGGTCATGTGGGGTCAAAAAGTAGGTCAAGTAAATCTTAAAAATTCCTTTTTGGCCATATCTTCATGAAACTTGGTCAGAATGTCTGTTTCCATAAAATCTTTGACAGGTTCAAAATTGGGTCATGTGTGGTCAAAAAGTAGGTCATGAGATCAAATCTTAAAAAAACATTGTAAACACTCAAGAAGCAGCCACATTTTTGGCCCAATCTTCATGAAACTTGGTAAGAATGTTTGTTTCCATAAAATCTTGGAAAAGTTCAAATTTGGGTCATGTGGGGTCAAAAAGTAGGTCATGGGGTCAAATCTTAGAAAAACCTTGTTAACACTCTGGAGGCCACATTTTTATACCCCCCACAAACGTAGTTTGGGGGGGTATATAGGAGTCACCATGTCGGTCGGTCAGTCCGTCCGTCCGTCTGTATTTTTTTTGTCCACGCTATTTCTCAATAACTACTGGATGGATTTCAATCAAACTTCATAGGAAGCTTCACTGGTGAGCATAGATGTGCATATTATGAAATTGTTACGGTTGATTGACTTTCTTTTGAGTTATGGCACTTTGCTGATTTTCTGGAGTTTTCTTTGTCCATGCTATTTCTCAATAACTACTGGATAGATTTCAAACAAACGTCATAGGAAACTTCAATATCAAGCACAGATGTGCATATTATGAAATGGTTACAGTTGAATGATTTTCTTTTGAGTTATGGCCCTTTGCTGATTTTCTGGAGTTTTCTTTGTCCACGCTATTTCTCAATAACTACTGGATGGATTTCAATCAAACTTCATAGGAAGCTTCAATATCAAGCACAGATGTGCATATTATGAAATGGTTATGGTTGACTGATTTTCTTTTGAGTTATGGCCCTTTGCTGATTTTCTGGAGTTTTCTTTGTCCACGCTATTTCTCAATAACTACCGGATAGATTTCAAACAAACGTCATAGAAAGCTTCAATATCAAGCACAGATGTGCATATTATGAAGTTGTTACGGTTGACTGATTTTCTTTTGAGTTATGGCCCTTTGCTATTTTCTGGAGTTTTCTTTGTCCATGCTATTTCTCATTAACTACTGGATGGATTTCAATCAAACTTCATAGGAAGCTTCACTGGTGAGCATAGATGTGCATATTATGAAATTGTTACGGTTGACTGACTTTTTTTTGAGTTATGGTTTTGTGTAATATGTCAATTGAAAACATCAATTCATTGTGACTTACCTCCTATAGCTTGGCACTTGATTTTAAACAAAGGCTGTGTGGGGGGTATTCATCACCTTTAGTGATAGCTCTAGTTGGCCCAATCTTTATGAAACTTGGTCGGAATGTCTGTTTCCATAAAATCTTGGACAGGTTCGAAATTGGGTCATGTGTGGTCAAAAAGTAGGTCATGAGGTCAAATTAAAAAACCTTGTAACACTCGAGGCCACATTTTTGGCCCAATCTTCATGAAACTTGGTAGAATGTTTGTTTCCATAAAATCTTGGAAAAGTTCAAATTTGGGTCATGTGGGGTCAAAAAGTAGGTCATGGGGTAAAATCTTAGAAAAACCTTGTGAACACTCTGGAGGCCACATTTTTGGCCCAATCTTTATGAAACTTATTCGGAATGTCTGTTTCCATAAAACCTTGGACAGGTTCGAAATTGGGTCATGTGTGGTCAAACATTAGGTCATGAGATCAAATCTTAGAAAAACCTTGTTAACACTCTAGAGGCCACATTTTTGGCCATATCTTCATGAAACTTGGTCGGAATGTTTGTTTCCATAAAATCTTGGACAAGCTCGAAAGTGGGTCCAAAAAAATGTTGAAAAATCCAACATATGTTGCTCATTTATAATCAGGTGAGCGATTCAGGGCCATCATGGCCCTCTTGTTAAAAATAGTTAACCTGCTGTTCCAATGATAGAATGTTATGTTGGTTGCGGGATCAAATGAGCTAAAATGTAACACCTAGCGCAAGGGAATTTACCATATACAGTAGCAGATTAGGCGCACTTTTTTTTCCAGATAATTCAGGTTTATAGATGAGGTGCACCTTATATGATGATATACAGCTTTTCAGGTTTCTTTTTTCAATCACAGAGAAGTGAAATTTACCAGTATCAGATCTCAGAAAATGGATATACTGCAAGCCATTGAATACGATAATATGCCACAAAGTCTTTACGAAACCATGATAAATAATACCAGGTTATTGCTTTTGTTCTTATTAGTTATCCCACTGGTATATTTCATGATAAAATGATCGTGAGAAACTGAAACAACTTGATGGAAGCCATTTTCAATACAAACAAATAAGTTTATTTTACGGGACCTCATCATGTATAGGAGAAACTTGACTGGTGGCAATTGTTATGTAATGTTTGTTAGTTGGGAGAATTTGACAGGTGACAATGGTCCCCAGTGTTAGAATGCGGGGACACGGTTGAGTAATGTCATGTTATGAAAATGTGTCACCTTTATCCTACCCCTCATTAATGTAACGGTCTAACGGTAATCTTATGCCATGTGTAAATAAAATGGTTCACTTTATGATTAGCCCGGTGACATACGGATAGCTTTCAGTCTGTCAAATTGTACGATGGCACAAATTTCAAAACAAGATTTCGCTGCATACGATACAATAAGTGATTTTTTTTGATTTTTTTTTTAAAGTTACCCTGAAAATTAGGATGCGCCTATTCTGACCGTGTGTACGGTAATAAACACTAAACTGGGAACTAAAACCGAGATTCAATGCATTATCAAACATTTGTTTTTTGTAAATGGGACAACATTTATTCTCACTAAGTAATAATAACAAACAAGCCAACCTCTTTCGAAATCGGAAATAGTATATGCTTTGTTTCAGCATATCTTTCTACACAAAAAAAATGCATTAAAAGTGACTATTGAAAAAGTCCGTGTAGTGACAAATTTGTAATTTATAAGCTCAAATAATGATAGCTTGTGAAAATAACATAATAAAATACAAATAGTGTAAATGAAACCTTCTTTAGTAATTTTCTGTTTAAGATTTTTGTTATCTTTTGAAAGGTGTCATATTATTTCAGAAAACCAGACAGCATGTCACTTGTTGCCCCTGAGGATGTAACATCCGCCCATCTGATAAGCTACAATACAGATCAGGACATAATGCCACTGGTCTTGGCAAACTGTCAGTATTCATTTGAGATTGGGAAAGGGACAAAAATAGAATATGATTTCACAAACATGGAGCGGCAGATTATGGATCGGTTCTTATACTCAAAGTCACGGATTGATGTTGGCAGATATTTGCAGGTATGATACAGCTTAATGTCAAATAATTCTATAAGAAAATACAGTTTGTAGCGGGCAAATTGCAGAATATGTCATTAAGGATCCTTTTTGCTTCTATTAAACCCTGTAAAACCATTGTCTAGAGGTACTGAGTTTGACAGAAAAAAACAAAAAAACACTAACATAATTGTATTATGACATTTTGATTTATATATCATCATTTCCTTTCAGAGAAATTAAGATAGGATTTGTAAATGATTTTAACTTTTTTTGTAATGTAAATCGGATCTTTTCTTTAAATATTTGTGCGTATGTGACTGATACTCTTTGGTTACTATATATATATATATATATATATATATATAAGTTTTTATACGCCGCCGGAGGCGGTCGTATATTGGCGTCATCTTCTCCGTCTATCCGTCCGTCCGTCCGTACGTCCGTACGTACGTCCGTACGTCCATATCTTGTGAACGCAACTCCTCCTACGTTTCTGAATGAATCTTTTCAAAACTTGGTCAATGTCATTACTATAATGGGTAGATGTGCATGAAGTGACGATTTTCCGGTTCATTGATTTTTACAAGATTTGTGTCCCTTTGAAACTTAGTCTCTGTAGCTGTTTGATATTGCAGCCTTGTGAACACAACTCCTCCTATATTTCTGAATGAATTTTTTCAAAACTTGGTCAATGTCATTACTATAATGGGTAGATGTGCATGAAGTGCCGATTTTCCGGTTCATTGATTTTTACAAGATTTGTGTCCCTTCGAAACTTAGTCTCTGTAGCTGAATGATATTGCAGCCTTGTGAACGCAACTCCTCCTACATTTCTGAATGAATCTTTTCAAAACTTGGTCAATGTCATAACTATAATGGGTAAATGTGCATGAAGTGGCGATTTTATGGTTCATTGATTTTTACAAGATTTGTGTCCCTTTGAAACTTAGTCTCTGTAGCTGAATGATATTGCAGCCTTGTGAACGCAACTCCTCCTACATTTCTGAATGAATCTTTTCAAAACTTGGTCAATATCATTACTATAATGGGTAGATGTGCATGAAGTGGTGATTTTCCGGTACATTAATTTTTGCAAGATTTGTGTCCCCTGAAACTTAGTCTTTTTAGCTGATTGATATTTCAACTTTGTGAATGCAATTTCTTGTATGTTTCTGACCTAATCTTTTCAAAACTTGGGCAATGTCATTACTATACTGGGTAGATATGCACAAAGCAGGGGCTTTGATGTTCATCAATATTTGCAATAGTTATGCCTTTCTAAACATGGTCTCTTTAAAACACAACTCAAGTTTTTAAACAGGTAAAAGTGCATAAGGCAAGGATTTTCTGGTACAGTGATTTTTGCAAGAGTTATGGGGAGAAAGAAAAAAGGATTCAAATTGATACTGCTATTTGACCTACTGTCATATTGGAAGCATTTTTAGGGTTCTATCTCTGTTCAGCTAAATTAATTGGTCTTACAGACTTCATTATGAGCTTATGCTTACAGAAATGTTAAAAGCAATAATTAAAAGACCCCTCTTGGTCTTTATATTTTGTGGCGGCGTATATTGTGGCATCACTGACACTCTTGTTATATTATTGTATTATTGAATAGATAAGGCAGATGGTATACAGGACAGAATTCACAAGTGCTGAAGTGTTTCAAAAACTGGCTGAAAAAATTCCACAGGTTAGTATATTATTTATTTTGTATTTTAGTCCATGTCTGTCATAAAAATGTCCATCATTTTTTTTCCTAATAGATATGTTCTGAATTTATTCATAATAAATTTGAGAATATGAAAATTTTCTAAATAAAAGAATAAAATATTAATTAACTAATGAATGTAATGTAATGATATATTTTTTGTCCCCCACAGAACCAAAGGTTGGTATAGGGGATATTGTTTTGGCTTTGTCCTATCATCTGGCCTCATCATCCCTCTGCCCTTCCTTCACACTTTTATTCATCAGGAGCCATACCTTAAAATAATATTAGCCAGAATCACAAAGATTTACACACAGTCCACAGTGGCCTAGTGATTAGAGCGTCCGCTTCGGGAGCGAGAGGTTGTGGGTTTGATCCCAGACCGCAACATGCCAAAGTCGTAAAAATAGAACTGGTATAGCTCCATTGCTTGGCGCTCAGCATATAAAGATAGTTCCAGGACTGATTGGCCCGGTGTCAGGATAATGTGACTGGGTGTGGTATCATGCCAGATGTCAGCAGCGTGATATTGTAGTGTGGCAGCACTTTATCTGTCTCAAGTAGACATCGTCTCCAAATGACTGAAATACTGTCAGTGGGACATTAAACCCAACAAACAAACAAAGATTTACAATTGGAAACCTAGAGGTTTGATTGTTATTTTCCCAATATGTGCTGAGTAATAGCCCTTGAATAACTGACATGTCTGTATCACACATATCTATATAACTATATGATGCCTTCATTTCCAAATCTGTATGAGCCAGGGTCATAAATCTTGACAGGATCACCATCATGCAAAGTTAGATGCCTGAGGTTTTGATTGTTGTTTGCTTATGAAATGCACAGAGTAATGGTCATTGAATTACTGTAATAACTATAGCTATGATATGTTTACCTCAAAAGCTGTATGTGCCAAGGTCACAAAATGTTCACCAGCAAGCAAAGTAAGACCCCTGAATTCTTTCCTGTTTCACCTAAACAAGGGATTTACTATTCATTTTCCCAATATGTATAGAGTATGGGCCTTGTCAAATTTAGAAAAAAGCTGTGTTGCCTATATTTCCAATTGGTTCATACCGGAGTCAGAACACTTTTAAGGACTGATCACACGAAGTTTGATGCCTGAGGTTTCATTGATGTTTTGTCAAACATGTCTAACATATGCAAGCTTATAGATCTATTTTTTTTATTATTTTTTTTAAAGCTTTGAAGCACATACCTTCAAAATTGAGCCAGTCACAAACATTTTACAGGAATGTTCTGAAGCATATAAGATTGTTCAATATCAAAATGGATTTGTATTATTAAGGAAGTAAGAATTACTCAAAATATAGTTGTGTCGCCTGTACGCTCAAGACTACACACTTATTACAAAGATTTTAAGAGGGATATATGAAGACATTTTTTGTGATGAAACATACCATGCATGTATATATGGACAGTGGAATGATGCATGTCCACAAATTTTCAGCTCTTTATGGAGCCATATCACAGATTAAGATAAAACAGCATTGATGTTTGGAATTTGCCTCTTTCAGCGGGGGATATAATTTCAATGAATTTACTTGCTGTAACTTTCAGGGTTTATTCATGATAACACGTGTACAATATCTCAATTATGTTTTGCATTTTCCTAGGTTAACTTGAACGCAGCTGTAAAGACCCAAATTTGTGAGGAAATCAGGAACATGCCGGACTTGTGTCGGTCACTTGACAATCTTGACATTACAATCAGTTTCCTGAAATCCGTGGGTGGAGACCAACACTCCCTGCTTTCAGAGTTCATGGAGGAAACCCTGAAGATGGAAACCACTTTCTTAGCCAGAAAGTAAATAATTTATCAAATTGTTCAGTGTATTTTTGACTTAATTTAATATATTGAAAAAAGTTTTTGTGGATAAATTTTAACATCATGATTGATTTTCTTCTTATTTTTAACCATATTTTTCAAATCTAGTTGAAATTCTGTACAGAGTGCACAAAAACATTGTCCTTAGCTTTAAGGTAAAGGTTACACTAAGAGATCAAAGGTGAGAAATGGTTTGTTTTTTATCGTGTCCAGTCCATAACTTCCTCATTTATTGATGGATTTTAAAATTACTGGGCACATGTTCACAGTCATGAGACAATGTGCAAAGTGTAAGACCGAGACAATTAGCTCCAAGGTCAAGCTCACATTTAAGAGGAATGACTCATCCTTTTAAGGTCAGTACTCACAGTGAGATTTTATGGTGGCCTGTTGTCGGGCATTTGTGCGTGCGTCCGTGGTCAAAATTTTCCTTTAAACAACATCTCCTAAACCTGTAATGGATTTTATTCAAACTTATGAGGATTGGTCCTTATGAGGCCCTATTTTGAATGTGTTCAAAATTGTTTTGATTGGTTGAACAAGTAGGTCATTGAAGCTTAAAATAGATTTTAAAAATGCAAACTTTGAAAATCTTCTTCTCCAAAGCTTGAAGGCCTAGAGATTAGGTCTTTAGTGTGTAGCATCATCTAGTTGATCTCTATCATTTTTGTTTTCAAATCATGTCCCTGGGGTCCAAATTAGCCCAGCACCAGGGGGTACTAGATTTTACATATACTTACATAGGAAACCTTGAAAAAAAACTTTTCATCAGAAACCATTAGGCCTAGAGCTTAGATAATTAACATGTAGCATTATCTCAGTATTGTTTGAATCATGACACTGACATCAAAATTGGCTTCTCCCTGGGGGTCACTAGATTTTAAATTTACTTACATTGGAACAACTTGAAAAATCTTTTTGTCAGAAACTTTTAGACATAGAGTTAAGATATTAATTGTGTAACTTGGCCTAGTAGAACTACTAAGTTAGTTTTATTAATGGCTCTTGGGTCAAAGTTGGCCCCATCCCAGGGGTCAATTGGTTTTATTTACTTACTTTGGAAAAAAAGAAAAATCTTTTCAGAAATCACAAGGTCTGTAGTTAAGATATTTGGTATTTATATGGCTTAGTGGGTCTCTCCCAAGTTGGATCAGATCATGACCCTGGGGTTAGAATTGACCCTGCCCCTTGGGTTAATCTGGTTTTATATAGACTAACATAAGAAAAAATGTGAAAATCTTTGTATCAGAAACCACAAAGCCTTTAGTTAGATATTTGGTGTGTAACATGACCTAGTTGACCTCTGCCAAGTCTGCTAAAATCAGTGCTTCATTCGCCTCAGGTTTTACATAATTCTATTAAGACTAATATAGGGTTATGACCTTCAAAACTTGAACCACAAATACAGTTTCTGAATGGAGTCAAAATGATAAATATTGTGGTATTTCTGCATGTATTTTGTAGTCAGTACACCTTTGCTATAATTTGGTAACTTTTACAGGCAATGAAGGCCACGTTTCTCAGGCAAGCGACTTAGGACCATATTTGCCTTATATTTTATTCTATTGCTATAAAGCATTATAATAAGATTTATCATTTTCTTATATATTAATTTTGTCCAGCATAATTTAAAAAGGTTCTAAATGCTTGATAAATGAATATTCCTTTCTAAAGAGAAATTACTGTTTATGTGGTTGTTAGATTCCCATCTGAAAGGTTGCATGATGATTTCTATTTTAGGCAAAACAAACTTGTGAGTTTCAACATGCCAAGTCACTTTGGTTATTGTTAGCTCTTCGGCGTTCGAAAATATTGACTGACGGCCAGCAACCGAGAGGAGTAAGTATGGTACTCAGAAATTGATAAGGATCACTAAGGGAACCCATATATATCCGTGTATTGGATGGCATCCATGTAGTGTTCATACCCCCTATGGGCCTTTGGTCGTCTGTCCGTCTGTTAGCAATTTTGTGTCTATCCACCATCACTTGAACCAGTCATAGCAAATGGAAATTTTTTGACAGATTTGTTAACTATACTGAGAGGTTGTTAGAAGCGTATGTTTCAGATGGCTTTGTTCAAGGTCAGGATCACACTTGAAGGTCACATGTCACTGATCTAATTTTAGAATAATTTCATGTCTGCACTGTATCTCTTAAACCACTTAAAGAAAATTATAACTATTTGACAAATGTAAACCATATCGTACCAAGAGGATGTGCAGAGTGTAAGTTTGGATGGCTTTCTCAAGGTCAAACTCATAGGTCACATATCAAGTTGATATATTAGAATATTTCGTGTCCACATTTCCAAGAAATTGAAGTTATTTGCCTTTCTATAAATTTATGTAAGCGGAACTTTGTGAACACAACTCCTCTTACAGTCTGGGGGATTTAGTTGAAACTTACATTATCTTGATATGTGGTTTTGAATGAAGGCAGCATTTTATGCTCTTTTGTTTCTTGAGATTTAACCCCTGATCATTTTTTTTCTCTACAGTGTTCTGTAGCCTATATCATGTGTAACTGCATTGATATGTTTAAAATTTATCTTATATATGTGCATATGTAACTGCGCTTGAAGGCATTATTTTAAATTTCTTTGAGGAGTTATAAGGCCCTTTGTCATATTACCTTTACTTACTTAGTATGGTAAACCCCTACCTTAGAAGGTAGTCTTCACCACCAAGTGTGATTTTGATGTTGATAGAATCAGAAATACACAAACCACAAGTACTCAATATTAATGTTTATTCTACTTTCTTTTACAGTAATGACTAGCAATCATTTACTGATAATTATCGCCATATTTAGATCTTGTGGTCTAGGAAAACCAAAAAGTGGGGTTCTGTCATGAAATATATTGATTACATACAATAATTTGATTAGGTCCCACCAAAATTGGGAGAGGGCATATAGATTTGCCTTTGTCCATCCTTACATCCGTCTGTCCGTCCGTCCATCTCCTGAAACTTTGTGACACACATATCTCCGAAAGTATTTGTACTACAGACTTGATACTTCATGGATATATTATTCAGGACATGAACTTGCTCACCTGGGTATTTTCATAAAAACGCCGTTGAATTTGTCAGAGTTATGGGCTTTTTTAAAAAAAAAAAATGGAATTTTATGCTAGTTACGCACGTAACTCTGAAAGTATTTGTACTACAGACTTAAAACTTCATGAATATATTTCTCAGGACATAAGCGCTACAGCTTTTAAACTTCATGGATACATTACTCAGGACATGACTTGCACTTCTGGGTGTTGGCCTTTGTTTTGGAAAACATGATGGGTGGGGGAATTAGTAAGTCTTCACATGGTTTTCATATCTATAATCTCTTTAAACATCAGTCTTCATTACCAAAGATTTTCTTATAAAAATGAATTATTCTACTCTCCAGAACATCTTCTAATGAACAAGCATTCAGCGGGGGATGGCCATGTCAACATGGCTCTTGTTACTTCATTATACTTAACAATATTTTTGCCTTATTTTCAGATAATATATCTTAAAAAGTCTTTCAGAAAATACAGTCACATTTACCAACAAAGCTGACTTTGACCTTCATCTAACATTAATCATGTATTGTGTCATAAGGCTTTGATGAGAGTATGAATCATTGTCATTGACAGATTTAAATTTATTCGACTTTATAGGAACAGAAATCAAACGTGTTTTTGTTTGTTTAGGCATTGTACAGAATCACTGTTTGGATATGTTTTTTAATTGTAGTAACCATTGAAGTTTAGAATGTAGATATGCCATCTTAGAACAATAAATTCAAGGAAAGATAAAACAAGTTTTTTTAGCTCACCTGATCAGGGTGAGCTTTTGTGACCGCTTTTTGTCCGTCATCCGTCGTCATTATTTTGCTTGTGAACACGCTAGAGGCCACAGTTTTGGCCCAGTCTTCATGAAACTTGGTCAGGATGTTTGTCTACATGATATCTAGGATGAGTTAGAAATTGGGTCATGTGGGGTCAAAAGCTAAGTCACCAGGTCAAATCTTAGAAAAACTTTGTGAACACTCTAGAGGCAACTGTAGTTTTGGCCCAATCTTCATGGAAATTGGTCAGGGTGTTTGTCACGTGAGGTTAAAAACTAGGTCACCAGGTCAAATCTGAGAAAATCTTTGTGAACGCTCTAGGGGCCTCAGTTTCAGTCTAATCTTCATTAGATTTGGTCAGGATGTTTGTCTCCATGATATCTTGAATAAGTTCAAAAATGGGTCATGTGGGGTCAAAAACTAGGTCACCAGGTCTAATCTTAGAAAAACCTTGTGAACACTTAGAGGCCATTTTTACTTCAAATCTTGGATGAATTAAAAACTGGGCCACATGGGGTCAAAACGTAGGTCACCAGGGCAAATTTTTGAAAAATCTTGTGAACACTCTAGGGGCCTATTTTTGGGTACCAGTCTTCATTACACTTGATAAGAATGATGACTGCATGAATTCCCAGTTGAGTGCAAAGTCAGGTAGGATCAAAATCTAGGTCACTTAGTCAAATGTTAGAAAAACACTTTAGATGCTACATTTTTTGTCATCATGCCTAACACAGCAATCTTACTCAGGTGAGCGACACAGGGCCATCTTGGCCCTCTTGTTTTTCACAGGATTGCTCATACATAATTATTATCTATATGTGTTATTCATGCTTAATTGTATTCAAATGTTTGGCAATGTTCTGTATCTTCATCATTTGATATTTCACATGCTCAGCAAATTTCTGACAAAATGATATTTAATTCAGAGCATTTTCGAGAGTGTCATGGAAGCATACCTTGACGATGTACCACAGGATTTGAGAGCTAGATATAAGGGTTACTTGAAGGAACTCTCTGTGGAGAAACTTACTCGCTTGGTTGATGGTTTACATGAGTACATTCTGCTCAAGGTTGCACAGAAAGAGAATCCTGATGATGAACAATACCAAGATTTGAAGAACAAAAAGTAAGATGAGACTCGCCTTTTGTTTACATAATTTTGTTTTCTTTAAGCTTTTATTTTTGGTTCTAATTGAAAATCATTACCTTTTTTTTTAGGCATTCCTGTTTATTAAATCAATAAATACAAACTTAAAATAAAGTGTTCAAATGAAAAAGAAACCTATATTTAGTATTTAAATAATTATATCGGATATATTAATGTTTTGTCATAGTAATTGCAGAATTACTTTATACAAAATTTTATCCTGCAGGCTTGGTGAATGGCTGTATGTGTATATAGACGAAATGGACGAGCCTGTTATCGACCTGCAGATTTTGGCTGACTTCCCTCCGAGATTCTCCATGTCCACAGTGCGCACGCTTGGATATGGCTTATCATGTGCTGAGAAAGAAAGTCACGGGGAGGCGTTAAGATTCAGAAGTTACTGAAAAACTATACAAACAGAGTGTTTGATTGATCAGTATAAATGAATATTCCATGCTTAGTAATGGTAGTGTTAGACAATCTTTTTTTCTTAGGCATTTGTGTATATAGTTATTTTTAGGTTCTTTTTTGTAAAGATGAGAAAATCAATTCATGTTTGATATCATGATAAAACGTGCTATTAGTAAAGACATTTTTTTGTTATTTCAATTTGAAGAAAACAATGATATAGACCTTTACTTTGTAATGGCAAAGTTATGCAAGGTACTGTTCTCTTTTTTTTCTGAAGTTATTTGTTTCTATCTGTTTATGTACATATTATGCATAATCATTTGTGTTTGGAGTTTATAAATGATGTAAACAGTTAATTACAGTTGAGAAAATAGATATGTCCTGTAGAAATTGAGATATCAGTACCAGAGTAAGCGTACAGACATTTTATTTCATTACATTATTGAACATTAGAAAGGAAGTCTTCAAGCAAGTAAGGAATAAAAATATTCAACGATTTGGCAGGCATGTATGAACAAATGTATGTATTATTCCATTATATGAGCAGAAAGAAATGTGTCAGTTGTGAGTGATTTTCCCATGTATTGATGTGTCATCCTTAATATGAGTGTGTAGTTTTTAGTTTTTTGGAAAAGAGAAGTTACTTCAGGTGACTTTAATGACATTAACATAATCATTGTTTAACAAAGGATAGCTCGTGATTTAACATGTTGCTTTTGAACGTTTTAATCCTAATGCAAACATTAAGAAATATATTTAACTAGTTTGATTGTAAACATAATACTTTTAAAACTGGGTAGAAAAATATGTAAATAAAATAATAAGATTCATCATTTAATCAGATCAACCATGCAAACTCTTAACCACAGTTTAAGTTTCTTTCTTTTTACCTTTGAAATTATTTTACATAAATAAAATGATGATATATCTGTTTTTCGTGTGTGCTGACTTTTACAAATCAGCATGAGCTTACTTTAAATGTATTGCTGTACTGACAGGAATCTATCCTTGTAAACTAGGAAATGTCCTCTCTTTACAAAGAAAACTCTGACTGTATAGGAATTATGCGCCTCGTCATGCTGTACAAGAAGTTTATATTGTAGAGACAAAGCGATATAGAGGGGGGTTTTCATTGCCTTCAGTGATAGCTGTAGATTTATTTTCAGTGAGTAATTAGTAATTCTACCATCATCATTCTTGTTACTAATGGGTACCATCAGAATGATGATTTCGATTAAAATCAGTGTTGATATAATTTTGTAAACATTGTGTACTTTTATGACAAGTAACTCCTGTTATTTCATTTAAGTACATGTTTGAGTCCTTCAGTATCTTATACATATTAATTCTGTAATGTTACTTGCTTTTATATGTATGTTTTCTTTTCTTTTTGTAAATGATCAATTATGCAAATGCTGTTGCTTTATTTATATAGATCATTCCGTTTTTATTGTGTCACCTGACTAGTCAGGCAAAATATAGGAGTTAATTTTGTCGGCGGTGGTGGCGTCGGCGGCGGCATCCCCATCTGCTTGTCCGGAGGATAACTTTGTCACCATCAGTTTGAATGACTTGACACTTGATATGTATGTTTCTTGCAATGACCTGGAGTGCAGTGCGCAAGAACCATAACTCTACCTTGTGCACTTTTTGAGTTATTCCCCTTTGATAGATTTTCTTTGAGAATTTCTTGTCCAGAGCATATCTTTTTCACTTTAAGTTTAAATGACTTGAGACTTGATATGTATGTTTCTTGAAATGACACGAAGTGCAGTGTGCAAGAACCATAACTCTACCTTGTGCGCTTATTTGAGTTATTCCCCTTTGTTAGATTTTCTTTAAGAATTTAAGTTATAATAGTCCTTACATTTTTTATTTGATCTTTATAACCCTTTCTTTGTTTGATGGCAACATCATTGTGCATTAATACCCCATCTTTAAAAGAAAGTGACAAATTGGCATCTTTACAACAGATTGGTCATCGTCGGGCCACACATCCGGCTCGCAGAGTACTGTTCGTGATATTTTTTTTTCCTAAACATCCTATTTTCACACTGACAATTGTGAGATTCGTCAAACTCGCATGTCTGTTTACGAGAAGGTTTTCTTTAATGCCTAGAAGTAGTCCATTTCTAAGATACGATAAACAAGTATGTTTTATTATTATGTATTTCCTTTTAGTTACGTAGTTCCATGGTTCTATTGTAACAGTAATATTTTAATTTTTGGTGACCAGTTCGTTGAAATTGTGCATTGTTACAGAATCATTCATAGTATACATAATTGATTTTATGCTGAATTTCTTTTGCTCCTTTGTTAATTGATTGGTATTGCAATATGTTATTGAGAATGGTGTGTTGGTGATCACGGTTCCCAAGTTGTACATGCTTATATGTTTTATTTCTGTTGTTAAAATTTTTCTATTTAGAATTTTCTTATATGTGTGAAATGCTTATATTGCTTGATTAAAAAGTATATAACTGTATGTTGAGGTGTGTTGTGGTTCATTATTTCATACTACCTAAAGGTCACGTCTGTTTTAAGTGATATAATAATAAAGGGGTCCAGTTTTAATTCTAGTGTGGATTAATTACATATTACAGAAATCCATGTCATCTTGATATAAGAATAAATCTGTCTTTGATATCAATTCATGTTTTTGAATATTATTCAGAATAAATGTATAATTAAAGGAAAGTCTATGAAAATAGAAATGTATAGATTTAATTATATACTTGCTTTATTATGATTTATGTACATGTAATTGTGTGTTTGTAAATAGATAGGTTATGACTAAATCACAATTTGGTTATCATGATTTGTGTTAACCTATCTAAATGGATAGTTTATGACTAAACCATACACTTGCGTTATCATGATTTAGTGTAAACCTATCTAAATTCTATGTACATTGAGAAGTTATAACTTAATTCTTGTAATCTATCTAATTTTAGGTATTGACATAATCATGTTTTTGCTTTATTTGTGCGTGTGTATGAATTGTTATGTTTGACTTGGTGATACATTTTTGTCATATGGATTTGTCATTAAGTTCCAAACTTTACTCGTGAGCATGTTATTTTTCCTGTTTTCCAAGCTCTGATAATGTTTTTGTAAGTCTGCCCGTGAATAAAACGTGATATATTAATTACATATCTTTTAGTAACGTTTTATAAACATGGAAAGAAAGATGCGTGTTTTTTTTATACCAGAGACTGTAGAGTCCATGTTTATACATTTAATAGGCTATGACTTCATCATCAACTGGAGTCATATGGAGGGGTAATTTAATCAACACCTGTGATCATTTTAAGATAAATGCTATAGGTTAATAGTCCTATTGTAGTCAAGTGTTCTACAATTATATCATATAAGTGTAAGCGTATCTTTCTTTTATGTAGGATAACATGTAATAGTGAAAACATGAAAAATAGTGATACGTTGTTGTTATTTAATTTAGATATTTAGCCTCTCCTGGAACAACAAATAAAAAACAAAAAGCTTTTATTATCCTTTGATTTCACAAATTATGTGAATAAGACAATATTTTTGTTGTTTTACAGTTAAAAGAAGATCCCAGTATAAGCAAAAGAATGTTTTGTGCGTAGAATTGTGTTAAATAAAGTAATTGATCAGTTTAATATGTGTTGTTTGTTTTCCAGTCTCCAAGTGGCATTCTTAGGTAGTACTTAACAAATGTAGATTACATAAAATGAAACTTCTTAAAGCAACAATACACAATTTGCGTAAAGAAACTGAAGTATATATGGTAACGCAATATCGTATCTACTTCTTGTATGACGATTTCAAAGCACTTACAGACTGAAGAGAGCTTTATCGACAAATGTTTGACAGTTTGGAGAAGAATGTCGAATATGTTTGACAGTTTGGAGAAGTATGTCTCTCAATTATGATGAGGTTTTGTTGGAAATGTATTCCCAGGTGTAGTCGCAAGTGCATATCTACAGAGGAAAACAAAGTTAGTAAACGTCAAATGATAATATACGTTTTGTATTTCTAAGAAGTTTTCTTTGAAAAACAACCATTTTCTTACCAGAACGTTTAGTGTTTGGTCGTATTTCATGTGTGTTTATAAACCATGTGACTTGCAATTTAACAATTGTTTTAAGGCAAACATTGATTTACAATTTTAAATTCGTCTTTGACTTACAAATCTGATCAGACTTGTTTTCATCTTGTGCAAGAGAATGAATTTGCATATATATTATCTAATAATCACGAAACACAACTTTTAAACATAAACCTAAATGTAATGTCTACATAAGTGAACGGTGACTTGATTGGTTGGTCACACTTGAAGATATAGGATAAATAAGTATCAGAGATATTGCACTTAAAAAATACGAAATATTGTTGAGCCCTAGAGGAATATGGCGCATATGTCTGTCTTTAGTAAATATAGCCATAATTTCATAAAGCGTTGCTTTGCTTTAATGATTTAGTTCTGATTTATTTAGACTCAAATAAACATTTTATTAACAAATTAACATAAACATTTTCAAGGGGACATATATTTAAAAAAAAAGATACTTTTAAGTTAGTGCATAAGAATTGATATACTTTATAATAGAAACAGTAGGTAATCAAATGTAATATTTTGTACCAATCTAAAACAAAAAAGATGTATTTAATATACGCATTCAATATGTATATCATAGGTGGTCCTATAACTTTTTCCCTCCACCTAAACTGACCTTCACATATAGGGGATGCTTTTTAAGGGTTGTCCGTCTGTCCTAAAGTCTTGTGTCGGGTATACCTTTATTACAAGAAATATTTCATTTTCATGAAAGTTATAGTGAAAACTTGCAGAAGATATATTGGCAAGTGGACTTGTGCACTAAGGGATTCTAGACTCCAGTTAGGGGTTGTTGCCGTTTTACTAAGAATGCGCTCAAAACATTGTGTTGTGCATGATCTGCTTAAATATTTCACTTTTACAGCTGTGATATTTTGCATTAGGGATTTTAACTCCCGATTTCATACAGTTGCAACAGAGTTATGGGCATTGAACTTAGAATATGCTTAAAAGTGTATATAGCACATTTCTTCCAAAGTTCATTTTTATTTTGAGTCTTGAGATTTTATAGGAGGGTTTATCTGTATGTGAAATTGTGCGCTAGGGGTTTAACTCTGCTTTCGTTTAGTTTCAGCAATGTTATGGGCCTTTTACTTTGATTGTGCACAAAACTGTGCCATGCATTTCTCCTAAAGTATTTTACTTGGGGTCTTGAAATCTTTCAGGGTGGTATTTTAAATCCACAATCATCCATTTACAGCCGTGTAATGTGCCGCACAAAACCATGTCTCAAGTATATCTACCAAAATATTTAGATCTGGGTCTTTATTTATACGACACAAATACAAGGCAAGTGACAGACCGCTGACCTTAATCAACTAGAAGAGCAATTTCAACTATGATTCCAAGGATACCTAAAATATTTCGTGTACATAATGATTAAATATCATATATAGTTCTTAAATTAAACATTTAATCGTGACGTAGACATATTTTACTCGCTTGGCACTTTTCTTCACAACAATTACATGAAACCTACTCAATAGATTACAAAGTACTAAAGAAAATTTTGCAACTTCTTCATAAATGTAATGATGAATTACGTAGAATTAAAGATATCTTTGAAGGTTTTGTACAGGAAGAGTTAAAACGCTTAAATGCAAGCAAAACACTAGGTTTGCTGGAATCGGTGCTATGTCATATTAATTGCTCGGATAAGACGTTCTTAATTCCAAATACGTCTATATAAAATATTTCTATTGATTCCGATGTCGCATTTGACGATATGAATGCATCTTACGTCAGACAGACATCCATTTCTCGGGGGGTTGGACAAATGAAGACGGTGCTTTCATGGTACACGAAATCTTTATAATCAGTTCACATGTTTTCTTGGAAATTCTCCCCAATTACGCGAATTTCAATCAGGGTTCCAGTCAATATAGTCTGATATTATTCTTTTACTACCGTCCCCGGTGGCCGAGTGGTTAGAGCGTCCGTCTCGGGGGCGGAAGGTCGTGGGTTCGATCTCCGGCCGCGACATACCAAAGTCGTGAAAAAAGGTACTGGTATAACTCCCTTGGTTGGCGCTAAGCATATAAGGGTACCAGGACTGGTTTGCCTGGTGTCAGGATAATGTGACTGAGTGTGGTATCGTGTCACATGCCTACGGCGTGATACAGCAGTGTGGCAGCACTTTATCTGTCTCAAGTAGACATCGTCTCCAAATGACTGAAATACTGTCGGTTGGACATTAAACCCAGCTAACATATACTAGACAATATTTTACATAATGCTAATGGCATCTTCAAATAGCTTTTGACACCTGGTCATGTCGTGTTTTGTAATAATTGTCTGCAGTTGGGGTTGAGTCAGTCATATGTAACTCATTGAAATTAAGTTGTATCAATCTGAAAAGATATGTTTCTGATACTTGGAGTGTCTCAAGGAAGACTTCTGAGCCCGCTTTTATCATTAAACTGTATAAAATAATCTCATATGCGGGCGACATTGCTATTCTATTTGCCAAAAGGTGTTTTATATTAACATATATCAAAAATAAACGGGGAACTGAATCACATTTATAACTTTTAAAACTTTTTGAGAGAAAGAATTCGATTTAACAATACATTCTCTTGTACTTTCTTTCCAGTAAATCACTTCCACTATTAGTAAATCCCATGAGCATGAGAGTACGACTACACTGTCCATAATTGAAGCATCGTAACATTTACGACTTACTTGCCTACCATAATCAACCACGATTAAGAACAGACTCGTACACAACATCCAAAGTCCTTAGTCGATTTTAGAAATCGACATCAGTGAAGGATCGGCAGACAACCCGCAACCTAAAATGTCGGTCATAATCCCGCCAGCTTTTTCCATCGCATTTCGTAGCAGTTAGACGCCCCTACAATAGTTTAGTAATTGATTTCTGTGAGCTGCCAAAATTATAGAAGAAAATACCATAAACGTACCCACCCGTGACTTTATATTACTAACATTTGGGACAGTCTTAAGTTTCTTAGCGAAATTCCCCCATTCTGACCCAGTACAATTAATTACGGTTAAATTCTTCATTTGGACAGTATGATAGCCAGAGAGGGAAATTTCACAAGTCAATGACAAGCGTAGATACCTTTAGCGACAATGCAGTCCATACAACAAGGCCAAGTTTGCTATATGCTGTTATTTCCACATATAATAGCAAAATCAGCGTCGGATACCAACGGCTGCCTATTATCTCTGTCAGCCGTGGGATATTCGGCTTGCAAATAATCGTTATACGGATATTCATAAGAATTGTGTCGACCAATCAAATTGCTGCTTACATAAATGAGTAAAATCTGTAGGTTGGAAACGTTTTGTCTAAGTGCCGTAAATACGAGAGTTCTTATTGGTCCAAAATCCCCACTACCTAGTGGGGCTGCGAACAGTGGCGCAGCTTTTGAAATAATCGATAACGAGCATATGCTAACAAATAATCCCACGGGCGATGTATGGAGTAATGGAATTGGTGCTCGTGGGTTTCCGACGCAGTAGCAATATATGAATTTTTGATGTTGTCAAATTTCATTGAAATTGACTCTCGTAAAATATATTTATGTTAATTAATGCCAGAATTTTTTTTAAAGCGGTCGAATGTATATGCTTGGCATTTAAAGCCAATTACATAAGTGGATTATCGGAAGTTCTCTTATTTTTCCACTAACTCTTACAGCTTGAAACTCCCTATTATCTGATCTAAGGATTAAGACCAGGACTGGCCATATGAATGACAATCCCTTAGAAAGTATATTTATTTTTATTTAATATTACTTACAATCTCTCTGTCACCCATGCAACATACTGTTAAGTATTTTAGGTCGCACTCACATTTACAGGCTCTACCGTGTTGACTGAGTAGCAGTGGGGGCCTGACAATATATATACATCTTATTTATGCCTTCGTATGGCCATAATACTCAATTCTGATCGCTAGCCATTTCTGAAAAAGGAAAATTGTCAACTGTGTCCCTCATACGCACTTTTTATTGCATTGTTGCAGGTAATGCATGAACACACCCGCTCCGTCTCGGTACGTAATACATTCTACCAGGCTTACGAAATATGATCATGCAAAAAATATCGTGTTGTGTGTCAATATAGACCGCATGCTTACAAAACTACAAAGACCGTCCCCGGTGGCCAAGTGGTTAGAGCGTCCGCCTCGGGAGCGGGAGGTCTTGGATTCGATATCCGGCCGCAATATACCAAAGTCGTAAAAAAATAGTACTGTTATAGCTCCTTTGCTTAGCGCTCTGCATATAAGCGTAGTTGCAGGACTGATTTACCCGGTGTCAGGATAATGTGACTGGGTGTGGTATCATGCCACATGGATTTACCCGGTGTCAGGATAATGTGACTGGGTGTGGTATCATGCCACATGTCTACGGCGTGATACTGCAGTATGGCAGCACTATATCTGTCTCAAGTAGACATCGTCTCCAAATGACTGAAATACTGTCGGTGGGACGTTAAACCCAACAAACAAAACTACAAAAACATGTAATACGGATTACAGATACAATATACAACTTATGTATTATGTCTAGATGTACTTAACCCAATAAGTTTTATCAGATAAGCCACATATATCACAAAAGTATAGAAATCCAGATAACATATTCCTATTGTTTATAAGCATTAATTAAATACTTTGGGCATATCTATACTGCCTTATTTACAATCATGCGCCGTGTAGAAAATGAAGTGATTTACAACGATTCAAAAAGAGAGGCAATCTGTTCTGTCCCAACGTATTATTAGCATAACCTCCCGTGCGGAAATGCAGGTGTCTGTCAGTATGTTGACCTGTATTACGTAATGCGCGTTTCTATGAACTATGATAGACGTTGTTTCTCTTTCAACAAAATGTCGACTTGTTTAAGTGTGACCTTCGGAATTTGAAGATTTACTGTTCGATATATAGCAGCTGTAAGTGAACGTTTATATCTAGTAAAACAACAGAATATAACAAAGATATACACATTTCTCTTTTGTTGAATTATCAGATTTGTCATATGTGCATTTTCTAGTTTGTTTTTACTGCTGATTTAGCATGCATGAGATTTGTATCCGTACTTTGTCCTGCGTGTCCTTAGAAACTGACGTAGTTTCTCTTTTCAATATAATAGTTTAGGTGTGAAAAATATATGTAAAATTGAACCAGAAAGTTCAACTGTTCTTGAAACTGGAACACACCACTTTATTTAATGAAAAAAAAAAATTGTGCATTTATCACACAAGGAAGTAACATTTGCTTACGCATCATATTTGTTAACTGCGCAGTTTATACCGTGTTTCTTTTTTTTTTTTTTTTTTTTTTTTTTTTTGCGATATCGTGCATTCATGTTACTCGTATCGATGTGTCAATTAAACTTTAAACACATCAACAGAAAAAATAATACTCATATTCTTAAACTTTTATAAACAAAGTAATCATTTATTGGATTAAGTTTATTCGGGAGAACTTATGCTTTACTTTTATCTATAAAAATGTGACAAATCTAAGCACACACACAAAAAAAATACTTTAGAATGTTGATTCAAGGAGAACTATTTTACATGCGCATTTACGCATGTAAAGCAATTAGAATTTGAAATTATATATATATATATATATATATATATATATATATATTTTTTTTTTTTTTTTTTTTTTTTTAATTTATATATATATATATATATATATATATATATATATATATATATATCATTAAAAAATAAATTAATAATAAACAAAGAAAATATTTAATTTGATTTCAGGTAACAAAATTACGATGTTAGTCACAAGTTAGTCACAATTCTATAGCAGCATGAAGTGTTTGAATCCTTCATGTGATTGGACGGGAAATGAAGATTTTTGTGCGAAATGTAGGACCCCCACTAGGCTAGATCCTCAAGTGGTCCAATGCACAGGAATACAAGAGGATGGCAACATGTGTCAAGCTCAGCTACATGCTTCACAGCGGTTCTGCAGCAATTGTGGTACAAAAGTTGATCAATGTCTGTTTAACCGACTCCCAACGACACGTATGTACTTACGTTCTATGCTATATGTTATGTAAAATGTTGATTACTGTAAATTCATTTCATCTTGACTATACATGTATAAAAATTCACATCAAACATCGATCTGGCATTGACATATGTCTTTATTCATACCAAATTCTATGCGAATTCTATTTATCCACAGGGCCTGAATGTTTTAAGTTTTATGTAAATGATATCAAAAGAGCCATTTATTATGTTTCCTTTTCAAGATAGGTCCCTAACATATTTTTTTGTAATGAACGAGTAATTTCATGCGTCAAGAAAATAAAAATCGACCGTACTATCGTATTTCCTAAAAATCGATCGTATTACAATTATTCTTAAAGATTACAGGTAGGTTGTTTTCTGAAAATGGACTGCTCTATATTATTTTTTTAGTATTGTTCAAGGCCACAACAATGCACGTAGACCTATAAAGACAAAAGATAAAAAAAAAACCCAGACTGTTCAATCTGATATCGACCTTGTTGTGTCTGATTATGAATAGATGTTAACCTGTGTACGCTCTTGCTATTGTGAACGTTTATCATCAACGAGTGCTTGCGAACAATCAATAGGCTTAATTTTATTTGCCCAGTCTTCGTGAAACTCGGTCAGATTATTTGTTTTTATCACATCTCAGACGAGTTTGAAAGTTTGTCACGTATGGTAAAAACTAAGATTCTATTCAAATTGCAAAAGAACATTATGAATACTCTGGAGGTTCACATCTTTGGCAAAAAACTCACGAAAACTTGATGGAATGTTGGTCTAAATGAAGTTTAGAAAGTATTTGATACTAGGACACGGGGTGGTGATGGCGGTGGTGGGAGTGCTTAAAATTAGCACCAGGTTAGAAAAAAACACTTTCTAATACACTTGCTGCCCCATTGTTTGCCAATTTTGTTCGATGGAACTTGATCATAATGGAATACTGTAAGAGTTTATTATCAAGTCATTATAGGTCAAAAGCTACGTCACTCACCAGGGACGGTTTTCAGTATACATCATACCTTTAAGATAAATATTAAATTGCTGAACTGTTTCTAAAAAACAAAGATTCACTATGATTTTCCTTTACTTGCACTATATAATATACAACAGATTAAAGACTCATCCTTAACTTGAAGAAAATGCAGTACCCTAATTTAATATCTTCTTTACTTTAAGATTTCATCGAAGCCTTGTGTATAAAATAGTCTTTTTTTCATTTTTTTTTAGATAATTCGTAAGTATTGATACATTATATTTTCAAAATAAAAACTTCGAGGAATACCGGTGTATGGAAATAGAGCCAAAATTTACCGTTAATATGGTGCATTCTTAACTGGGTTAACTTATAACGGGAAAAGTCTTATTACTATAACGATGTTATTAATATACGCACAAAGGAAAACGCAAACGTTCAATATGATATTAAGTAGATTTGAGAAAAACGTAATGTGATTTTTTTTAACCATGGTGATTCTAATCGTTAAGTATTTACGTATAATTTTTTACATCTTAGGTAATAAATAACATATATATCTGAAATAAGGAAAAACACACTTTGTGTTATCAATATTCGATCTTGTGTTTTAGGCCTACGGAAGTAGACCACACATTGTAAAGTTTGTCCGAACATCACATCCAGAATGCTCAGCATGGTGATATCGGTCTGAATTTAATCTCTTAAGCCACTCCAGTTTGACGAAACTTCACAAAATTGATAAATCCCAAGCACAGTGATGCATGTGACATGAACTATTAAGGCCGATGACAGGTTCGAGTCGGCTCGAGTTGATTTATTTAAATGTAAAACGGAAACGTTATTACTATTTTGCCTATTTTAATATATATTCAATGGCTTTGTGCAACACATACATATATATGCTCAGCACATTGTATGAGCAAATGCATATAAAATGAAGTGAAATAGAGGTTAAATATCTTAAAATTAAAGCACATATTTAAGTTGAATGAAGTACTGTACTAATATATGTTAAAAGGGATCAAAACAGATAGCAAACTGTAAAAGCTCTGGGAAAATTTTAAATAAAAAGTAAGATATAAGTAATAAAACTGTGTTAAATAATGAGTTTTTTTTCTTTGACACATCTATCGACCCACACTACTTCATATACGAATGCCTGTGCTCCAATATTTTCGACCCTTTAGTGCAAAAACTACTATTGTTAAACCTATTTTTTTCTTGTTAAACGGTACATATATGTTATACTAAAGTCACTGGCTGATCTTTATTCTGGTCTTCACATTCAGACAATAACTGAGTCAAATGAAAATAGGGGCCCGACCAGTACTGCCGCTGAACATTATTGTCAATATCTTGAAATTGGTTCTTGCCTTAACTGGAAGCTAACATAGATGATGTAGGGCTTCTTTTGCACTGTCATATTTGCTTTGGTTAACTAATTTTGCGCACGTATCATAAATGCGCTTGATTTTTTGCATCTCCGTCTAAGAAATACCTTATGATATAAATTTACAGTAGCCGAACTGGGAAGTGAAAGTAATACGATTTCAGTTGCAGCTCTGGTGAGGTATGTTCTAAAACATTAAACCCTATAAAGGTTCAACATAGCTGAGTGACATTTACGTTTTACATGTTCCTTAAAGGATAAAAAAAAACACCTAATACAGCTTTCTCCGTTAACGACATCACCAGCAATTTCTGTAGTAAATCTGTAGTAACACACTTGTTCAGTTTGAGCTTAATGAAATTTTCATTTTCAATGTGTATTTCGTTCATTCAGAGCACATATTTCGAGTAAGTGGATATTTTGTTGTTCATGTATATGGGATAAAGGACTTTTGTGTGCGATATGGTCATCAGCAACACCATTCAATGAAATGGACGGCTGGGTTACTTAAAATTGTACTAGACCAAGAAGATCCAGGGACCCAAGCAAATTTTTATATAGTTCATACTTGTTAAGTAGTTGTTTTCCGTTTTAAAGTTTGGCAAATTCTGTAAAATCATTTAAACGCAAAGTTTGTTTCATACCCATACCTATTTTCAGTTAAGCTTAATGTTCGCAACTGAACGCAGGACAGAACTTGTTTCATTTGATGGAGCTAAGGCATGACCTGCCAGTTCTTCACACGTCTATTTAACTTGTTTTACACAGATAAACCTTCCCTGCTTAACAATTGGTTACAGATATCTATGATATACTTTCTTATCCCAGTGTTACGAATTATTGGAGAGAGACGTATGTGACTTTCACCCCTTCTAGTCTTCTAATTTTCGAAACTAATGATCACATTGAACATTTGTTTGGTGCTTTATACGTGGGTTAAGCAAAAACTCAATGGAAATTTGTTATAGAATGATAACATGAAACACAATATTCTGATTATACATTATTATCCAATACGATAAGGCTATAAAATACATTATCTTCAAACGCGTCGGGGTGCTTAGTAATCCATGCAGGATGCGGTTGCCGGGCATTATTGGGGGTCAGGATAGTTTCAGATATGGTAGCTGCGATGCTGGGACTTTCCTTGTGTGAAAGATAGTGGGATCTGATCAAACATGCTCAACATTTATCATACCAGTAATTGTATTCTATAACTATAAAATAAATATAAACACATATCACCGCCTGTGATTATCTTTACAACCCATTACTTTCCAGATTGAAGTATCTGAAAGGCACATTGATCCTATCAACGTGACTTTTTCAATATTTTCCAAAATTATCGACATCGAACATCTATTCAACATTCTAATGCTTAGAGGTCCAAAGTTATGTCCACCAATTCTCGTCAGAAAGTTGCATGTTGAATATAGCGTGCAACATAAATATTTCATAAAAAGTTACAAGACAAAGTTATACATATATGAACGTGACGAAAGCCTTTAAAAATATCAGAAACGCTCGGAACTCCATCAAAATTAATGTGGCAACAGACAGGCTGCACTTATTTCTCGCCGATTTACATATAGTTGTGGGGTGGGTTCTGATAGCATTACACCGACGTTAGACACGCTTGTTTACATAAGGCAACCATATATTCAATGTCTTGTGTCTCTTGGGGATTGTCTATTACTTCAACAAAGCAAAGCATGAATGACTTTCAATTCATCATACTTTTTTGTGATTAAAATTAGATATAAAAAGGGGAAAAAGTTTTCCAGTAGAGAGACGCTGCTCTAGACTATCTAGTAATTCATAGAAATAAGGGTCGATATGTCTTTTCTATACTTCGACCTTTCTCCTTTACATAGAACTTTCATTTTCGTCGCTGTCATAATGTTGTTTAGCCATTTTGTATCAGACACCTTTAGCCCCGTGAACTGAAGGTTCTGTATGCAAGCTTAATTACCAGCGAGCCTTTCCGATGATGGCCTGCACATTTCCGTGAACTCCAAGAACAGTTTTGTTTCTTGAATATCCTGGTTCAGCGGTCATCTTGTATATTAATGCAGATATCGTTTTATAGCTTAATTGTTTCAAAAAAAGTTTTTTATTTTCATAACCAGTTTTGAAATAATAATTAAAACTTGAGCCGAATATATCTTTAAATGTTTTTAAAATATGGTCCTTTCGGTACCATATGATATATATATATGATTCACCAACCGTCTCAGGAATATTTAAAGATAACTGAACGCTGTTGATCTTCTTCAACGTAACATTTTATTTACATCACCAACGTCGCTTCAAATCTTTTTGGCTTTTCGATTCGATCATCCCCTCCCTTGATTACTTGGAGTACAGATGCGACCCACTTCATTTTTTATACTTCTGTCACCTTAGATCTTCAGTTCGTCCGTAGTGTGTCAGTATGCGGTGCGATCTGTCTTTTTTATCGTTGTTATAAATGATTATGTTGGGGAAGAAATGTTATATCGTTCGTACTTGAATTGATTAATAATAATAGTAAAAAAATAAAATAAAAAAAAATATATTTTTTTAAATAATATGACCTCAAAGATGCAGATAACAAATTTCACGAAATGTATGAACAATTTTACGAGAAATTATCAGTAATTGAGACGTCACAAGCTGACGTGCTCCGAGGCATCCGATTTGGGTCACTTATAATCTTAACCATTTTATTTCTCTCCGCAAGTTTTAAGTCAAACTTTGCTAAGATTAAGTTTCCATTGTTTGTTTATTATAAAAAATATAAGAGCTTTAGATTGTCAAAATAAGTTCAATTCCAGACGCGTTTTGCTGAGCCCTCGTATGTAAAATTTGTAGGAGACATATTTGCGTATCCATATTCTTTTCAAGGTACTTATCTTTTTTAGTGCATCAGTCTGATTTGTCAATTCCAGTGACTTTGTCAAAGGATACAGATACCGGAATCGAAGACATTCAATCCCCTGATTCTGTCTTATAGAAAACACGTCTGATATAGATAAAAAGGATGTGGAAACTTCTCAAGAAGTTCATTCAAAACCGTTTAGTATTTCCCGAAGCCACTGCGTGCTTACTCCGCCTACTCTTACGCAAATAGAAGAAACTCTGAGAAATGTTGCTGAATCTTCTGGAGATATGGTAGGACGAGAGAGTGAAAGGAAAAACAATAGTGAAAGTGTTAGTGTAAAGAAACATAGCCAAGAAGCCTCTGTCAGTAATACAGATAAACCAACTGAAAAACATAATATAGAGGTATTTTCAAAAGAATCAAGGACAGAAGAGTGTCGTCAAACAGACGCTATTCTAAACAAGTCTTTTGACACAGTATGTGTTAGCGAGAATGGTAAAAAAAATAGTCATATGTTGACTGAAAGTGTGATCCATAAAAATGAGAGAAGAAGAAAAAAGAACAAAAAGAAAAGAAAAAAGGAGCGCGATTCAAGAGCAAAAGATTTTGCCAGCTTTCCAGGGGGAAATCAAGACCAAAGAACAGAAAAAAATACATCAGAATCCACAAAAGTGTTTGGAGCAGCAAAAGATTGGAAGGAAAATAACTGCACAACAAATACAGATTCAGATTTACTTTCTGATGCTAACTTGTTTAATGGAAAAGGTAGCACTGATAAGAAATCAAACAAAAATTGCACCAGTGAAACACAGCCTTCTGACAAACGATGTACCTTTGTGGAAACAAATAGTGACAAAAATCTAGGTAAAGAAGTGGTAAAAAATACACCGGAATCCACAAAAATGTTTAGGGCTGCAAAAGAGAGGACGGAAAATAACTGCACGACAAATAATAATCAATGTACATGTGTGGAAACAAACCTTGACACTATGGAAAGAATTATAGTTTATAATAGGAAAGAACCTGATAGCACAGAGAGCAGATACAACAGTGTAAGTTAACTTTCAGTAGAAAATGTTTACTATTTCAAGAAGTTAATAAAAAGCCAATTTAAAAATTCGTAATAAAATAACATACACTTGAATCTAAATATTTTGTTTATCTCATATATCCCGCATACAGTGCTTATAATATTTATATAGTGTGTAAAATTTTACTCTCGTTAGACTCGTTGATTTTTTTTTCAGAAAAATAACAAAGGAAAAAACCAAAAAAAAAAAAATTAAATTTTAGTTCCCTTTTTTTTTTTTTTTTTTTTTTAAAAAAAAAATTACTTCTGAATGATATGTGCACGTGAGTATGTTATTAAGAAATTTACTGACATAAAATATGAGCTCCCAGAAAGAACGTTACCATTTCATATATTGATTAACAGAACTACTGAATATATATGTGTATATGTAATCTACAACGAGTTTTTCTGACCACTGATATTTATTTCTTTACTCAGTTCTTATAACTGTCATCAACATAACCAGACATTCTTACAGAATGAACTTTGAAGACACACGCTCATCAATATAACAATAATGAAATCATTAAAGCCAAACTTGGCTTAGTATGAAATTGATTCCTTATTCGGAATTCTTCAGAACTAAAAGATATTAGAATCGATAGTTAGCTAGAAGTGAATTTATTAGCTGTACGTCAAATTATGATTGGTATTACATGTATGATCTTTTGAACAACTTATGCAGTTATCTTGCAGAGAATTCACTCAGCCCCTCACTGCGTGGGTTCGAATCCCGACAGGGTCATTAGGATTTTCATGTGAGGAAGCCTTCCAGCTGGCTTGTGGTAGGTCGGTGGTTCTACCTGGATGCCTCCGTGCATTCGGTGTCTTCCTCCACCTGTAATGAGCTGGACGTCGCTATATGACTGAAATACTGCCGAAGCGACGGTTAACTCAAATAGTCATGTCATGTCAGAGAATTTATTGCTTAGTACATGATTTGCATTTTTTTTGCTATAAGGTGTGAATGAAAATGAAAAAACAAACAAACATAAAATATGTAAACCTTATGATATCATTCTGTTATATTTACAGAGATTCAGAAAGAATGATAACAGTGAGATTCATGCCATAATAAGCAAAGACTTCAGTTTTAATCCAGATGAAGATACGCTTATCATTCGAATTGATATACCAGAAGATAAGTTGAAATCAAAGGATAATATTTGTGTTCCAAAGAGGTGAGTATTAAGTTTCGTGAAATGCGACTACAACTTCGACTGCTACTACAAGATAACATCAACAATTATTATATTCATTATAATAATATTTATGGGAAAGGTCCAACTTTCATGCTTAACAATTTTGAGATACGGTCTACGTAACGGTCATATTATATATATTTATATGTGAACTATCATTAGGTAGTTATAGTTTTAACAAACACTTAGTAATGCAATATCTTACATAGTGAATTTGATGAAATTGTTCTACATCGGGTGTTACGAAGCAATATCACTAGCAGCTGCAGACAAGAATGGTGTCTCTGATAAAACTGCTCCTTCGATAGCAACCATCGTATTATTAAAATTAAGAAGTGTGATTTATTATCGTCATAATCACTGTTTATCTTTAATATTAAGTGAAACCACAACTTAAGTTATTCAAATTATACGACAAAAATCATTATTCGTCTGCCAAACTTAATCTTTGTAATTTGAATGCAATTACACTGATGCATGTACACATGTAGTTAACTAAATAGTGGGTTTTACATAAAATGCTTATACTTCTATAATCATTTGCTTTCTTAAACAAAGTACTTTCATTTTTTTATTAGAATTGATTCGGCTACACTGGAGATGATCTTTGTGAAGGACATACCTGCTTCAAGAATCACGAGTAATAGTAAAGTACAGTACAGATACTGTGTTAAAAAGGGGGAAGAAAATAAAATAAAGAATGAGAGTTATATTGTTAACAAAAATACAGGAAAAGGATCAAACAGAACATTACAAATAATTAACCGATGGAATGACACTGGTTTGTATATTTTTATATGAACTTTAAGAAATAAAATAATGTATGAACATGCATAAGCTATGGCCTTTTTAGTTCAGTATTGAAAAGTTTGTTCGGGACTCGTATATACATAGAAAAAGGGAACTTAATATTCTTAATGGATTAAATGTTTTATTTTTATTTTAGTTCTTTTTAAGGCCATGTCAGAAGTAGGTTTACGCAGTTTTAAACATGTGTGAAAACTGTATCGGTAGCCGTCTCTGAAATCATCTGTTCACGTTTTTCGTTAATCTTCTGGGCTTCGTAAATAAATACGATCTAAACTTCAATGTAACCTTTCTTCGCTTATAAAAAGCTTAAAGAACATATTTGTTAACAATCAATTTATAAGCCATGAACCTCAAGCTGGTAAATTGTGGTAAGGAATAAAAAAAAATCAAGCATAACAAAATTTGCAACAGAATTACTTTCGGGTATCTACAGTAGTATATTTAGCTCACCTAAGCACTTGTGCTCAGGGTAAGCTTTTGTGACCGCTTTTTATGCGTCGTTCGTCGGCCGTTTTCAACAATTGCTTGTGAACACTGTAGAGGCCACAGTTTTGGCCCAATCTTCGAAATTGGGTCACGTGGGGTCTAGGTCACCAAGTCAAATCTTAGAAAAACCTTGTGAACACATTAGAGGCCACAATCTTCATTAGATTTGGTCAGGTTGTTTGTCTACATGATATTATGAATTAGTTCGAAAATGGATCACATGGGGTCAAATGCTAGGTCACCAGCTCATGTCTTAGGAAAACTTGTGAACACTGCAGAGGCCAAAGTTTTTGCCCAATCTTGTCTACATGATATCTCCGATGGGTTCGAAAATGGGTCACGTAAGGTCAAAAACTAGGTCACAAGGTCAAATCTTAGAAAATCTAAGAAAATCCTTGTGAACACTCTAGAGGCAACAGTTTTTGTCCAATTTTCATTAGATTTGGTCAGGATGTTTGTCTACATGATATTTTGAATTATTCCGAAAATGGGTCAAATGGGGTCAAAAACTAGGTCACCAATTTAAATCTTAGAAAAACCTTGTGAATACTTTAGAGGCCACAATTTCAACCCAATCTTCATTAATTGGAGGTTTTTTGATATTTTGAATAATTTCAAAAATGGGTCACATGGGTCAAAAACTAGGTCACCAGGTCAAATCTTAGAAAACCTTAAAACTCTAGAGGCCACAGTTTCAGCCCAATCTTCATAAAATTTGGTCAGAATGTTTTAGCACAATCTTCATAAAATTTGATCAAGATGTTTGTCTACATGATATCTTGGATGAATTCGAAAGTGGGTCACGTGGGGTCAAAAATTAGGTCACCAGGTCAAATCTTAGAAAATCCTTGTGAACACTTTAGAGGCCACAATTTTAACCCAATCTTCATTAGAATTGGTCAGGTTGTTTGACTACATGATATTTTGAATTAGTTCGAAAATGGGTCACATGGGGTCAAAAACTAGGTCACCAGCTCAAATCTTAGAAAAACCTTGTGAACCTTTTAGAGGCCACAATTTCAACCCAATTTTCATTAGATTTGGTCAGGTTGATTGTCTACATGATATTTTGAATTAGTTCGAAAATGGGTCACATGGGTCAAAAACTAGGTGACCAAGTCAAATCTTAGAGAAACCTTGTGAACACTCTAGAGGCCATAATTTCAACCCAATCTTCATTGTATTTAGTCAGGTTGTTTGTCTACATGATATTTTGAATTAGTTCGAAAATGGGTCACATGGGGTCAAAAACTAGGTCACCAGCTCTTATCTTAGGAAAACCTTGTGTTGTGAACACTCTAGAGGCCAAAGTTTTTGCCCAATCTTCATTAGATTTGGTCAGGATGTTTGTCTATATGATATCTCGGATAGGTTCGAGAATGGGTCACGTGAGGTCAAAAACTAGGTCACCAAGTTAAATCTTTTTTCAAATTTCAACCCAATCTTCATTAGATTTAGTCAGGTTGTTTATCTACATTTTATTTTGAATTAGTTCATAAATGCGTAACATGGGGTCAAAAACTAGGTCACCATGTCAAATCTTAGAAAAACCTTGTGAAAACTCTAGAGGCCACAGTTTCAGCCCAATCTTCATAAAATTTGGTCAGTATGTTTGTCTACATGATATCTTAGATGAGATGTTAAATCTTAGAAAAACCCTGTGAACACTCTAGAGGCCATAGATTCAGCCAAACCTTAATTCAACTTGGTCAGAATGTTTGTTTTACATTAAATCTCGGATGAATTCAAAAACGGGCCACATGGGGTCAAAAGGTGGTAGGTCACCACGTCAAATTTTAGAAAAATCTTGTGAACAATCTAGGGGCCTACATTTTTGTACCAGTCTTCACTAAACTTGATAAGAATGTCTGCATGAATCCCCAGTTGAGTGCAAATTCAGGTAGGATCAAAATCTAGGTCACTTAGTCAAATGTTAGAAAAACACTTTAGATGCCACATATTTGTAATCATGCCTAACACAGCAATCTTACTCAGGTGAGCGACACAGGGCCATCTTGGCCCTCTTGTTTATATAATTCTGATAAGTCAATAAAAAAGATATATTTGCAAAAACTAGCACTATATATAATTATTTCCTTTTATAATCTTTTCCAATATTCAGTGATTTGGGACCAATATGATGGAGTTATTGAAAAAGAAAATTGGTTCAAAAGCAACGTGCCTGATTTTATCATTGGGATGAGAAGAGAAATGAGAAAGAAGGCGATTGACGCATTGGGATTATTTTTTGAAGACGTTCATAGATCAGATCTTTTATTCATCGATCAGTTCCACCAAGCAGAAGTACTACTACACTGTTTTAAAAAGATATACCATCATGATAGTAAAATTTGGAACAACTTGTTGGACTGTGAGAAGGAGGTAACAATATATGAAAATGTGTTTAACTTCCTGCAATTTATCATATTCAGGGGTTTTTAATTTATAACTGTAAATGCTTGACATTTGCATATAAGTATTTCAAGTACGTACTTTCTGCTTGTTTCGACCCTTTCACACGTTTCGTTACCCTTTCCAGTTTACATCCAAATTATAAACGATGACGATGATAAGGTCAAAGGTTACGATATGGATTAATATAGAATGTACAAAAATATGTATTATTACACAGCCCTCTCAAGTCAGTCATATAAAGTGTTGAATGAGATTTTAAATGAAAATTTCCTTTTTACGTATTTTGTGTTTGTATTTGTTCAAGTCAGTGATTTGTTAAAACTTAAGAGTCACGAAACTAGGACAAACACGCCTTTTCAAAAAACAATCTCTGTGTCAGGACAAATTTCTTGGTAATATTATTTTCTGATTTAAGATTGTCTTTTTCTTTTTTCTTAGTTGGGCGCACGCATGATAGTTACATTACTTGATTCATTAGAGAAGTTTAAATCGGATTCTTCCGAAAGCCAAAAAAGACATGGAAAGAAGAATTGGTAACGGTCTACTTATACTGCTTATAAAAGAAAAGACAAAATTCGATGCCCTTGAAAATGACCAAGTAACACGGATATGTCAAGCCCTACTACTTCGACCGGATGCTGAAGGAAAATCTTGTGCTGAGAAACAGTTTGTTCTTTCGCAATTTAAAGATGTGTAAGTAATAGACCTTTCCAGTTTTACATATGCATTCAGACTAGTCACACATATATTACTCCAAATCAGTGTAAAAATATATATAAAAAATAAGCCGAATATATTAAAATGCAATACCTTTTAGGGCGATATGCTAAATAGTGTCACGTGGTCAGAGTGAAAACTTTCGTACACAAAATATTGTGTAAAATATTTCCTGATATCATACACACGGATTATAGTTTTAAGGTAGCGTGTATTTATGTAAATTAGATTGTTTCCGAAATTCGACAGAATTGTGAAAATCCGCACTGTACTTGTTAATACAATTACGGTATCGCAGATAATTCTCAGGTAATGTAAGGGATCAAACGAGTTTTATGGACTTTTTTCTTTACCGAAGTTCCACCAGTGATCGAAATATTTGAGCTAAACCGACTTATTTGCAGTAAATTACATTGGAGTAATTGGTCATAAATGGTTGATACACGAGATATATGTATTTGTGTTTTTTTGGTCATGTCTGTATGCAGTTGACCAATCGTTAATGGGGAATAATCCATTAATAACGGCCAGGCGGCTAAAAACTAAAAGGTGTATTTTTTCTGCTTTTTCGCTTTATACATAATATTTATGATGTGATGATTTTGTTTAAATACTCCTTCGATATGCGAAATCAAAACAATAAACTCAAATAACGATTGACATTGTTTAAAATATATGAAGCAAAAATTATTATATTTAGAAATGCATATAAACTTAATTGTTATTGTAATTTAGCAAATGATCTCGGAATAGTTGCATTTCTGTAAATGCTCAAAACACATATATATTTTTCACAGATTGATAAGATCATTCCTTTACATTTTATAAATGATACCAATCAAGAGCAGCTATGATAAAAATATGTAAACCAATTAAATACACGATTCAGTCAAGAGACATAAACTTACTTGAAGAGCCGAATAATTCAAGACACTATTCTTAGGTACTTCTAGGTACTCAGATATTGAATATAAAGCCATCCGCACACGATATTCGGAAAAAGACAAGCTAAAATATTTTTATGCAGTAAAATAGAAAATATGATAGTCGCTGGTCTGATAATTGATCTTTAAACGATTTCAGAAACGCTTTAACGAATTTGTTCCTTGGGTTTGTGAAAGATGTAACAACTAAACTAAAAAATCCAGCTTGGCTCTACGTTATGCCATGGATTCATTTTCTCTCTACGGAGAGTCTGCCATATCAGGAACCACAGTTTGATCATCAACACGATGCAAACATACCACACTGGTGGGGAATTCCTTACCTAAAAGATGAGATTGACAAATTCAAGCAAAAACGTGAAATATGGCACATGTATGTATACTATATAACTTGTAACAGAGAACCCTCTTGCTCTTATATATAAATTATTTTATTTTATTAAACCCACATGTGAATCTAAGTCACTGAATATGAATTGTTGATTACGTATATATATATATTGTCGTGGATGTCACGCCTATATGTTGTTATGGATTTTTTTAGTACATTTATATTTTATATTAGTTTCATAAAATATATTTCTTCTTCCGATGCAGATGCCTACTGTTAGTTGTTTTAATGTTGTTTTTATTTACACTGTTTATGCCAGAGAAATACCTTCAGAAAACTGCAAGGTTGTGGCCCCAGTCTTGCATTGAGCACCCCAGTCGGTCATTTTGCCGTCTGACCGTTCCAAGGCGGAGACTATTAGTATTTCTCTATTTTATGTAATGTCCTGTCTCCGTGTTTGTTTGTCAATTTACATACACCCTGTAGAGTAGGTTTTTAACATATGTGGCATTTCTCGTAGAACCTTTTTGTCCGTCTTATTCAAATCATCGAATGTGTATCTTTTTATAGTTTTTTCGTAAATAGGGATTAATTGAAAAATAACAATATTAACACACATCATAATTACCATCATTAATTTCCTTTGATATGTGAAGAAGTTTGATTGGTTTGTCAACAAAAAAATCAATCATGATGATGAGTCACGCACAGTATTCAAAGCCATAGCTTTGATGTAAAAGTCAAAATTTCAAAGATGTTTGTATCTCCTTAAGTTTATAGCCTTTTTAATAACAATGCTATACATTTTAAATGAACAAAACAATGAAACATAATTTGAATTGTTAATGGATCCTCTCCCTGTAACAAAGTATTTTGAACTGTTGAATATTGATATTTATACACCGTAAGTGTCCGTTTATTGGTCCATTTAACAGTCCATGAGCATAAATTGTAAACGTAACATACTCTTATGATAAACTACTATTTTAATGTTATTTGCTTTATAATTCGAAGACTATAAACAACTCTAAATGCTAATGGCAAGAAAATGTACTAACTTTCAATTTAAGTAGATAATTGAAAACCAATAGTCTATTCTATCTTTATCTTATAGAGTGTTATTACTTTGTATAATCATTCATATTTTCATATGGTTTTGCTATCATTTTTTAAGTTTACAAATATTATAATCTTTCAGACTAGCAGCAGATGTCTTGAACACGTTGTGTCCTTTATTTGAAATGGACTTCCTTTTGCAAAGAAGTTTATTAACAGCAGTTACTTCAAATGAATTGAAAACAATTATACAAAGCAAAAAAGTGTCCATAGAAGTTCTACTAGCGAGTCTTATTTATCAGCTGAGAACAACCGGACATCGTTCATCTGGAGAACAGGTATATTGTTAATGTTAATCGACTGCTGTAAATTAAAAAAAAAAAACCCCAAAAAACCAAACAAAACAACATTTGATTATATATAGTCTTAACAATAATTGTGCTGTTGGCAGTTCTAGACGTATTGGTTATGCACTCGCCAAGTTTGTCAGAGCCCAGAGTTAATGGAAATGTATAGTAATGATCGGTAACAAGCATAGTTGTACTTATCCTAGGCTGTTTTTCATGCGAGTATTGCCTCTTCAATATAGTTTAAGTTTAACCATCTTCGTAAGCCCTCGTCAGATTTATATTTAACTATACCTGAACGTTAGGAAAAACACAAGCTATGTATTGGATTGGTAATTATATATAAATGCATGATTAACAATGCAAGATAACTGAAAATCCCAGGTGACACAGGTCGGAGAAGCGTTCTGCCACTGATTGTATAAGATAGATATTTTTCATTTGAATTATAAAAGCAATCTTCATATGCAATAAAAGCTTTATTGGCTGGTGGCATATACTAACCTACTTCAAACAAGAAAATCACAGGTAAATATGATTTTAATAACTGCAGAATTGATCAATTTCTGATTTATCTGATTTGTACCTCATTACTATATGCAAATTTAATACTTGGTTCCTGGCCATTGCTGGGACGGATGGTTTTTATGCGTAGTTTGTACAAAATTTCAAATTTATTGGAAAGTTCTGAATCTAAATTGTGATACTCCTTTTCCAATTTTTAAAATATTATTTACGCATAGGTTTCATCAAACTCTCCCAATACAAACCTGCCACTAGGTTGTAGAAAATTGTGGACATGTATCACCCCACTGTCCATACATTCAATTTGAGTTTCAACACTAGAAATGTGTCTATTGGACATAGATCCCCATTTCCGCTATTACAACAAAAGCAAAGGTAATAAAGATTTGGATATATATGTGATACAATTTTTGGAAGAATATTAAAGCTACTGCAGTCACCTTTGTGTCGGCGTCGGCGTTAGCATTGCAGCTATTTGGTAAAAGTTTTACATACAATCTTTACTAAACGAGTTCATGAAAATGTTATTAAGCGAGCCACTTGAGAACATCATTTTCATGAACGAGTTTAGTAAAATTTGATATGAATGACAATTCATGTCAGATTCTTTTTATAATGACCTATACTGACTTGACTTAACTATTTGAGTTTACCGTCGCTTCGACAGTATTTCAGTCATATAGCGACATCCAGCTAATTACCGGTGGAGTAAGACCCTGAATGCACGGAGGCATCCGGGTACAACCACCGACCAACCGCAAGCCAGCTGAAAGGCTTCCTCACATGAAAATCCGAATGACCCTGCCGGGATTCGAACCCATGTGGTGCCTATACTGACAGTAATTCGCGATTATAACTAGAAACAAACAAAAACATGAATGAACGGACTGTGATCGAATTACTGCATGGAACCTTACACCAAGAAAATAGTTACTTCAAACTTATTTCAAATACATTTTCAACATCATATGAATAATGCATATTTTTGAACAAAGTTAGTTGCACCAAACATTTAATTTAGCTGCTCGAGTTTATCACACTATGCATATATATATAATACACGCGCGTGACGCGGAGTGATGTAATTCGGCCTAAAAGTTATATGTAACATGTTCAATATAAGAAAGATGGTTATACGAAACCGGAAACACCTGTTTGAGCATAATGCCATTTGATGAAAAAGATAATTTGATACAGGGAGTTATATTACAGTCACAATATTGAACTCAAATGCAAACATAGACTACTTTGTTACTATGAAAACCAGTGTAAAGCATCAAAAACAGTTAATTTCGTACCATAATAAACTAAAGATTTTTTTCGTTTTGAACAAATAAGCTCTTCTAGATTTATTCTACCAGTTAAATTTTACATCATAATATATATTCAGTCAAAAATAGAACATAAACCAGTATACTGGTTCACCCAAAAAGGAAACATCTAAAACAAATCTCTCATATATTTTTTACTTATCTTACAAATCTGTCACTAAAATATAAGAGAGGAATTTGTGCTGACAAACTCACTATTTCTATGGCAGCTAAATTTATGTAGAGTTTGTCTTTCTTTAAAAGGAATGCTGATATTTCCCATATCTGTTGCACAGTGTACATTGCATCTGTCTTGATTACTGCTTTCACAGCAGCTGTGGCAGACACAGCGGTCAGAGGGCGCCCAGGAAAAGCCACATCTTTTGTGTCGGTTCTTCCTAATTTCAAGAGAGATATCCAACGCAACAATACCAGATATAATACATCTTTTCTCTACGCTTAAATTGTAGCTAGATTTAGCCATTTATTTATCAGCCAATATGATAAACTACATGTATTTCAACAAAAAATATGCTTATGTACATGGTTTACGTGCCTTTTCTGATCGAATTGACAGCCAAAATGAATACTTTTTCCACTGATATACAAAATTTGTGAACGACCCTCGTTCAAAAATGCTATCTACAGTTTCATTTCATTTAGCCTTTCAGTTGTCAATGAGATAAAACAATTGAAATAAACTGATGTCTAGTGTGAAAAAAGATATCCTGAGAAAAATGTTGGTTATAGCATATTGATTTCTGGTCATAGTTTTTTTGTTTTTGTAAACAATCTTACAAAGAAACAATTTTTGTGACATAAAACCGAGATGGTAAACAAAAATGTAGCTCATGACCACTATTTTGCACTTTTGGTAGGTTATTTTGAAATAGTAGTGATAACACATTCAAATAAATTATAAACACAACTTAGCCAGTCGAACAATGAAAGTAATTAAATTAAAGTAAACAAAAAGGGAAGTAATTAACGAGGATGAATTAGAAAAACGTGGACTAACCATTTTATTCATGCAATAGTGATTCTGATATCAGCATACTTTATAAAGCATTACAAACCCGAGTTTCGCAGCGCGGAAAGCACCATGCTTTCATAAAACAAAACTGCAACCGATAGTTTTGATTCGCTACAGATTAATAGAACTGCTGTAGATGACGTTACTTTGGGCACATAAATGTTGACATCATAACAGAATGGAAACCAATGTTAGGTTGAGAGCTCTGAGTGGTAAATTGACTGTTCTTGTTTAATATGCACACGTGTGTTGTGTAACCTGTGATCTTTTGAGTGAGATAAATTTCATTGTCATGTATTGTATACTGAAAGGAACTTCTCAACATCCTCCTAGATCTTTCATATTTCTTTAGGAATTGATTTATGCAATCATTTCAAACTAGATTTTTTTTATTCCAAACATTCTATTATTTATAATGGGGTACAATATTTAAGGTGTACATACGCATTTGATTGTCATAATGTTGGTAGTAGAGGAATACTACTAAAATTGAAATTCAAACACCATGTTTGTAAAATGCACACAGTCGAGTGCATGGTAAATTCGACATTTGCTTAAATGAGACCTGTACCTGTGTATGAAACGTTGAGGGATGGCAGCCAATGTCTGAGAGTCACTCAGTTGCAATTAAGGCAACGAATGTTTTGCAGAGAGTAAATGAACTGGTTCAACATATTTTACATGTTAGCTGCAAGTTCAGACAAATAGCACAAGACAATACGTCATGTCATGTCGTCAAAGGGACACCATCCAGACATGGCTTCATACAAAGGTACATTTGGTCGCTGATGGTGAGGTGTCTTTCATGAAATTGTTCGATATACCATGCACAAAACTGTGATCAAATTCTCATCATGTGTGAGACTTAAGGGTGATTCTTGTACAACCAATATTTCAACAATGTATACCTTAACTATCGTGCCACATTATCAACTTTTTTTTGAAATTTAAAATTTTTAAACTAAATGATTTATCAAAAATCTAGAATGGACGTTTAGAAATTCCCTTGAGTGTGTATCTATAATAAAAATAACATTTCTTTCGTTTAGAGTCATATAGTCATACATGATGAGTATGGGGAATTAGGCGAAATTTACCATTGACAATTCACATCCGATACTAAAGCAGCCGCAATTTGAAGACGGCAACCCTGATTTTATTTGATATACATGTAGTTAGATTATTATACAATAAACGAAATATAAGTACGATTTTGACGTCACACTTTAAGACGTTCAACTGAAAAACGAAGTAGATCTACTCTGAACAGGGACCAGAACACATCACATATTTGGGAAAAATGGAAACATTACGCCAAGGTTGGCGAGGGCTTATTAATTGATGATCACTAACGTGTCTGTAGTTAAGATGCAAATTACATTTTTCCTCAAGTTAATCAGACTGTATATCTGGGTAGGCCATGATATTTGTAGATACACCGTCATCTCTAAAATGTCAAAAGTTAACATTGATATTTATATCCTATTATATTATACACTTTCGTTAACTGACCTGCCATATCTCACTACTAAGTAATGCAGGAGGGCAAAACATAATAAGGTAATAAGGTACGATTGACATTAATTATGTCGTAATCATTTCATGAAGAAAAATAGTTTGTTTTTTTTTAATTTAAAGTATATAACCTTATTACTTCAATGTTTCAGGAGGCTGTAGAGTGCGTGGTCTTGGTCCTTGAACAGCTACAGGAAACGTTCCATTGGCAAGATTGATTGTTTTATGCTTTTATTCAATTACCGTTATGAAAATATCTTAAGTTTTATTGTTAGAACAAATGGTTGGTTCCAATTAATACAATTAAAATTAAACCGTTGTTTTAATCTAAAAGGCCTATCATTTCTCAAAAATATAAATTTGTAGTATTATAAAGAATGTTGGGATATATTTTACTGTTTTTTACTTGTAAAAGGAATGATATACATTCCCAGATCGGATTTCATACTTTTATGTTGTTAACTTCGAGTATATTTCAAAAACTTTTAAATAAACTGTTATACGGGTGTTGAATTATAAAAGAATGTAGACAAATGTAATGTGTTGTAATTTATACGTACAGGAGATTAAGTCAGTGGTTATATATTTGCAATGATTTCAAAATATGTTTAACATTTGAAGTATAATTTTGATGGTATTAAATTAAAACAAAGGAACAATTCTGCATAATTTATTTTCATTTGCTTTAATTATCTTGTCATGCTCATTTTCGGGAATTGCCATATAAGTCGAATTAGTATATATCATGTATTGCCGGAGGTTTCAGATGAGGATTTGGCATTGTGTTTTTTGCTAATCTAGTTATATATTGTTTTGAGGTGATTTAAATATTCGCATTTAAAAAGGGTACGGCTATTTAAGCAAATGAAATATTGTCAAAGCTAAGAAATCTGAATTTTGAATATAATCTAGTTACCTTTTTTAATTTTCCGTTACTCTCTTGAAAATATCAATATTTTAAGGAAAAAAAATAAACGTGTTTTT
>CM037779.1:18962153-19012153 GCA_021229015.1 Solen grandis
AGCTAAAAGCGATCAGCCAGCAAGCTTTAGCAGTATTAAGCAGATCAGCCAGCAAGCTTTGCGTAAAAATTGAAAGCCTGCACCATAAAGCAGTGTAAAGCTAGACCAGCCAGCAAGCTTAACAGTCAAAACAGTTCACCGAGAAGCATTAAGCAGTATAAAATAGGTTAGCCTGCAACATTTAGCAGTATAAAGCTGATCAGCCAGCAACATTTAGCAGAATAAAGAATCAGCCAGCAAGCATTAAGAGGAATAACTAGGTTATCCTGCAACATTTAGAAAGTATAAACTAGATCAGACAGCAAGTATTTAGAGTTAAAGTTGATGACCAGCAAGCATTTAGCAGTATAAACTTGATACCAGCAAGCATTTAGCATATAAACTAGTTCAGGCAGCAACATTTACAGAAAAAAGCAAATTTTCACCATAAGCATTTAACGTATAAAATAGGTGAGCTAGCAAGCATTTAGCGTATAACGGGGGAAAAGCCTTCAAGTATTTAGGTATAAAGCTGATCACCAAAAGATTTTGCGTATAAAGTGATGGCGCGAGCATTTAGGTGTAAAGAAGATCAGCACAAGCATTTAGCAGTATAAAGCTAGATCCCAACAACATGAACAGTATAAGCTTGATAACCTGAAGTATTTTTACGTCTAAAGCTAGATCCCAGCAAGCATTTGCGAAAAAAGCTTGATGAGCCTGCAAGTATTTACAGTATAAAGCTAGATCAGCCAGCAAGCATTTAGCAGTTTAAAGCTAACACCAGCAAATTTAGCAGTATAAAACTAGGGAGCCTGCAAGATTTAGCAGTATAAAGTAGAATCAGGCAGCAAGCATTTGCTTTAAAGCTGATCAGCCAGCAAGCATTTAGCGTTAAACTAGGATCGCATGTATTTTGGAGTTAAAAAGCAGGCCATCCTCCAAAGTATTGAGCAGTATAAAACCAGGTCAGCCAGAACTATTGGCAAATCCAAATAGATCAGCCGCATGTATTGAGGTTTATAAAAAAAAATAAGTGATTGTAAAACAATCAGGCAGCAAGTACTGAGTATTATAAAACTAGTTTCTTTTAACAGATATCAAAAAAAGGGTAATAGCAATTACTTTTTCCTAACATGCCCTTACTTACTATGTTGTTTTGTCTTTAAAACCAATGTTTACATAAAAATTTACCCTTATCACTGTTTTGTGTTGAAGTCCCTTTTCCAAATATAAGGGTAAAGAGGCGTAAGGATCAATCACCCTTATACTGTACAACAGAAATACTTAAATTCATATTCTTGAACATTTCAAATTTGGAAAGCATATCATTTTCATCATTCATAAAAAGGTAGACTTTTCTTTGTACTGATTGTTTTTTATTAAATGAGTTATTCTCATTTGACATTTATCATTTCAATTTACAAACTCATTTGTTTTCTCGGCCAGTGTCGTCTCTCCTCTTTTGATAGTAATCGAGTAGTCTCAAAATATCATTATTTTATTTCCTTATTTTATAAAAGTGTTTTATTGACTCATAAAAGAATATTATATCAGTTGTCAATTTTTTGATAAGAATATATAAGCATTTGCCAGACAGATAAGACTTGTGATTTAAACTTTGGATTTGTAGTGTTAGATTTAATCAAGGGGCCTCCTGGCTGAGAGGTCAGTCACTGAAAACATCATCAGCCCCCACCGCGTGGGTCAAATCACGGCGGGTCATTTGACTTTTCTGGCTTGCAGTTGGTCGGTGGTTCTACCGGTTGCCTCTGAAATACTGTCGAAGGATGGTAAACTCAAATATTCAAGTCAAATTTAATAAGACAACTGAGAGAGTTTTATCAAAAATTCAATAAACAGTATCAATATACATTTACAAGTACAATTAATAAATTAGTGGTCTAATTTACTCCGTGAACTGGCCTGTGAAATCTTTAGAATAAAAGTACATGTTTGTAAATTTGCTTTAAACATTCTTAAATATTTAAAGGTAATGTTTTCTTCAAAATGTTTGTTAGTGGGTAAATGGCAGGAGCATTCTATGAAACATTTCAGACTTTGCAACTGAAAAGAAATATAAGAAAAGTATTTACTATGTATTTATTTAGATGGATAATATGTCTGTACAAATTCAAAAGCAACAAAGTAACAGCATCCAAATAAATTGCCATAAAAAATGACCTTTTACAAGAGAACACTTTTACTCCCAACACTGTTAAAAATATCAGACAAAAGGACCAATTCCTTTATAATTTTTGTCAAAAAAAGGTTCAAAATTAATAGGTCAGGCCATTGGACACAAATTTACAATGTCTGTAGTGCTTTCTTAACAAGGTTTACAAGTGGCGAATCGCCGGAAAAACCAGGATAAATTATTTCTGGAAACCTGTGCCCATTTGTCTTTATTTCGGTTACTTTACAAAGTAATACCATTGGATGTTGGGCCTCTCCTCGCAAACCTTCCATCTTAAGCTTTATAAGTTGATGAATACCCCTGCTCAAATGTTTGACTGGAACCCAAACCAACAGACTTGTTTCCCTTTAAATTTTCGCCTCCACTTCACTTTTGTGAATGGAAGTTTGGTTGTTTACAAAAAAAAAAAAAAAAAAAAAATATGGGGTAACCTTTTAGTTTTACATCTTTCACTGTGGTAAAGAAAAAGTGTGTTGTTTACATTTTATATTTACATACACATAGTCAAAATAAGTTATTATGATCTTAATTACTACTACATAAAATCTCAAAATAAGACCACCCTTGGGATGCGTTAACTGATCTTAATAATGAGGTGTTCTGGAAATAAGTTTCAATTAACATGAATTGGAAAAAAAAGGGACGTGAAAATTGGCCTTATAATGAGGTGGTCTTTTTGAGGTTTTTTGTTTTGTGAATACTATTCTGGAAGCGTGCCCATTTAATTGTCTTCACTTTTCAGTGATTTCAAGTTACTTCACAAAGTAATAACAACTTGGATGTTAGGCCTCATCCTCACAAACTTGTCCACTTAAGTATCCTTAAGTTGATGAAACCCCCACTAAACTGATTTGACTGGAACACAACGCAACAACTTATTCTTATATTGCCTCACTTCATTTTTGTGAATGGAAGTTTGGTGCTTCTAAGAAAAAAAAATAAAAAAAATAGTGGGATACCTTATAATTTTAATTTTGCATCTGTGGTACAGATAAAAGATGTGTTCGTTATATTCATATATTTACATAAACATATTTAAGCCATTATGATTTTACTCTGTTTGCAACCTTTGAATCATTATGTAACCCCTTCCCCATCATCCATACACTTACCAGTTTGACGTTTAGTTTTTCCCCAGGTAGCCCTTTTCCCCCCGAGAGTCCATTGCCCCGGTCTAGGATACAGTGTGAAAAACCCTGGGCAAGACCCGAAGATCCCCAACTTCAGAGCAGAAAAGAGCAGTCCAACTTGTCACCCCACCTCAAGGATGCCCATAAAGGTGAGGGCCAATCGGATTAGACCGTTATCTCCCTCTTCTCTTAGATGGCGGGAAAAAACAACAGGTTAAGTTTCCCGGGGAAATAACTTGACTGGGAAGAACCCGTTTCACGGGGGCAAATGTTTTCAGGAGAGGAGTAACAGTCCATCCTCACCTTATTTAACTAGAGTTTGATAATAACCACAAACTTCTGAATTATGTTGCACCATTACAGTATGGGTTCCTTCCACACGCTGGGTTCCTTCACATCACGGGTTCCTTCACACCGCGGGTTCCTTTACAGTCACGGGTTCCTTCCACCGCTGGGTTCCTTCACGTCACTGGGTTCCTTCACACCCTGGGTTCCTTCAAGTTCACTTATTAAAGTCCCCACATGCTGGGTTCCTTCACACAAGGCCTGGTGGTAAAGTTGCATATTACAGTCCACACACAATGGGTTCTTACACTCGTGGGTTCCTTCCACACAGCCCGTCGGTAACTTGCACACTACAGTCCATCCACCCCTGGGTTCCTTCTATTGCACCCCAAAGCGCTATAACACGAGTACTGGCCTCCCCAAAAAAGATGAATCTTAAAAAAAAGAAAAAAAACATTAAGACTCTTCGGAAAAATGATATAATACAGTGGTAATCAACTAAAAAACAGTGGTTCATCATAAATACAGTGGTAATCTACTATAACCATTCAAGGACTGGTAAAAAGTTCCAGATTAAAGATTATGTCGGATAAAAGTGTTGATTAGTAATGCCGGGGCTTTATTGTTAAGTTTTATTTAGTTTATTTTTATAATACATGTAAGCTATAGGCCTATTATTTTAAAACTTAAAGTAGTTATAAAAGCAGTGTTCAATCGGAAATGTGTGTCACTTGCGTGGGACTAACACCAGGGAGAATCATAACATAAACAAAAACAATCAAACCTGTCTTAAGCAGCCCTATAGAAACAAGATTAGAGAAGTACCTCTTAACAGAGGTAGTCGCTTAAATTAAGGTTAAACATAAATTGTTGGATTGGTAATGTTAAAATGACCTCTAAATACGGTTGACTGCTTAAAAAGGTGGCCGTAAGAAAATTTCAAGTTTAAATTTAAATGTTACGTTTGTTTTTGACATCCCACTGCCACCTTTTAGTAATTTGGAGACGTTGCTTAAGGTGATACTGTTCAGAACCAGCCTGAGCATGAGAAAAAAATGTACCACACTAAGTACATTATCCTGACTCCTAACTACCATTATATACTGAGCCCAAGCAAGAGGGCTTTACCATACCTTTTTTCATGATTTGGATGTAAGCTAAATTTAACAAACATTTCTGCCCCTTAAAAGTATTAAGTGTAATTGGCTATTGAATTTCACTCTTCCAAACCTCTTCCTGAGATTGCACTAGACTTCCAGGTGAATACGGCTGGTTCACTTGTAGTGAAAATTCAATATGAACAAGTTTTAATAATCCTTTGGAAACAAATAAGTCCTGAAAAGAAATGCTTGGCTCATTTTAAAGACGTCAATGTACCATTTAAAAAAGAATTACGTTTTATTCCACAAATTTTTTTTTGCCATTTCTGAACCCGAAGGTTTCTGCACTAGTTACCTTGCAGAAGCGACATTAAAACCTCTCTAAATCAAGTGTAGCAGACATTTTTGTTTCATTGAAGAACAGATTATGAACACCATTATGTTATCTCACTACTTAATTTTTATGACATTGTGCTCAAACACCTCGTCAATAGCCATTTCTAATGATATCCTTTAACAGAATTCTTACACTCAAATGCTTCAAAATGGATTGTTTTAGGTAGACAAAACCATGTGTATTGATGCAATTTACGCATCAATATTGGTCCGCAGGAATAGTATAAAGGGTTACCCAGGTAAATAATTTGGATCTCATTTCAGTCCTAATTATGTCCTTTTGTCATTTTAGTCAGTCCCCACTTTATTATCAGCATTCCTACTTTTAAGGTTAACATGTTCATGATTTCTATTAATTGGAGGATTTTTGGGAAATGTTAAATTTATTTTTGGTTCACCTTTAATTTATCAAGTAATAACCAGCAACAATTTTTTGACGGAAATAAGGAAGGGATGAATGAAATCACAATTCTTTTTGGTAGTTGGGAGATTGTGAGATGTGAATAATAGCTCATCATGTTCAATGATTAACGCATATTTTATTCTTAATAGTAATTTCAAGATAATAAGTTGCATATTAATGAAAGGCATTGTAAAAAGTTGTTTTGAACAATATTTCAATTCAAACAAAGGTTATCAGCCAAGTTAATTTTTCCTTTGAAGTTATACATTTTTATCTGAAATTTTACTTAAAAACATTTATAACCTTTGGAATTTGGAAAAAAAAATTTTGTTTTGCTTAAGTAGAATATTTAAACCAGCTTTTTTCCATAAGTCAAAATTATGACCCCCTTTTTTACAATGCTTTCTGTCTACAATGACCATATTTTTCCCTGATGGATAATTCACCTTAAATGTCTATATGTAGCTCTCCCTGTCGATCCATACAACGACCAAAAAAAACCTCCGTAATCAGAATTATGGTGTCCCTATCTTTTTTGAAAGAGGAGTTATGTCAAGTATATGATTTATTAGAATAATTTCACTGGTATAAACTAAAATCAATTTACTAATATTTTCAACAAATTCTCATAATGTGTTTATGCGACAAATAAAAAGACAGGCTTTTATTTCGATGCGGGAAATTTTTTCAATTCACATTCCAAAAATCTCTCACATGCATTTTTGGGGGTATAATGTCACATATTCTTTTCGCACAAACTAAACTCTGCTTGGGGAAAAGGTTTTGGTTGTGGTTGTTTGGAATTTGCATTTTACAGCTATATACCTTGGACATTACCTTTTTGTAGATTTCCGGTTTCTTTTTTTTTGGAATGCTACAAAATTTTGAATTGTTGGTCTTTTTGGATGTGTAGGATAAAAAAAAATTGATTTTTTGTTATTTAAATTTCATATTTTTAGGTGAAAAATAAATTGGTAGTAGGACCCTTTATAACCCCACACATTCAAACCCTGATCTGAGGAAAGAAACAATCTTAAAATTAGAAAACAGACACGTCATCATGGGGACAGTGGGATAGCTTGTTATATATTTTACTTATAATTTTTAGAAGGATTGATCATTTTTACAAACTTAAAAACTTTAAAGGGGTTTTTTTTCTATTCAAAGATACCCATTTGTGCATGAAATGCTTTTAAAAGAAGTACATATAAATACAACAAGCAAATAAGAGTTGTTTCTTTTTTTTACAAAATGGTAAAAGAGTGTTACAAATTCAATGGTCTTTTAAGCAAGTATGTATAGTGACTCCCTTGACTTTTTTGCACTTCCAATTGAAGGTCACTGTAGACAGCTTGACTGATTTTGCTGTTTCCAGTACTGACAGGGATAAAGACCTATCCACCTTCATCCCAGATTCCCATACATCCCTTGTTAATGATCTTAGTTACCTTGATATGTTAAGGATGCGGTCATGGTTCTTGCTTCACTATAGTGAATCAGAAGCTGCAGTAAAGTAAGGGCCTCAACCCATCAGCAAACAACCCTTTCACCAAAACTATTTGGACAGGGAGTTTATCCCAAAGGAAATGCCAATTCTCATAGTAAGGATTTAATTTAAAAAAAAATTGTAGACTTTTTTTTTGTTATAAATGAGAAAAAAGAGTCAAAAAACATTATTTGATTCATAAAACATTGAATTTTAACGGTTTGTTGAAATTTCATCATTTTGATGCTTATGAGTTTGTTTGTGGGGTTTTATACCCACTGACTATTTCGTCATTTGGAGACTATGTCCAAAATGCTGCCCACTGCAGTATCCCCACAGACAGTTGCATGTACCAATCCAGTCACTTACCCTGACCCAGGTAAACCATCCTGGAACTACCTTAAGCCAAGGCCAAGCAAGGGAGCTACAAGTTACCATACTTTTATCGACTTCCGGCTAAGAGCCAGGGATTAAGCCCCTAGTTCCGGCTGGATGCTTACCATCAGCAACCATCCTATCATGTTTTAGTTTATTGTTACTTTTTTTGGACAATTATATATTCTTTTTTCCTAAAAAAAGATTTGTCAAAATATTTTCTCCTAAAGGAAGGGATCTGAAGGAAAAAAAATTCTTTATCAAGAAACATTAAAATGGTAGTTCTCCTTGACCATTTTTTACCTTTGTTAAAACTTTTCTTTTAAAACCATTGTTTAAAAAAGAAAGGTCCAATTTAAAAAACTCAACATCTGGATTTTACACACAAAAGGAAGCTAAAACAAGAAATTGATCTCACCAAGTCGCTCTCAGTAAATTCCTGTTATCCCACCTTGAAGGTCTTTAAGGGCTTTCAGACCAACAACCCATGGTAAATAAGGCCTCCATATACCATTTTATCATTGCCGCACCAGTTGCAGAATTGATGCATTTCTGTCCCCGGAGCTTAAAGCATCCTTTTAACATTCTTGCATGAATTGGAAAAAAGGTATTAAATAAAAAACAATTAGCTTATGTTTTACATGTATCAAGAAATAATATCTTTCTGCATTTTGTTGTGAATTTAATAACATTTCTAGTTCAATGATACCATATAATTTGTATTTGTTGATTATACCTTAGTATACTTTTTTATTATCTTAACCTATTGTTTCTATTTTATGTTTTTCCTGAACTAGCTGCCCCCCCCCCAAACCTTGGCAAAATAACTCAATTTTCAGCATTACTTAAAAAAGTAAATTTGTATTTTGTGTCATCAAATTAACTTTGGTGCTGTGACCTAATCTTGTACAAATTTACATTTTTCCCTTTCCGTTTTCAGAAAAGATGTGAGTTGGTTTAGAAAAGATCATTTTAGCGAAAAAAGGATTTTTTTTTTCGCTTTGTGATCATCCTCTGCTGTCGTCGGTCATCAATATTTGTTTAAAACGACATTCAAAAACAACTGGACAAATTTGTTTTAAATTGGCAGGATGTACTTGGGTAACCTTCACAAAAATTGCTAACCAATGTCCGCCATTAGTGCACGTTTTTTCATCGTTATTGAGGGGGTGGAAACTCGTCCACAAAAAATGTGAGGTTCAAATTAAAACATGGTGCTTTTTTACAGAAAACTATCCGATTGTGTTACAAATAAACATGACCTGTCATGGCAACAAAAAGAATAAAATTATGAAAACTTTAAAAATTCATCTTCAAAATATGGCCAATTTCAAAATATTTTTGTTACAGATGTTCCTTGGGTAAACCTTACCAAATTGCTCAAATTATTGACCGTTAAAAAACATGGCCCCAGAGTTGGGGCCAATTTGCCTTATTTTTTAAACAACATCTCTAAATTTTCACATTTTTTGTAATGTGCTGAGAAAAATTCGAAATGATTGAAACATGAACAAGAGAACTACGACTTGAACACTGCTGCTTAGCATTTGCCCGGGATGGTTGTAATGAAACTCCATCGGACACAGTGGCAGCCTCAAATCATCTACAGGATCCCCCAGATTGGCAGCGCGTAATAAAGCAAGCGCTTTCAAAAGTAAAACAAACCAAATACTCAAAACTAGGAATTTCACCATGTTCCAGTGGTAACAACATAATTTCATTAAAAACCATATCCTAACGATGCTCTTTGGGGTTTGATGAAATTCATTAAAGGGGACACAAACTAACCTTGACTAGCAAAGGGACAGCAATCCTTATCTTGCGGATATCACCACAATATTTTCAAATTCAAAGTTTTGAAACCCCTATATAGAAAATTTCTATTATTTCTTATTGTAGTCGGACTTGAAGGTCAATTTGGGTGACCCCTCTAAGGGATGTTATTAGTTTAGAAGGAAATGAAGAGCTAAATCTTAAGAACTGAAAAAAACAATGGTCCAAAGTTGTGGGGTCCAACCCCATTGGGAGCAAGGATTTTTCTGACCTTTCAAGATGCAAATATGGTCCAACTCAGGAACTGTTAAGGAGATTTGGTTAGTTTCAAGAATTTGTTTTTCCCCTTTAAATGTTGGTCATCCGAATTCTAACCTTTCGAGAAATGGAAGAGAATTACAAGCGAGTTGATTGTGATAGAAAAGTTAACAAAGGTCAAACATGAAACCGACAATTTTTGCATTAACATATCAATTAAAATAAGTAAGTTCCAACAGGGAATTTCCAATGTTCCCTCAATGACATATGTATACCAGACAATCATAAATTAAGCTGAAAGCCTGCAATAAAAAAGGAATTCAAATAAAACATTTTAAAATTTAGAATATTTTTTTAATAACATCAAACAACATTTTATCTTAATCTTAAAATTAAATAAGCCAAACAAAGTTGCTTAAGCTTAAATTTTTTTCATTGATTTGAAACAAGTTATCACAATTTATTAATCACTCTTAATAGCTTGGTGGGGCTAAAATATAAATTATGGGAGGAAACCAGAAAAAAAAACATGGTATTGATGAGCAACCACAACGTAGAAACAAAGGTTGTGGGTTTAAAACCCCGGGAAACAGGTATTTTTTCATGACCTTCCTTGGCGCCAAGTATGACTACTTGAGAAGATGTTGCTGCACACTGAAATCACCCGTAGAACGGGCATACTATCACACCCAGTCATATCCTACACCAAGCAACCAGTCCTGGAACTACCGTTGATGTAATGCCAAGCAAGAAGCATATCAGTACTATTTTTAAAACTTAACCTTTTAAAAATCTGAAAAACAAGAGTGTTTGCCTGTACTTGCAGCAAGAGTGCTTAAATGGAAGGGATAAAAAATACCTGTCCACAAAAACCTAAATCACTGGAAAAACCCTCACACGAGGCAGGAAACCACCAGGCACAGGTTGCTGTCTCGTCACTGACCGATGGGGACACGGCTGAAATAAATAAAAGAAATCATTAATCTGGACAACGAAAGGAAACAAGATAGGGAAAAATGAGAAATGGAAGGAACAAGATATGGACAAAGAGATAGTGAAAGGACAACAAGATATGGACAATGGGGGAAAATGGAAGGACAAGAGATGGACAAAGAAATAGTGAAAGGACAACATTATATGGAAAATGAGAAAATGGAAGGACAAAAGATAGGCAAAGAATAGTGAAAAGACAACAAGATCTGGACATGGGAAAAAAAGGCAAAAGATCTGGCAATGAAAAGTGAAAGGGACAACAAGATTAAACAATGAGAAAAGTGAAAGGAACAAGATGGATGTTATCAATGGGGGGCCTACAAAAAAAGATAAGGTTCTTCTCCTCTTCCATGGTGGACCTAAAAGGGGAAAATCAATATGACCACCCCATAACCCACCCAGACTGAAGCGGTTCCGGAACCAACAAGACTTAAAAGTGGTGTGGGGGGCTTGGCCCTCTGAGAGCACCCTTCACCTCTCTTTACTCCCTTTCCCCCTTGTGGGTCTGAGGTTGACCCTGGGAGGGGAACAACCCAAACAAAAACCCTTCCCCTCCCAATCTCCAAGGTGACTCCAACAGAGCCAGGAAAATGGCCATTCCTGAATTTCATTTCTGCAGACAACCAGATAACATGACTCCTTTAAAGGTGGTCACAGAGAATTTCTTTAGGGAAAGTGCCAATAAGTAAATAAATCAGGTCTTCCCTAAACATGAAAATGCGATTGTAACCAGGTCTTCCCGCATTAAAGGAAAGTGCAGAGAAATAACCCGGTCTTTCCCAATTAAACAAAAGTGCTTTGAAGTGCCCTTTGGGCTTCCCTTACCAAAGGGAAGTGCCAGTAAGAAAAACCCGGTCTTCCCAATCAAACAAAAGTGCTTGAATGACCAGGTTCTTAACCAAAGGGAAGTGCATAAGTAACCAGGTCTTCCCTAATCAAAGGAAAGTGCTGAAATAATGTTCAGTCTGGCAACTAGCTTGGAGCATCTCCAATCCAAAGTACCATTCCCTACAACCGAAATTTGAAAATTGGGCCTGCTAAAAAAAATAAAAATCCTATGTTAACTTGAAGGACATACAAAATATTATCAAAGCCTTCTTCATTAACCAATTAGTACCTTAACAAAAAGATTGATGGTCCCGTGGTACATATCTGGTTACGGATTCAAAGGTTGTAGGTTCAAACCCATTGAGGCAAGAATTCTTCATGACCTTCCGGGGGGCAAGTACTGGCCAACCAAGAACCGTCGGAGGGATTGGTACGTTATAAGACTTATTTCCAATCAACCTTTAAACTAATGATGGTAAATGAACCTCTACATGTATGCCCAAGAAAATAATTTATTGCTCCTATGTGCTGCATTGTCAGGCTTCTTGAGCAGGGCACCATATTTTCAATTGATTTTTTTTCTTCAAAAACTTATTCAATAGAAAAGTGGCACAAAAAATTTAAAAATCTATACCTAATGTGAAACTTGCTAATGTGTGTACAGTCTACATAAACCTTGGTACCAGGTTATCAATGGGACCAAACACCCAGTTCAACCAGTTTTAACATGGCAGGATGTTCTGAAGGGACAAAAACCCTGAGCATGGACTACCATTTCTTCACATTAAAGGTTATAACTCAGACATGTGACACAAGGAAATTAAACCAATGTTTGGTACAGCCAAGAAAGCTCAATTAACATACTTTTTTTAAGAAAAACCAAATTTCCCTGATTTAACTGTTAAAAAAAAAAATATTTCAATGGCAAAAAGTAGTTCATTATTTTAAAAAAAATTAGTTTGGGGAAAACCACCTGTAAAAAGGTGGTAAATGTCTAAAACAGTGCTTTTGGGGGAAAAAATAGCAATCAAATTTAAAATACTATCGAATATTTGTTTTTTTACGGGCAAGCCCTTCATTTTCAAACATTCAGTCTGGCAACTAGCCTTGGTAACATCTACAATGTCCAAATTACCATTCACCTATAACAAATTTGAAAATTGGGCTAAAAAAAATAAAAATCCAAACTTGAAGGACATCAAAAATATTACTAAACCCTCCTTCATTTTTACCAATTCAAGGGGGAAAGCAAAAGTGGCCGGTTTTGCTCCACCCCCCAAAATTTTTTTTCATTTAAATTTATTTAATTTAATCAGTTATTTTTAAAAAAAAAGAAGTTTTTAAGTATATTTTCACCCTAAAGTGCTGCATTTTAGACTTTCTTGAGCGGGCACATATTTTCAGCAGTTTTTTTCTTTCCAAAAAACCAAATTAAGGAGAAACAATATAAACAAAAAATTAAAAATTCTACTTCACAATTGGGAAACTTGCTATTTTGTGTTCAGTTGTACACTAAATACCTCTGTACCACAGGACATTGATGAAGTCAGTTCAGAACAATGCCAGACTTCACAGACCAGTCTAAACTATGGCAAGATTTGGAAAGAAATATGGGAAAAAAAAATTGCCACCCTTTACAGGTGGTTTCCCTAGCAAAAATAAATGTGTTTTTTTATAATGTTAATGATGACTTGAAACTTTCTATGAAAAATTATACAACCAATGATAAGGTCATTGTTCAGTTAATTGAAACATTTGTAAAGCTAAATTACCAAAAGTTTAAGGAGCCATGTATGGACAGCTGCATGAATGAAACCAAGAAGGTCTCCCTGAATCTACTGAAATCACCTTGGAGACCATGGAAGTGAAGTGTGCAATGGGATTCATAATTACATGGATGCCTCAGACGCACCACCGCAGAGACAGCGGGGCTCTCTGTAGACTCAAGCTTACCTCTACATCAACTATGCCTGGTCGTAGTAGCTCTGTACAGTCTGCCCCAACCTACTTTACCCAAACAATCCTAATACCTAAATAAGAAACAATAAAGTAAGCTGCAATCTGAAAAGAAAGAAAAATAGAGATGTTTTTGGGACACAACATTCAGAATATGATGAGATAGTGCAGAAAACGAAAGGACAACAAGATAGGGACAATGAGAAAGGACAACAAGATATAGACCTGGCCAATGAGAAAACGAAGAAACAATGGATGTCTTCCATGGGGGACCTACAAGGAAAAAGATACAGGTTTCTCCTCTGTCTTCCATGGTGGACTACAAGGAAAAACAATATGACCAACCCATGAACCATCCCAGACTGAAGACTGGCTTCCAGGAACCAACAAGGATTAAAAGTGGTTGTGAGGGGCTTGGTCCTCTGAGAGCACCCTCCGCACTCTCTATACTGCCTCTCCTTGTGAGGTCTGAGGTTGACCCCGGTGATGACAACCCCAAACACAACCCTTCTCCTCACAATCTCCAAGGTGACTCCAACAGAGCCAGGAAATGGTCATCCTTGAATTTATTCCGCAGACAACAAGATTAATGACTCCGTTAAAGGTGGTCACCAAGGATTCCTTGTTCCTACAGGGAAAGTGCCAATAAGTAACCAAATCAGGTCTTCCTTTAAACAAAGGACAGTGCCGATAAAAAACCAGGCTTTCCCTTATCAAACAGTAGTGCTTAGAAGTGACCAGGTCTTCCCAACCAAAGGGAAGTGCCAATAAGTAACCAGGTCTTCCCTTATCAAACAGTAGTGCTTAGAAGTGACCAGGTCTTCCCAACCAAAGGGAAGTGCCAATAAGTAACCAGGTCTTCCCTTATCAAACAGTAGTGCTTAGAAGTGACCAGGTCTTCCCAACCAAAGGGAAGTGCCAATAAGTGACCAGTCTTCCTACTCAAACATAGTGCTTAGAAGTGACCAGGTCTTCCCTTACCAAAGGGAAGTGCCAATAAGTGACAAGGTCTTCCCTACTTAAACAATAGTGCTTAGAAGTGACCAGGTTTTCCTTACCAAAGGGAATGCCAATCAGTGACCAGGTCTTCCTACTCAAAACAATAGTGCTTAGAAGTGACCAGGTCTCCTTACCAAAGGGAAGTGCCAATAAGTAACCAGGTCTTCGCTACTCAAACAATAGTGCTTAGAAGTGACCATTCAGTCTGGCAACAAGCTCTGGTACCATCTACAAAGTCCAAAGTACCATTCACCTACAACCAAAATTTGAAAATTGTGCCTGCTAAAAAATAAAAATCCTACAGTCAGCCTGAAGGACATACAAAATATTACTAACGTCCTCCCTTGATTTAAACCACATTTCAAGGTGTGAAAGCAAAGTTGCCAGCCTGTTTGCTCTCACCCCTGAAGCAAAATAGGCTGGTAACATCTGTTTTCACCCCTCAAAATATTTATTATCTAAATATTATTTATTTAATCTAGTTACTTTTAAAAAAAGAAGTTTTGAAGTATACTTTAATCCTAGAATGCTGCAAACAGACTTAATTGAGCAGGGCACACATTTTCTGCATTTTTTTTTTCTTTCAAAAACCAATTTAAGAGAAAAAATGTACACAAAAATATAAAAATCTACTTCACAATTTAGAAACTTGCTAACTAACTAAATACCTCTGTACCACAGGACATAAACGTAGTCAGTTCAGAACAATGCCAGACTTCACAGAACAGTCTAAAACTATAGCAAGAAATTTGGCAAGAAATTTTTGGAAAAATGATTCAATTTGCAATCATTTACAGGTGGTTCCCCCTTGCCAAAAAATATGTGTTTTTCTTATAATGTTTATGATGACATGAAACTTTCTATTGCATTAATTATACAACCAATGATACGGCCATTGTTCAGTTAATTTTAAACATTAATAACTTTCATTATCTTGTAATTTTCTGATTTTGAATTGTAACGCTAAATCATCAAAGATCCAAGGAGGTCATATACTGGCCAGCTGCAGGAATGAAACCCAAGAAGGGTCTCCCTGAATCTACTGAAATCTCCTTGGAGACCATGGGAAGAGAAGTGCATGCGATCATAATTACATGGATGCCTCAGACGCACACCGGAGAGGACAGCGGGGCTCTCTTCAGACTCAAGCTTACCTCTACACCAACTAGGCCTGGCCGTAGTAGCTCTGTACATCTTGCCCCAACCTACTTTTACCCAAACAATCCTAATACTAAATAAGAAACAATAAAGATAAGCTGCAATCTGTAAAAGAAAGAAAAATAGAGATGTTTTTGGGGAAAAACATTCAGAATGTGATGAGATAGTGCAGAAAACAAAAGGACAACAAGATATGGACAATGAGAAAGAGAAAGGACAACAAGATATAGACCTGGCCAATGAGAAACGAAGGACAAAAAGATACGGACAATGGATGTCTTCAATTGGGGCCTACAAGGAAAAACAATATGACCACCCCATGAACCAACCCCAGACTGAAGACTGGCTTCCGGGAACCAACAAGGACTTAAAAGTGGTGTGAGGGGATTGGTCCTTGAGAGCACCCTCCACACTCTCTTTACTGCCTCTCCTTGTGAGGTCTGAGGTTGACCCTGGTGATGACAACCCCAAAACACAACCCTTCTCCTCACAATCTCCAAGGTGACTCCAACAGAGCCAGGAAAATAGTCATCCCTGAATTTCATTCCTGCAGTCAACAAGATAACAGACTCCTTTAAAGGTGGTCACAAGGATTCCTTGGTTCCTATGGGGAAAGTGCCAAAAAGTAACCAAATCAGGTCGACCTTAAACAAAGAAAAGTGCCGATAAATAACCAGGCTTTCCCTTATCAAACAGCAGTGCTTAGAAGTGACCACCTCTTCTCCTTACCAAAGGGAAGTGCCAATATGTAACCAGGTCTTCACTTTCAAACAACAGTGCTTAAAAGTAACCAGTCTTCCCTAATCAAAGGAAAGTGCTGAGAAATAACTGTTCAGTCTGGCAACTAGCTCTGGTAGCATCACCAAAGTCCAAAGTACCATTCACCTACAACCAAAATTTGAAAATTGTGCCTACTAAAAAAATAAAAATCCTACCTTCAAACTGAAGGACATACAAAAATATTACCAAACGTCCTCCTTCATTTATACCAAATTTCAAGGTGTGAAAGCAAAATTTGCCGGCCTAATTTTGCTCCCACCCCTCGAAATATTTATTATCTAAATTTATTTAATCTAGTTACTTTAGAAAAATAAAGTTTTTAAGTATACTTTAATACTAGAGTGCTGCATTTTCAGACTTTGAGAAGGGCACACATTTTCAGCAGTTTTTTTTTTTCTTTCCAAAAACCAAATTCAAGAGAAAAAATATAAACAAAAAAATTAAAATCTACTTCCACAGGACATTGATGAAGTCAGTTCAGAACAATGCCAGACTTCACAGACCAGTCTAAACAATGGCAAGATTTTGGAAGAAATTAAGGGAATAAGGGAAAAATGATTCAAATTTGCCACCCTTTACAGGTGGTTTCCCCTAGCCAAAAAATAAATGTGTTTTTCTGATGATGTTAATGATGACTTGAAACTTTCTATGACATAAATAATACAACCAATAATGAGGTCATTGTTCAGTTAAGGAGCCATGAACTGGCAAGCTGCAGAATGAAACCCAGGAGGTCTACCTAAATCTACTGAAATCTCCTTGGAGACCATGGGAAGAGAAGTGTGCATGGGTCATATCACATGGATGCCTCAGACGTACACCAGAGAGACAGCGGGGCTCTCTGCAGACTCAAGCTTACCTCTAAACCAACTATGCCTGGCCCTAGTAGCTCTGTACAGTCTGCCCCAACCTACTTTTACCCAAACAATCCTAATACCTAAATAAGAAACAATAAAGATAAGCTGCAATCTGTAAAAGAAAGAAAAATAGAGATGTTTTTGGGGGACACAACATTCAGAATATGATGAGATAGTGCAAGAAAACGAAAGGACAACAAGATATGGACAATGAGAAAGGACAACAAGATATAGACCTGGCAATGAGAAAACGAAGGAACAATGGATGTCTTCCATGGGGGACCTACAAGGAAAAAGATACAGGTTCTCCTCCGTCTTCCATGGTGGACCTACAAGGAAAAACAATATGACCACCCCATGAACCCACCCCAGACTGAAGACTGGCTTCCAGGAACCAACAAGGACTTAAAAGTGGTGTGAGGGGCTTGGTCCTCTGAGAGCACCCTCCACACTCTCTTTACTGCCTCTCCTTGTGAGGTCTGAGGTTGACCCTGGTGATGACAACCCCAAACACAACCCTTCTCCTCACAATCTCCAAGGTGACTCCAACAGAGCCAGGAAAATGGTCATCCTTGAATTTTATTCCTGCAGATAACAAGATAACATGACTCCGTTAAAGGTGGTCACCAAGGATTCCTTGGTTCCTACAGGGAAAGTGCCAATAAGTAACCAAATCAGGTCTTCCTTACCAAAGGGAAGTGCCGATAAAAAACCAGGCTTTCCCTTATCAAACAATAGTGCTTAGAAGTGACCAGGTCTTCCCTAACCAAAGGGAAGTGCCAATAAGTAACCAGGTCTTCCCTACTCATACAAAAGTGCTTAGAAGTGACCAGGTCTTCCCTTACCAAAGGGAAGTGCCAATAAGTGACCAGGTCTTCCCTACTCAAACAATAGTGCTTAGAAGTGACCAGGTCTTCCCTTACCAAAGGGAAGTGCCAATAAGTGACAAGGTCTTCCCTACTTAAACAATAGTGCTTAGAAGTGACCAGGTTTTCCCTTACCAAAGGGAAGTGCCAATCAGTGACCAGGTCTTCCCTACTCAAACAATAGTGCTTAGAAGTGACCAGGTCTTCCCTTACCAAAGGGAAGTGCTGATAAGTAACCAGGTCTTCCCTACTCAAACAATAGTGCTTAGAAGTGACCATTCAGTCTGGCAACAAGCTCTGGTACCATCTACAAAGTCAAAAGTACCATTCACCTACAACCAAAATTTGAAAATTGTGCCTGCTAAAAAATAAAAATCCTACAGTCAGCCTGAAGGACATACAAAAATATTACTTAACGTCCTCCTTGATTTAAACCACATTTCAAGGTGTGAAAGCAAAGTTGCCAGCCTGTTTGCTCTCACCCCTGAAGCAAAATAGGCTGGTAACATCTGTTTTCACCCCTCAAAATATTTATTATCTAAATTTATTTAATTTAATCTAGTTACTTTTAAAAAAAGAAGTTTTGAAGTATACTTTAATCCTAGAATGCTGCAACAGACTAATTTGAGCAGGGCACACATTTTCTGCATTTTTTTTTTCTTTCCAAAAACCAATTTAAGAGAAAAAATGTACACAAAAAATTAAAAATCTACTTCACAATTTAGAAACTTGCTAACTACACTAAATACCTCTGTACCACAGGACATAAACGTAGTCAGTTCAGAACAATGCCGACTTTCACAGAACAGTCTAAACTATGCAAGAATTTGGCAAGAAATTTCGAAAATGATTCAAATTTGCAATCATTTACGGTGGTTTCCCTAGCCAAAAAATAAATGTGTTTTTCTTATAATGTTAATGATGACATGAAACGTTCTATGACATTAATTATACAACCAATGATACGGCCATTGTTCAGTTAATTTTAAACATTAATAACTTTCATTATCTTGTAATTTTCTGATTTTGAATTGTAACGCTAATCATCAAAGATCCAAGGAGTCATATACTGGCCAGCTGCAGGAATGAAACCCAAGAAGGTCTCCCTGAATCTACTGAAATCTCCTTGGAGACCATGGGAAGAGAAGTGCATGCGATCATAATTACATGGATGCCTCAGACGCACACCGGAGAGACAGCGGGGCTCTCTTCAGACTCAAGCTTACCTCTACACCAACTATGCCTGGCCGTAGTAGCTCTGTACAGTCTGCCCCAACCTACTTTTACCCAAACAATCCTAATACCTAAATAAGAAACAATAAAGATAAGCTGCAATCTGTAAAAGAAAGAAAAATAGAGATGTTTTTGGGGACACAACATTCAGAATGTGATGAGATAGTGCAGAAAACAAAAGGACAACAAGATATGGACAATGAGAAAGAGAAAGGACAACAAGATATAGACCTGGCCAATGAGAAAACGAAAGGACAAAAAGATACGGACAATGGATGTCTTCAATTGGGGACCTACAAGGAAAAACAATATGACCACCCCATGAACCAACCCCAGACTGAAGACTGGCTTCCAGGAACCAACAAGGACTTAAAAGTGGTGTGAGGGGATTGGTCCTCTGAGAGCACCCTCCACACTCTCTTTACTGCCTCTCCTTGTGAGGTCTGAGGTTGACCCTGGTGATGACAACCCCAAAACACAACCCTTCTCCTCACAATCTCCAAGGTGACTCCAACAGAGCCAGGAAAATAGTCATCCCTGAATTTCATTCCTGCAGTCAACAAGATAACATGACTCCTTTAAAGGTGGTCACCAAGGATTCCTTGGTTCCTATGGGGAAAGTGCCAAAAAGTAACCAAATCAGGTCGACCTTAAACAAAGAAAAGTGCCGATAAGTAACCAGGTCTTTCCCTTATCAAACAGTAGTGCTTAGAAGTGACCAGGTCTTCCCTTACCAAAAGGGACGTGCCGATAAGTACCAGGTCTTCCCTACTTAAACAAAAGTGCTTAGAAGTGACCAGGTCTTCCCAACCAAAGGGAAGTGCCAATAAGTAACCAGGTCTTCCCTTATCAAACAGTAGTGCTTAGAAGTGACTAGGTCTTCCCAACCAAAGGGAAGTGCCAATAAGTAACCAGGTTTTCCCTAATTAAACAGTAGTGCTTAGAAGTGACCAGTCTGGCAACTAGCTTAGTAGCATCTCCAAAGTTCAAAGTACCATTTACATACAACCAAAATTTGAAAATTGTGCCTGCTAAAAAAATAAAAATCCTACAGTCAAACTGAAGGACATACAAAAATATTACCAAACGTCCTCCTTCATTTATACCAAATTTCAAGGTGTGAAAGCAAAATTTGCCGGCCTAATTTTGCTCCCACCCCTCGAAATATTTATTATCTAAATTTATTTAATCTAGTTACTTTAGAAAAATAAAGTTTTTAAGTATACTTTAATACTAGAGTGCTGCATTTTCAGACTTTGAGAAGGGCACACATTTTCAGCAGTTTTTTTTTTTCTTTCCAAAAACCAAATTCAAGAGAAAAAATATAAACAAAAAAATTAAAATCTACTTCACAGGACATTGATGAAGTCAGTTCAGAACAATGCCAGACTTCACAGACCAGTCTAAACAATGGCAAGATTTTGGAAAGAAATTAAGGGAATAAGGGAAAAATGATTCAAATTTGCCACCCTTTACAGGTGGTTTCCCCTAGCCAAAAAATAAATGAAATAAATAAATGTGTTTTTCTGATGATGTTAATGATGACTTGAAACTTTCTATGACATAAATAATACAACCAATAATGAGGTCATTGTTCAGTTAAGGAGCCATGAACTAAGCTGCAGGAATGAAACCCAAGGAGGTCTCCCTAAATCTACTGAAATCTCCTTGGAGACCATGGGAAGAGAAGTGTGCATGGGATCATATCACATGGATGCCTCAGACGTACACCAGAGAGACAGCGGGGCTCTCTGCAGACTCAAGCTTACCTCTAAACCAACTATGCCTGGCCCTAGTAGCTCTGTACAGTCTGCCCCAACCTACTTTTACCCAAACAATCCTAACACCTAAACAAGAAACAATAAAGATAAGCTGCAATCTGTAAAAGAAAGAGATTGGGATGTTAGGGACAGGATGAGATAGTGCAGAAAGGTCAAAGGAGAAAGATGAAAAAGGTATTGATGGGAATGAGACAGTAAACTATTAAATCAAAACCACTTATCTTTGATGCAGTCATCTTGTAATTAGGTCCAGGTCCAACTTCCTAAAGTGAGTGGACATCTGAAACAAAAGAGAAATCAACAAGATTTACATATGTACAATAACATTTTCTCACTAGAACAGCAGATAACCAGTAATTATGTATTGAATAAGAATCAGCTATTTCATTTGATATGTAAAAAGTTTGAGTGATGTTGCAGACAAACATATTAAAATCAAAGCACTGAGAAACGGCAGCAGGATTAACAGGAAAAAGCTATAATTCTTAACTATTGAAACAACAGAGACAAAAACCACATGACACAAAAAATCAACAAAAAACAAAACAAAAACAAAACCACACACACACACACACTTTCCTGCTATAGTTGCTTAGAAAATAAAATCCACTCTCTGCTTGTTTCATAAAAATCCGGAATCCGGTCGTTCAAAAGTAGGTCATTCACTAAGACCTGATTTATGTATTCTATCTGTTGTTACTTAAGTGTAGAAATTGACTGAGAAATTATGGATTTAAACACAAATTTAAACATTAAATGGGCATAACTCCTGAACTAATTGGCCAATATCAGCCATAATCGAACTTGGCCGAAAGAATATGGCTATAAACATTGTTCTAAAGTTTGAAGATGATTTCTTTAGAAAGGAAGATGCTAGAGTGCAAAAAATTGACAAGTTGCATTTTTTAATATTTAAAGGGGCATAACTCTTGACCTAATAGGCTGATATCAGCCATAATTTAACTTGGACAAGATATTATGGTAATAAACATTCTCATAAAGTTTGAAGATGATTGCTTAAGAAATGAAGATGCTAGAGTGCAAACAAATTGTGGACGACGGGCAAACAGGCGGACGACGGACATTCATCGATCCTATAGCTCATCCTGAGCATATGTGCTCAGGTGTGCTAAAAAAAAGCTTAAATGCAAAGGTAAACCCGAGATGTGAAAGATGAGCAGACAAACAGATGGATGGAAGGAATGACGCACAGACCGAAAATCTATATGCCCCCAACAGAGTTGGTGGGACATAAAAATAGGGGTCAATTATGTTGCAGTAGCTTTTTGTGGCTTTGTATTTGCTACAAGCTGCGTGGGAAAAATTATATCTCGCAAGACCAAAGGTCGAGCGAGATGTCAATTTTTTTATGCTGTAAGTAGCAAAATAAAAAAGCCATGAAATGCTCCTGCAACACTATTATCCTTTTATTATATACCTATAGATATTCAAGACACAAGCAGTCAATTTAAACAGGTTTTAATGTGCTTCTCAAGTTTTCTCAAGAAAGTGACATCATGATTTTGTATTTGTCACTGATATCATACAGAATTTTAATCTGTTGAGTTGTAGTTGCACCTCATGTTTTGCATGCATTTGAGTCAGAAAATTTATAGGTATAAAATAAGTACTGTTCCCTCTTCTAATTTTATGAATTTAAAAATTTCCGAATGATATCACTCACTTCAATATCAATTGATATTTTCCTGCAATTTCATGCTAAAATATAGTTTGTAATGGAAATATACATTCGGGATAAAAGCTTAGAACAACCCTTAATTCTTTGGTTGCCCTTTCGAACCATATGGAATAAGATTACTTACTATGCTGAATTAGAAACAACATAGTCCAGTAACTTTTTGAACACTTGATGAACACACCTTGTAGTATATAATACTGTGTTTTTTTCTTCTTGTTTTTTTTTTTGGGGGGGGGGGGCCCTTTATTTTTTAACGTGAGGGAAGAGGGTTACCTTGAGAGATAGTCCACATTTGTGATAGATGCAGTACTTTCGGTTTGATGCAGTGGCATGACAACCAGTACCAAAAATAGCATGTCACACGCAAGCGGGTCTTTGATGGGACTAGTTGAGAGAGAGAGATTGTTGTTCTACAGGGCAGAGATGTGAAGTAGCTCAGTGTACAGGTGATACTTTTGGACATCTTGCGAACGGCCTTACATTTTAATATTTTCAGAGAGAGAGAGATTTTCAGATTTTTTACGTTAGTTTTAAAATTTCCTTTGGAGAGAGATCACAAGAAAATAATTTAGTAATGATTATATAAGAATGTTATTATTAATAACCCATCCACATACAGGAAATCAATAGATTTAATCATTTAAGTCTCAAATCGTTCTTGATTATTTCATCAGCTGACTGATCAGAAAAGAAATGCTGACAGAGAGAGAGAGATGCAGGTGTTTGGTACACTATCCCTGACTTCCATACCTACACCATTTGAAGTGTGCATGCATGATTGGTTCACAGCAAGCAAAAGGTGTGACTTACCGTAATTGGTATTTGTTTATCATTGAAAAGGTTTGATTTCTTTTATTCTTTTATATTAAAAAATATGGCTATAAACACTGTCATAAAGTTTGAAGATTATTGCTTAAGAAATGAAGATGCTAGAGTGCAAACAAAATAATTGTGGACGACTGACGGACGGACGGCAGACATCATCAATCCTAATAGCTCATCCTGAGCACATGTTGCTAAGGTGAGCTAAAAAAGCCATGCTCAATCTTTCAAGGGCCATGCTGGAAGGCTTCCTCACATGAAAATCCGAATGGCCCTGCTGGGATTCGAACCCATGTGGTGAGGGGCTGCGTGAGTGTTAAAGCCAGTGACTTTACCCTCTCGGCCAAACTAAATTGTGGATGACGGACATTCATCAATCCTAATAGCTCATCCTGAGCACATTACATCCTGAGCACATGTGCTCAGGTGAGCTAAAAAAGCCATGCTTAATCTTTCCAGGGCCATGCATGGACATGTATCTGTCAAATACATAATTGTGTCTGCTCTTTTCTATTCATTGCATATATGTTGCTGAACAGTATACAAAGTATCAAAGCAATAACAGGACTTTGAAATATTTATTGGTGTATTTTTTATATGGAATGCTGCAGCTGAACTTTGCTAACTATGAAGATATCTCCCTGCAAGTTTTCTCCCTGCAAATCTTGATAGTTATTGGGCTGACAACGTGATTATCAGGCTAATTTACATGTTTATCATTTATTTTGCACTCCCTTAAATTTTCAAAGTCATGAGTCACTACTACAGGGGTTTGTTGTTTTGATAACAAGTGTCAGCTTCAAAATTAAGCCATAAGTGGTTATGGAGATAGAAGAAGACAGAAAAACTTGCATGCAGAATCTTAACCTTGAGTGTTACGCCGACACCAGGGTGACTAGGATAGCCCTCACTATTCTTTGAATAGTGGAGCTAAAAATAGTATGTCACGTCGAGCTGCTCTGTTTTAACCCAATGCCTACAATGGTGAAATTCTTCACAGAAACAAAACAAAAAACATTTAGAGTGTGGCTTTCTCAGGCGCCAAGGCGAAAAAAAACAACAAAAAAAAATATTGTTTCTGGTTTTTGGAAAGCTTTGATCAAATGTGGAAAATGTAACATGCTACATGCCAATTTACCTTTTACTGTATTTTGCAATTTCATTTTTTCTCTTTTTTTGTGTGTTTCTCAGCCTCGAAAAAAAGGGGTCGGGGGTAACCAGTAACAAACCTTTTTTTACGCCCAAGTACTTGTCGAACCGTCGAGTGGGAGTTGGAACCATGCAAGTTGTTTCCATATCGACATAAAATAAAAATAAATAAAAATGATTACTCACCGAGACTTCTTCCATTCCCACGCATGAGTCTTCTTTATTCTCCAAAGGCACAACTTAAACTGATGAACTCTGCGCAATCTTCTCGCTTCATACCGCTTCTCACCTCGTTTCCCTCAACCTATCGGTGATCGTCAAGGATGACTAGTTTCCTCATGCATCGTCCAATCGTTGCTTCGTTGAGCACGTGCGCAAAAAAAAAATCTCAAAGAGAAATGCTCAGTCTATAGATGTTTGCATTGATGTCGCTTAGATATCAATTTCCTTGTTTTTATAAAGAAGTTAAAACATAAAGATGTGAATAAGGATTTCTTTCACATTGTCCACTCGCTATGATTTTATTAGTTTTTCTGTTACAGGGAACCCAACTTATCAAGCTAAATAAAATTGGCCATGCATGATATTGTTTCAAGACACGTGACATTATTCTTTTTTTGATCTAATAATCACTATACATAACGTTTTCCAGTTCTACGTGAACGGAGGATGCCAAATAGTGAAATTTACAACATTACGATAACATGTAATAGAGTTCTGTTAAAGCTAAAATAAACGATGAGTTGTTTCAGGGTCTCTTCATACTCAGTCTCATTAAAATCATATCCTAATTTGCGCTCCGGTGATTAAAATCTGACAGCATCGTATTAGGGATCACGTCAGATTGCCCTTTTAAGTAATTTATATGCATGCATAAACAAGTGCTCGATTTTAAACCAGTCAAATAGCGCGGTCAAACCTTTTAATTCCAGTTCTTCTCACTAAAGTTGTAATCAAAATCTCCCGAAAAGAAAATCCACTCACTCGAATAATAATTAAAAAAACTCGCGCACGGTCTTTCTAACGATAACATGTTTTGTTATTGTTTTTAATAGGGGGGTGATCACAAACCGTGACTAAACTCCGTTGTACTGTAGTGTGTATACAAGGTTAGCTTTTGAAAAAGCTAGCATACGGTTCGAATGGTATTTTCTCTTAAAGTTGAGATGTGCATGCAGTTGGTGTGTGTTGTTTACTTTTTTTAAATTTAACATGGTTCTGTAAAACAATGATCACAATGCCATGATACAAATTTTAGCCTACCAAAAGTTCCTTCCAGGGCATTTCTAAACTATGGAGTATGAAGTGAACGCTGTTTTTCAGCATTTGCATATGGAAGGGATAACCTTAGAGTACGAAAAGGACAAACTGTATTGGTGGTTGAACATTTCTCTCCAAGTCAAAACTTTCTGAAGTTTATTTTTTCTTTAAATCATGGAAGCACAGGAAGTAAAAATTCAAGGACTTTTTTATCGGGACAACACGTAGCCTGCGTATTTGCCATTGATTCGTTGTAAATAACAGAAACCTGTACTTCATCAAAATAGCTAAAATGGCCGATAAAATGGCGGACTTCGATATTATGTGACTTCAGACTGGATCCCGTCTCATATCTAAGACTCATGAAGCACACATAATACTGAGCGGGCAAACATCTCATCAGGTGCTAATCTTATATGCGACAAAATTATAGGACTTTTCTATGCTGATGAGTAAATATTTTTATCATATTTCTTCCTTAAAATTTTACCGAATGTCGTCCGATATCGCACCGATACAGGTACTTTGCTAAATTATGCGTATATCTAAACGACTCTAGTATCCGGATACGTCATGCTAGCCAACACCATGCTAGCCAATCAAGTCCTAGCCCTTTTCGGTATGAAATTTTACCAAATACATTAAAGAGTCTATGTTTGTATGAAAATTTCATACCCAAATTTATTGTGTTTATTGAAACTTGCAAGAATTACAGTAAAAATAACCTAAGTATGTAAAGATCATACTGAAATTTGCATTATGTGAATGAACAGAGTTTCAACCAAAGCCCCTAAAAAACGAGTTTTAAGAAGATGTTGAACCACAGTATCTGCGCGCCAACTGTATTTGATGGAGCCACCACGTAAGAAAATTATAGAGTATTTATATAGAGAATACGATATAAAATATGTGTAAATTTCAAGCGAAAAATTCAGTGTGTATTCTTGTAAGTGTGATTGTTTAAAATTGACATCGATACCACGTCTGTAAGGCTTTTTTCTGTAGTAATGTATACAATCCCAGTATTTAATCCCATTAATCCCCAACTGTATGAGATAAACACACACACACACACACACACACACACACACTTTAATGTTTTTGATTAAGAGATACAAGATTACATGATAAGAGCGGTATCGCCTCAGGCATGGATCCCCGTTGTAGCCCAATAATGCAATGAACACAATTCACAAAACGAATAGAATATCCCATCCCCGATCACGTGAGTCAGGAAACACGCACCACATACCACCCAGCCCCAACCTCCTTAAGAATTATTTCGTTCACATGCTCAATATCACGATGATATGTAACGTAGTTATACTTCGGTGTGGCCAGCGCCAAGTTGACATTATCTCAAAGTGACTGAAATAATGGCCCTTTGGACTTTTTTGAAGATTAAAAACCAAACAACAACAACAACAACAACAAAACCGCCAAGGGTGTTCGGAATATGCTACATTAACATTTGTTAGCCTCTCGTATATTAACAATTAAGATAAACAAGAACGCTGGTTATCGCAACAATTCTGCAATTTTATCAGTTCAAGGGCTGCAACTCTCGATTGTTTGGGACATTCTGATTTGTTATCAAATTCGTAAGAGATACTGAGGCAATACACACTGTAACAAAGTTTGGTAAAAATCGGTTCACGTTTGTCAGAGTTAGACAGCGGACACTGTTGATTAAGGTTTGAAATTCATTTCGGGTGCATTCAAACGATCTTGAAAGCACAGGTCAAACTTGCAATTCCATGAATTGCGTCAAGATCGCTGGAATGCACCGGAAATGTATTTCAATCCTTATATTTACATATTTTGTGTATTACTTTGTAGCAAGTGAGGAAGCCTTCCAGCTGGCTTGTGGTAGGTTGATGGTTCTACCCGGATGCCTCCGTGCATTCGGGTCTTCTTCCATTTGTTAATTAGCTGGACGTTGCCATATGACTGAAATACTGTCGAAGCGACGGTAAACTCAAATAGTCAAGTCAATACGCTTTGTAGCACTTTCTAAGATGAAATTCGGCTCGTACATAATTGATGTTTTAAGGGAAACAATTCAATCAAGCATCCATTGAGTGTAACAGCAAGTACCGCCCCCTTTTTTTAACCGAATTTCATTTTTTTTTCCATATTGCGGGGTCGAAAATAGTTCCAGAATGACGGTATTGTTTTTCTCTGAGTACGCCATTTTCTGCTAATACAAATTTGTGTGGAATCCCCGATGCTTCTGTGATGTCTGGCCGAAGTATCAGGGGACATTCGGGGATATTCGGCGACCTTTCTGTGACACATTCCCGATCTTGTGGTTGAATCTCAGAATATTTGAAAAAAAATCGGCAAGGGTTGAAAAGCGCACTCAATAATGTGTTTCTGTTTTGGTCTATCTTAGACCGAGACGGTCAAAAAAGTCATTGGACATTGCTTAGGGCATCCCTTAAAACACCCAAAAGTCTTCTATTGACTTTGTCGCTTTATTCCACTATCAGATTTTCATAATCTCCATAACCTTCCCCTGGACACCTAGGATGGTTTGCAAGATTACCTAATCTACAAGGATATTCCCCCGATGATGTTTCAAACTCGACGAAACTCTGGGGCATCTTCGTCGATCATCGGAGAAGGTCCCCCGGTGCTTTTCCGAACATAGGAATTCAAGGCCATTGTACCATAGTCGAAACATCAGAGAACGTTCAACGGACCGTCCCAAAGCATAATCATTGTCAATTCTCATGGGACTGCTCAGTCTTTTTTGGCTCAAACATCGGGAGCCATAGGTAGAAAAATATTGTGTATTTCCACATCGCCGATTATTTTTCCCCGGTGGGTCATAGGCATTAGATCCGTGGTCTTCAAGTTTCAAAAATATATATCGGATTATAAATGGGGAAAAATTCACTTTCATCCTCGGATACCCTTCAGAATGCATCATCTCCATCATACTAAAAACCGGGGGAGCATGCCCCCGAAACCCCTAGCACTCACATCAAATTCAGATTTTGCCCCAGCAGAAAAATTCTGCGGGCCTCCATGGCCGAGAGGGTAAAGTCGCTGATTTTAAAGGTCAGCCACAAAGATTTCATTTTCATTATTATCTGTTAGAATACATGAGTGTAAGACCTTCTGTACGAAAAATATGTTAAAAGTATTTGTAGTTTGTATGATATCGGTTATTGAATGTTGCAAAAATGTCTCAGGTGAGAAAAGATTGACTGACTTCTCTCCCTTTGCTATGACGTTCATCAATAGACAAAACTCTGCCAGCACTATATTATCTTATTGAACAATTCACAGTTACTGTAACTAATTTCAAGCTAAATCCAAGATGACAATGAAAGAATAAGGGTGTTGATGTGTAGCTCAATTAATTAATTTACATTCGTATAAAAATATTAAGATATATATTTCTCATTTGGACTTCCTGGCGGCTATATGTAATGAAGAGAGATTGGGGGGGGGGGGGGGGGGGGGGGGGGGGCATTATGAAAAAAAATGTCATATCAGGATGTATTCTAAAAAAATATTTGATGATATTGACATAAAAGTCCTGGTCATATAAAAAAAATATTTGATGATATTGACATAAAAGTCCTGGTCATATAAAAAAAAATATTTGAGTAGCGTTAATAAACGTTTTACATTACTTGAAGACGTCACAGCAAAGGGACTATTAGCAAGCTAAGGCTTACAGTAAAACAGAACGAGCTGGGAGTTAAGATTTACAACTAATCTTTGCCCAACAGCGGATGTACTAAGCATATGTCCACTTTATTTTATTGAAATAGTGTTTTTTACGTTCTGCATGAATTATTTCTTTCAAAATGAGAAACTCGACAACAAATTGTACATGTCAACAAACAGATTTAGCCACTGTTTTATTTATCATTAGCGTATGTTCTATCTTATTTTGAGGCAAGCGATGTGATTATTTGGAAGGTTTAAAATTGATTTGCAGCACGCTCTTGTTTTGGTTAATTTTCAACTCAAAGAGTGCCCAGAGATTAAACACTGTTCAAAGGTATATTTGATGTATCTTGACTATTCATTCGAGGCCTGGTACCAGTGGTAAAAATGTCAGACGAATCCCTTGAAATCGTTGGCGTTGATGGAAGTTTTATTGAAAAAAAAAAGTGACAGTGACATCAACCCCTTTGAAAAGGGGTCAAAAATAAAAACAACTGATATCACTGCCAACACACAGTGCTTTCGCTTGTACGTAGTGTTCCTCCGCAAGATATAGCACGATAGGGTTGAGCATGAAAGTCAACGATTTGATTGTCCAAAATGTGAAAGAAAATTCAAATGGAGATCTAGTTAGATAACTTAAAGTCGTCTGATATCACATGTATAAATCACTTGTGCCTACACTCTCATGTTAATTTTTTTCTTCTTCTCTTCTTTCAGTAAATGTTGATGCCAAATATTTCTGAGCCAATTTTGTCCAAACAGTTTTGTTGTTAGCTCATCTAAGCATACATCTCATGTCGTTTATCAAGTAATTGTGACCATGTTTTCACAGAAAAATCATTTGATGTCCATTTTGTATAAAGAAATCTAATTTTTAATCACCTTATTTTGCAATTCGTTTTTTTTCTCGATTTATTGTCCATGTTAATTTTCATTTGTTTCATGTTGTTCCATTATAATTATTAGACCGAGAGAGCTATGAACTTGAAAACTTGCATTAACATCGACCTTACTTCGGCAAGACATCACCAAAGTCTCGGGGATTCTCGGAGGAAACAATATTTCGCGAAAACTCCGTGAATGCTTCCCCGGAGGACAGCTCCGCGAATGTTTCCCTGGCCTTTTCCCGGAAAAACATTGGGGACAACGGGAAAAAAAATCAATGCAAGCAATGAATTTGTTTTTGAAGCAGTTCTCCCAATGACTCCACATGGTTCGCAATGCTTCCGAAGTTTTCCCATGACACCGTGGAACCTGTTCCCGACACCACCCGAGGCTCATCTATTTCCATCGGGAGTATATCCCTGAGGCAAAAAAAAAAAAAAAAAAATCCTAGTGGGACTAAGCCTTCAACCAGAGCGATATTTTACCTATTTAACCTGCCACAAAACCATGTTACTGAAAAACTGTTGAGCAATAATATTTGACTACAGTTGTATTTACAGGCCCAAAAAGTTATAACAGCAATGGTGGAGGTGAAAAATGGGGCAGACTGGGACACTGATATTAATGAAAAGGCATTATTCCTTCTGCTAATAGGGGATAGGGTAAGAAATATGAGTTTCTCGAACGTGTATACCCCCCTTCACACAAAAGTGACTTATCTACACTATTAATTAGTGATATTCAATTAAAATCAGAAAACTGAAAATAGAAAACCAGGTAGGAACATTTTCAACTACACAAATAGAAGTCTAAATATCTTTATATTATGTAAATACATTTTAGGACTAGGCTTGTTTTCATTCCTTTACAAGGAAGTTAATGATGAACTGTTTGGGTTTGTATTAGGCAAGGTTCTGACACCTTGATGAAGTGTGTCTGCAGGTATCACAGAACCAAGGTCCCAGATCATTAGGAACCATCTAGTACAGCTGCCCTTGGTACAAGGAGGATGTGGGTTCAATCACTGTACCTTCTCATGTACGGGACCAGGAACTTAACCCTTTCCCTCATATAGACTCATTTTGACGCACTCAATAGGTATCACATAAAGCCTGATCTGCAGAAAACCACAGTTAAACCTTACCAAATTTAATTACAAAGTCCTCATTACCAGACCACTGAGGAGCAGCGAACAGCATAAAACCTGATCAGCCTACGAGTGTATCCTCTATGAGGGAAAGGGTTAACCAAGGACTTATTGGTGAAAAGTGAAGTATGTTATCATTAAGCTATCCATGCACCCAAAGGTGGTATCATGCTACTTGTCTAGATAACACCAGTAAGGCAGCATTATATATAACTTACCACAACTCTTTTAAACAGTAGACTGTCTACAGATATAAATTTTAAGATAATAGCTCTAAAATAGCTGAGAACTAAAATAGTCTGATATGTTATAGGAGAGTGACAAGTCATGTCAAGTGTGTGATAAATCAGTCCAGGAAGATCTTGCAAAAGGAGTTTAATTATTAAAGTTTCAAAAAGTGAAATGGGGGCTATATATAGGATACACAAGAGTTGTTCCTTCATGATGAATCACTTTTTTTAAGCAACGGCAAACAGCAGAGCAGACCCAGATCAAACATCTGCATAGCCAATTGAAATCAGACAAGTTATGGGTAAAGGGAGATAATCTAAAAACAACTGCATAACCTGTACTTCTACAACTTTAATGTGTGGAAACAAAAATATCAAATATGAAATTAATTGCTAACATATGATTAACACAACCATAACTGTTTTTAAGGTATTCCATCCACCATTATACTAGATTTTCAGTTGGTCCAAATTAATTTCCAGTTTTCACATTCCAATTTTCTTATGCTTCACATTATTATTTGCTGATACTTTTTGTCCTTTTTTTTCCATTCTCATAAACACAACGCAGATATAACTGAAGTATTAATAACTTCAGAACATATAAATTGAGAAGATAAAAAATATACATGAAGCATATGCTCAACCATATGTGACTCTTTCCGGTATCGGTATTAGATAACACAAACACAATTTCAGTTTGTTTTAGACATATAATCTAAACAATACTCTGTGTAACTCCAACACCCCAAAACTAAACATGATAACAACAGTGTTTATATCCATGATTTGATAAAATATGAGTGTTTCAAGAAAATATCTGATGATTTTCAAAGACCTTATTACTAAAAATAATAAGTGGGGTTATTTCGTGAGAATAAGACACCGCTAATTGGTCTAGAATAATTTTTAACAGGTCTCAATTAATATTTAACATCAAATAGCTACCACAATACATTAATGTTAGTAATTATCGGTACATGTGTATCTCTATTTATATATATTCATATATCGGCTTTTTCTATGACTATTAATCCCCATTTGTTCTCAGCAATTTCGAAAATCCTTGTGAAAAACATTACACAATAAAATCTAATTAAGCTATAGAAATAGCGTGATTTAACAAGTATGACAGCATGTCAACTCAAAGAAAACAATTTTGATACAAACATTATACATATATTTCATAATCTAAAAGTTGGACCAATTTCAGTATGAACAGAAAACATCACACCTTTATAAAGATTCAGGCATTTTACAAAATTATTTTAAGATATTAACGAAGATACACTGAATATAGGTAAATTAAATTTCTGCTATTTTGTACTAATCACAAAGATGCACCTGATGCATAACTTCTCAGTAAATCTCTTTCAGTAATGTTATTCTCTGACCTTAGTTATTGATGTGTTTCCACAAACTATATCAACGGATATCACTGAAGTTTATCGAGGGAACAAAAAGCGACGACCACGGAAATAACCGATAATAGCTGAGTGCGCGCAAGGAAGTCTGGCTATACAGACGATAAATTTCTACTTTTTGAAATGCTTATCCCTCTAGGTAATTTAATATCTCTGGTACAATGATTGGATATAAAATTAAGATTAAAGAAAATTTATTCTTTTTATTCTTTTTAAGTTTTCATTTAAGTTAGTGTATTTTTATTGTATTTTTTTTTGATGATGTGCTAAAAAATATCTACACAAGAGATTGTTGTAGGATTGCAGTCCACATAAGACATTTGGAAAGTGATATATAGTACTCGGCTGCCTTTTAGCCAAATCAGTGGTAACCTGCTTAAACATTCTTAATAGTTTTCAAAGAGTTGAAAGTCTTAAAAAAAGTCTTGAGTTCAACATAGCATATTAATTTTAAGTGTTGAGATCAGGACTGTTTACCAATGTGATTGAGTCTTGAAATGAGTGACAGTGGTGTTACTCCTATATCTTTAATGTTCCAGTTTTGTCAATTATCAATAGTGTAGTAAGTTCTTGAGAAACTGATTTCATGATAATCCTGCTTAATTTTCAACATGTACCAAAAGATGTCAATGATACAATAAATTTGACTTCCATAAATCATTTTCAATAACTACATCAAAACATTGTCAGTCTGAAAGATCTCTCAAACAGCCATGCATTACCTACTATCATTTATTAATGACACTTCAGCATTCATCAAAATTGGTCAGGTAAAAGTTGGATAGTTGAATGAGCTACATGTGTTATAAATTCAATTGTAATAGCAAAGATCAATGATGATATGTTCTAGTTATAGTAGAAATTATTCTATCACCTCCAATAAACAAATATGACATTTTCAATTGGTGAAATTAGCATGGAGAATCAATTTGAGAATGTGGTCTGCTGATTCACCAACTGCAAAACAAAACATACTAACGCCATTAAAGAAAGGGCCAATCTTTGATGTTATTAGAGGTTGTTGCCCAACCTATTTGCTATTTGTAAATACAGCCAAAAAATATCTAAGTATAAAAGGGTAAAATTGAAAATACACTGCATATAGGATTATGGGCCCTGCCAGTAAAGTTGAGGTAGTGTGGTAAACAATAAATAAGTATTCCAAGTTATGGTGGAATACCTGTGATAGTATTGAAAATATACAACTTTGTAAAAAAATTAACCATAAGAAGTAGTACAGCCAGGGTTATGGGCCTTGTTAGTAAGGTATAGGTAATGATGGTGAATATGTACTTGAAGTTTCAGTTGAATACCTTAGATAGTATTGAAGATATACAACTTTGTAAAAACTTTAACCTTGATTTTGGCTGTTTTATAAGTATGAAAGGGGCATAACTCCAAAAATAGGGTAGCCAGGGTTTAGGGCCTTAGAAGTAAGGTAGAAGTGATGATGGTGAATAAGTATTTTAAGTTTGGGTGGAATACCTTTGATAGTATTTAAGTTATTGATGTTTGAAAAAAACTTTAACCTTGTGTTGCAACGCCGACGCCCGAGTGACAGTATAAGCTCTCATTTTCTTCGAAAAGTCGAGCTAAAAAATGGGGTATGATGTTTGCTGAAAATAAAACTCATCTGAGATAGTAAACATATACATCATATCCCATGTTTAATGTAGATAAGTTTATATTAACTGGAGGTTGAGATTGGACAAGCAAATCAGATGCTGGCAACAAGGTTGACGATATACAAATGTATGCTATGCATGTGACCAAAGTAAATACGTGTTATGTACAGATACATGTGGGCGTGTGTGTTTAATACTTCAGGACAGCTGGTTATTACTGACTAAACCAATGTCTTACATGTTATAGATAAAAATACATAAGCATTCCAGCAAGTAATACACATATCATGTATTTGAATCAAAAGGAAGCAAATATAAATTAACTACCAGTAACACAAAACAATGGCTATATAATTGCATACAACAAGAAGTATTTTAAAAATACAAAATATATATCAATAACAAGATTACTATCTTTAAATAAAGTCCCCCCAAAAAATAATAAAATACTTTATTACTGCATTGTGTCAAAGTAAAAATAACCTTATCAATTACTTTCATTTTCTTTTTTTATTTATGTATATTTTATTATTCATTATTTCTTCTGATAAAGAAATTATTATAAGATTTGATTATCATAATAAATATAATTTAAAAAAAAACAACAGTCACACAAAATGGACTGAGCTGGACTTTAAACACAGGGCCCCTGTTTAAAAAGATGCGACCAGCTTTATTGATATACTTGTGTTCAAATGATGTGATTTATAGGTAATTAACTGTAACAGCACCAGAACTACACAGTTCAGCATATTTCACATTTCATTACTTGAACTTACTGTATTAACTAAATCAAAACCAGACATTCATCTTACAGTTACATACCAGTGTAACGTGTATATGCTCGGAGAATTGTTAAAATTCCGCTCGGCTATCTAGCTGAGCTAGTAGATGATGATCAAACATAAAAATCAACCTATTCTTATTATAAACATATAATTTTCTTTGGGCCTATCCTGACTGACTGATTCAAAAATGATTATGAAATGATTGGATGGACAATAATCAAGAAAAATTAAGCTGATATATATTGAATTTTCCTTGGGGACGAACTTGTCCTTTGATTATGAGACAAAAGATATAATATATACACAAAAGTAACTATGATGCTATATCGACAAATTACGTTGCCGAACCCTATAGCGATGCCCGACCTTTTATGTGACTAGATCGGCTTCCTATCTGTACTGTTCACCTTGCTTAAATTCCAGCAAGAACCTATAGATGAGCGAGGGTTGCTCACCTATATATAACTAGGTATATGTCTCGCACTTATCACCGTGCTTCTACCGGACAGATAGCCTCCAGCTTAATATACTTACGTTCAGCCACGGTAGTTTAACTTTTGATATATTACTTTTCAAGATCAGCAAGAGAGACTACTAGGATGGAACAAGTCCACTGTTCACTCTCTGTGCTGACTCTACTCGGATAATTTATTATACGTTTTTACTGTAGAACCAAAGGCTTAGTTCTTTTCACTGGAGATGTTCTCTCTTCCACGACCAAGAACAGAATGACAAATTTAAAAGGAAACCGCGCTATTTATATGCTTTTGGGAAATGTCTAAAACTTTCTATGACTTAATATCGTTGTCATCAGGACACGGCATTGACAAACGGAGAGCCAAGGGTATGTGATATTCCCGTAAAAATTCTAATATACTGGATCTAAATATCATTAAAACAATAACTAAACAAATCTATTAAAATAATCTAATTGATATTAATTCAAAAGTTACCTGTTCATTATTATTTATCTTTAGTTTCTGTAGATTTGTTTGAGCTTTCCTGTCTACCCTTATAGCAATAATAAAACATATATCATTAATAAAACTAATCAAAGTTTTGAAAGTACGAATAAGTAATTGTCACACCAGTAAGGTAAACCTTACACATTACTTATCCTACACATCATATAACAAAAAAATCATGTACTATCAATAGGCATAAACATAATGTCCAGTGCCAAGACCAACAAATTTGGTGTTGAGTAGGTCACAAACTACATGTTTAAACATCACTAAATTAGAAACATCTATTGACTAATTTCTTATAAAACCTTACCAATTACATGCAAAATTATTTACAACAAACACAAAACACAAATTCAATACCTTCAAGGAATCCCATTAAAATTGATAACTAACTGGATATTGTCTCCATCAAGATTTTTAACGGTAAACTATATACCGATGTGCACATGCACAAACACAAGTTAATATCCATTTAAATTGGACATATCATTATATACTGATGACTTAATAACACTAAACAGCAATATACAGTAAAACTTTGTTCACTCGACACCCGCACGCTCGCCTACCATGTGACGGTCGAACATATTTCTCGGTCCCGGCGAATTCCTTATTTATTTTAATTAAATATACAACCCTTGGCTCGACCACCAATCGCTCGATGGCTCGTCACTATCATACTGTTCCTTGGATGATCTTATAGCGTAAACAACAATAGTTGGCTCGAAACTTCCTGTATAATAGTCCGTGTGTCTCAGAAGCTTTGAAATTATCAGTGCGTCTAGGTCATTTTGATTTTCGTCAGGACGGTTCTCACCTTTCTGGCGCGTGACTGCTAATCCTTTGTTCAATCAATTAGGCTAAACAAACTGAGAACATGTGGTCGGCCAATTAAAGCATATAATCTGACTTAAAGAGGACCAGAAACTTAATTGCATTTACATAATTATTCGGCGATTGGCCTAGAATTATTAAGTGCAAACTGGCATACATAATCTCTGAAAATAGCCTTAATTAAAAAGGCGGTATGTTTAATAAAATGAAAATAAAATATTTCACTGCAATCATAATTCCGCTCTTATTTGAGTAAAAAATGCCAGTGCTGTTTCCTGATTGTATAAATGAGGAGCGAAATTTTTTCATATCACTCAATTCTGAGATGTCGCAGTGTACGTCAGTTTCCGAGCAAACAAACTCACTAATCACATTTTATTTATAAAGATAAGACAGCAAATGTTAGAATTTACGTGTACATGTTTTTCACAAATATACAGGTAAATAGAACAGAGAAAACTGTTTTACAATCTGGAAATTGACTGGTGAAATTAACGATATGGAATTCATGCACATGTTTATGAGTACATTCTGATACATGACTTGGCTCGAACAACCGATGGCTCGCCTTTTTTTTTCAGTCCCCAGCGTGTTCGAGCGAACAAAGTTTTACTGTAATATATACACAAGGCTTGTTCGGAAAATATGTAAGACATGGTTGATTTAAAAAAAAAAAAGAAGATAATGTGAAGAGTTAAAACTTTCAATAAACTTTTGTTTTTGTATAGGGGTTAACCGTTGCTGCGATAGTTTTTCAATAATATAGCAACGTCCAGCTAATTACATGATAGAGGAAGACCCCGAGTACACAGAGGTACCCGGGTAGAACCACTGACCTACCGCAAGCCAGCTGGAAGGCTTCCTCACATGAAAAATCCAAAGTCCCTCCCGGGATTCGAAGCCACAGCCGTGAGGGGCTGAGAGATTTGTAGTCCACGACTGTAACCGCTCGGCCACGGCGGCCCCTCAATAAACTTTAATCTCTGACGGATCATGCAAATGGAATAACTAAATATTGGCAGTACAACAAGAACTAATATTTAGACACTGTTAGGTTGGGCTACCTGAAGCACAGTGTTAAAACTGGAAAGTACAGAAGCAACTGTGGTGCATGAGTTAAAATAGCAGAAACATATTAACTGATGCCATGGTTACATGTGATGTTGACATCACCCTAGTAAAGTTTGAAATCATTCATTATATAGATACATATATACATCATTATCTAGAGTTAGTGTTCATGAAATCACAGCATCAGTTCTGGCGAGCAGCAACTATCATAAAATCTTTTATTTGAATTTAAACGGATTTTGAAACTATATGGGAGTCATTATGCATACAGATAGTACTAACATTTGGCTGTATTTGGGAATAATTTGTAATCTATATTCCTTTAAGATCTTTTTCTATTCAAGTCATCTCAATAATTTCCAAACAAGCCTCATATAGTAATGAGCGCCATCCAGGACATAAACAGTAACAAGGTCAATCCAGACATTATGATATAAGTTGATAACTGTGATATAAGACACTCTATGTGCAAAGTTTTGAAGACAACATCAAGAGGGCTAACAAAATGAAGGACTTATTTCACAATTGCACATTTCCATGGTGACTGGCTAACCCAAGGATGACTCATGATCGAGGGTGTCAAGTTCAACTGCAGTCACATCCTTGTACAGATACTGAGTCCCAGTACACAGAGATGGGTCCACATGTCAACCAGACACCTGTCCTCTCACCTGCCCGGGCAGTGTTGTTCCAGTCATCCTGCCATGTTTACATTGTGTTGAATTTACATCTCATGTTTAAGTTCAAGACAACTCTGTAGAACTGCAAGCCTGAAAATGAATATGACCAAATTTACAACAGACAGCTATATTTTCACTCTTTCCACCAAAAAATTCTCTTGAACAGAGAACAGAACTGTTTTTAACAGGATTTCAGTGTTTTTTATTCTTGTTTTTTTTTATATATTTTTTTTTTTATAAGATTTTAAGACAGATTTTCTTTCTAAAATTTACATACAAGTACTTCAGATTATAATTAAGGAAATATGAATTAACAAGAGCTGTCCATAAGACAGCGCGCTCGACTTTTCTCAGTTGCTAAGACACAGTTTTATGGATTTTAATAGTATGGTACATATCAATGATGATATGTTCTAGTTATAGTAGAAATTATTCTATCACCTCCAATAAACAAATATGACATTTTTAATTGGTGAAATTAGCATGCAGAATCAATTTGAGAATGTGGTGTGCTGATCCGCCAACTCCAGTGCTAAAATCTGAAATTGTAATATTCCAAGTTATGGTGGAATACCTGTGATAGTATTGAAAATATACAACTTTGTAAAAAAATTAACCATGATTTCGGCTGTTTTCTAAGTATGAAAGGGGCATAATTCAAGAAGTAGTACAGCCAGGGTTATAGGCCTTGCTAGTAAGGCAGAGGTAGTGATGGTGAATAAGTACTTGAAGTTTCAGTCAAATACATGTGATAGTACAACTATGTAAAACTAGAACTATCACTAAATGTGATTAATACCCCCGCAATACTGTTTTAGAAATGATGAAGTTATTAGGATTACTTCACTTCCTCTTATTGCGCTTGACTATTGTATGTAAGTGCAAGGGCAATAACTCTATACATACTACAGATAGAGTTATGGTTCTTGTGCACTGCACTTCCTCATATTGTGGTTGACCATTGTATGAAATTGTTTTGAAATCCAACCAGTAGTTTACAAGTTATACTCTGGACAAGGAAAAGTAACTAAGGGCAATTACTCTGTAATTCCTATAGATAGAGTATGGTTCTTGTGCACTGCACTTCCTGTCATTGTGCTTGACCATTGACCATTGTATGAAATTGTTTTGAAATCCAACTTGTACTTTTCAAGTTATGCTCCGGACAAGGAAAAAATACAAAGGGCAATAACTCTGTAATTCCTATAGATAGAGTTATGGTTCTTGTGCACTGCACTTCCTCTCATTGTGCTTGACCATTGTATGAAATTGTTTTGAAATCCAACTTGTACTTTTCAAGTTATGCTCCGGACAAGGAAAAGTAACAAAGGGCAATAACTCTGTAATAATTCAAGATGGAGTTATGGTTCTTGTGCACTGCACTTCCTCATATTGTGGTTGACCATTGTATGAAATTGTTTTGAAATCCAACTTGTACTTTTCAAGTTATGCTCCGGACAAGGAAAAGTAACAAAGGGCAATAAGTCTGTAATAAGTCAAGATGGAGTTATGGTTCTTGTGCACTGCACTTCCTCTCCATGTGCTTGATCATTGCATGAAGTTGTATTGAATTCCAACCAGTAGTTTACAAGTTATGCTCCGGACAAGGAAAATGCAACGGACCGCTGGACCGACCGACCGACCAACCGACCGACCGACCACCGGGTGACTCCTATATACCCCCCCAAACTTCGTTTCGGGGGTATAAAAATACCATGATTTTGGCTGTTTTCTAAGTATGAAAGTGGCATAACTTAAGAAGTAGTACAGCAAGAGTTATGGGCCTTGTTAGTAAGGTAGAGGTAATGATGGTGAATATGTACTTGAAGTTTCAGTTGAATACCTTAGATAGTATTGAAGATATACAACTTTGTAAAAACTTTAACCTTGATTTTGGCTGTTTTGTAAGTATGAAAGGGGCATAACTCCAAAAATAGGGTAGCCAGGGTTGTGGGCCTTAGAAATAAGGTAGAAGTGATGATGGTGAATAAGTATTTTAAGTTTGGGTGGAATACCTTTGATAGTATTTAAGTTATTGATGTTTGAAAAAAACTTTAACCTTGTGTTGCAACGCCGACGCCGACACCAACGCCCGAGTGACAGTATAAGCTCTCATTTTCTTCGAAAAGTCGAGCTAAAAATAGGGGGTCAGCATGCTCATTTTATAGGATTCAGCTTATGGTAAAACTTCACCTTTGCTAAAATCTGTTGAAAAAAAAACAACAACATTATTTCTTAATGTCAACATTCTTAATATTCAAAATAGGGGAGAAAAGTGTGTATATAGCTGGGTAGCTCAGTCAGTAAAGCAAAAGGCCTTGGGTTTGAGTACCAGTCAGGCTGCACATTTCCTCACCCTGTGACATTTGGCGCCTAACATCAGACTGTGACATAGGTGCTAGGTATGTTTAATGCCACTTGCACATGGTTATATTTACCCTGTAACTCCTAGAATTCAGGTACCAATTCTAAAATGGAGGAGGATAATGTAACAGTACCCATTTCTCACAAGAGGGGAGAAAGATGTGTATCCAGCTGGGTAGCTGAGGCAGTAAAGCATTTGCCCTATAAGCAAAAGGCCTGGGGTTTGAGTCCCGGCCAGGCTTCACATTTTTCTCACCTTAACACTTTTAGAGGGTATTAAAATGATATTTTAAAAAAAGATTATAACAATTGGTAACTTCAAATGTGTTCCAAAAATTACATGAGAAAATACTTTCAAACATGCATGAAAAATTCAAAATGTGCATAGAATCTACATCGTGCTAGAGCCAAAATGATTGCAAAAAGTAAAATCAGTGGTACACCGTTGAAACGTGAAAAGTGAATATTTTTCTTTTTGCAAGAACTATTTTTTGACATTGTTTGTGACATAAAATAGTATGCTTGGTTTAAGTATCCCTACAACAGCAATTCAGTCATTTGGGATTTGTCTACATGAGACAGATATAGTGCTGCCATGCTGCTATATCACAGCTCATAAAAGTGGCATGATACCATGCCCAGTTACATTATCCTGACACCGGCGAGACCAGTTATGGAATTCCTTTACTTGCTGAGAACCAAGCAAGGGAGATATACCAGTACCATTTTAAAGACTTCAGTACGTCGTAGCCACTGGACAGGATAAAGCATTGAGGCAGAAATGTCCAAATCAGTGACATGATACGGAAACCACCCAACCCCTTTGTACAGGTTTACTGAGCCTGTCCTTCTGGAAACTAATCAAAGCACCAGCAAAGCAGATGAGAAATAACATGCAAAAATGATCTATTTAATGAGTTATGTTACCTCAGATATTTTTTGCAGCTACTATAATGTAGATATAAGGGGTTATCTAAAATTATGTGGATAATAAAAGCAATTATAGTGTTATAAACAAGTAACTGGTGTTGCATGCAACACATGGGTCCCATATCAGTGACGTGCATACTTTTTCCGTAAAATCAATTTAAATTCAATATTAAACTTTTATTTGGTTAATGACGTCAAATACTTACATTGTTTTCTGACATTTTCATTTTTGTAAATTTACAGCAAAATCATTATGTAAACAATAATACGGTATAGTGAAAACTTACGAAAATGATGGACATGGAGAAGATTAAAAATAGAGCCATTAAGTTCTGCTATGATCTCAGTTTAAGACGACTCAGACATGTATAAAAAGAAGGCAAACTTAACCATGGAAAGCAGTTTAACAATCTCTCATATTTGAATAGCACAGAATATATCTTATACAATATTACAGTTGCATGTGTGCCTGATCTTATCTTCTACTGAAATTATTGCATTTGCAAAGGAGACATATATTGTTCTGCCTCACTGGACAGTGGAATGATACCACACCCAGTAATATCATCCTGACATTTGGCTTTTCAGTCCTTCAATGATTGGCACTAAACACAAAAGGGAGACATACCAGTACCAGTTTTATTTTATGGTATGCTGGGCTGAGGATTTAACCTGTGCCATCCTGTTCTCCAGGAAGACGCTCAAAATCATTAGGCAACCAGGGTAGGTTATTTAACACCGAATCAGAACTTTCAAAGTTCTAGAAACATAAAAAAGAAATGTATATATTTTGTTTGTTTGTTTGAATTTATTCACAAATAAAAACAGAAGAAAACAGTTTGTGTACCCATCTTTATCCTTCAATCTCAAAGCGTGACCTGGACATTTAAGCTAGGGATCTGTGTCATGAGCCTGAACACTTTATTATCATGTTTAACAGTTGAATGAATTATTTTAAAATCCTTCAATATATGAGGTAGTTCAAGTAAATTCCTGTAGAACACAGTTTTTACCATTATACAACCTCAAAGTTTGACCCTGACCTTAGAGCTATGGACCTTGTCTTGTGCTTTCACACTGTCACATCATGCTGAAAAACGGTGCCAAAATAATTCAAAATATCTCAATCCATGACAAAGTTATGGTCAAGAAAAAGAAGTCAACGTTTCACACCCATAGAACTTGTCACAGTAATAATCAGAAATTTCATTTGGAAAACCAGATTAATAAATTGTTGTTGACCATATAGCTATCGTAATGATACATACATTTATATAAAGGTCAATATCAATATTGGTAATGAATACGGTTTCAAGAGAATCACTGGTGCTAGCTTAATTCAGTCTGTCAGGAATTTCATAAATGTGTAAACATACCTGCCTAGACTACTGGCCAGGCATCTCCATGATTATCTAACCTGTGGTGCCCTGACCTACTGTGACACATGACCCGATATCAATCTTGACCTTCAAAACTGTGATGTGGGCGTGGTCAAATCCATAGATGTGATCACTTACTGGCGTCATTTCCACTTCCTGAAACACAAAACAGTTGAGTTAATTTCAGTAATTACCTGTAGTAAAAAGCCAACCTGTTCCAAGCATCCACTTTTATTAAGTAGCATTTAACCTTGACTGGCAATAAAGTTTGTAATATGGTACTTGCAGACAAATGTTCTGCAGACATTGATTTATATCCAAGATAAACAAAATACAACAGTCCAACAATTAATTTCAAACATACATTGTTAAAATAATTGTATTGCATCATTGAGTTAAGACAAATTATGGGTTTATTTTGTTTTAAGGTAATCCATTCATCATAAATTGCGATCATGGTCCATCAAGTGATTGTGGGAATTTCATAGTAAATGTAAGCGTTTATAGACTCTGAGCAATAGAGCCTATACCTCTAAGTCAATTGATGTGACTATCTGCACTAAAGACTTTTTAAGCATTTGAAGGACCATGATTATAATATAATGGTGAATGAATTACCTTAAAAATAATTACAACAAGATTCTGGCATTGTGGTCCTGTGGCAGTAGACACAGACATTGGATCAGACAGATGTTGGTTTAAACAATAGCTGGGGCAACATTTCTTCATGACCCTCCAAGCAGTAGTACTTGGAGACTATGTCACTCTACATATGACAGATGTAGTGCTGCCAAACTGAAATACAGCATGATTCCACACCCACTCACATTATCCTGACACAAGTCCAACCAGTTCTGGAATTACTCTTATATGCTGAGTGCAGAGCAAGGGAGTTATACCATACCAGTACCATTTTTTATGACTTTGGTATGTTGCGGTTGGGGATCAAACCCATGATCTCCTGATTCAAGGGTGGACACTCTAACCACTCAGCCACCTGGACTGGTACCAATATTTTACATTTCTTTATAAATTTACAAATAGGAATTAGTATTTCATTAGTGTTAAAACCTATTTTTGAAATGATATCAATGTGAACAGCTCCACACAATACACTTTCTCCAAGTCCCATCCCTGGCCTGTCTGGAACTGGACTATCAATGTATAACTTTGTCCCTACTTACATATTTCTGACTTTATATAAATACATTACAATGTCAAAATAAAATATAAGCTGACTTACAATGAAAAGGCTTCCCTTCATTAACACATGTGTACAAAACATAATAAGCTCTGTCCATGTCAGTCATCATTGATTACCATTACTACTTTCACTAACATTTTTTTAAATAAAATCAAACAATACACCGTATACAAAGGTATATCAAACCTGCCTCACAATAACCATCATTTAGATGTTAAACGGGAACCCTTCTGATGCATACTATAAATACAATTTAAAACATAGTTCTTGCAAACTAAATGAAGTTATCGCTATTGGAGATAATCAATAGGTACATTAGGATATTACACAATGTAACTTCATCTGAACAAAAAAAGATGATGATAATTATGCTTAATGAAATTTGATAACAATCAATCATATTTCTGGAGATAAAGCACAGGCAAATTTATGTCTCAAGCCATATAGACGGATGAACAACATGTCTCTTGGGTGTGCGATAATAAATATAGATGGATATTTTATCAAAATATGTGTAGATATCATAAACCCTAAAGGTATTAATCTACTAAACCTCACAATTTGGGTTTTAGCTATCTTGGTCTTTTACTCAATCTATGGATGTGACCAGTGTACAAAGTCTTTCATTAACTTGTGTCAATCTGACCACAGGGTTTATTTAATGCCCTAGGGATTATGACGCCTGGTTAGGACACTCAATGACCTTTGATATAGACCATGTAGAGGTCAAGTAAAACTCATCAATGAGAAACCATTGATTAAAAATGTCAAATGAGTTTAACATCCAGCCAACAGTATTTTTGTCATTAACTGCATGCAAAAATAACAATATTTCTACAAAATCAGTATACAAATTAAATTTTGAACAAAAAAAACATTCATAACAAAGTTAACAGATAAAACAACAAAGATATACAAGGGTGAGTCAATAAATAACCAGCCTAACCTATTTCGGGTTGAGATCTACCTCTTCTTTTTCAATATAATTTCCCTCCAGGGCTATGCACTTGGACCAATGGTGTTCAAGTGCCAGCAGCCAAGAAGTGAAGAAGTCAGGGTCAATTCCATGGAACCACTCCTCAACTGCCACCACGACTTCTTCGTCAGACCGGAAATGACGTCCACGTATATCCTTTTTCAAATTTGGGAAAAGGAAGAAGTCACTAGGAGCCAGGTTTGGTGAGTAGGCAGGGTGCGGTATTAATTCATGCCCATTTCGCTCCACAGCATCCATTGCAACTTTACAAATATGGACTCTTGCATTGTCCTGTTGCAGAAAAACACCTTTGGAGAGTTTACCACGGCGTTTCTCGCGGATGGCGTTCCTCAGCAGGTCTAGCAAGTTTGCATAGTATGCTCCGGTTATTGTACTTCTCTTGGGTAAAATGTCCAACAAAATAACGCCCTTTGTGTCCCAAAATACTGTGGCCATCACTTTGCCAGCAGATGGTTGAGTCTTGAACTTCTTTGGCCTTGGGGATCCCGGACCTACGCACTGACAACTCTGGGCTTTATTTTCTGGTTCAAAATAATGCACCCAAGTCTCATCGACAGTAACTAGACGCAAAAGGAATTCATCTTTTGACCTCAAACTCTTCAACAACGCACTGCATACTGATGCTCTCGTTGCCATTTGCTCATTGCTAAGGGATTTAGGACCCAACGGGCTGTAAGCTTGCGCATCCCTAAATGATCATGCAAGATTGTTGAAATGGTGCCATGTGAAATGCCTAATGCCTGTGCTATTTCTTCAACTTGACTTTGCCTATCTGAGTTTATTACACATTTCTTTGTCGATGGCATCAACTGGGCGTCCAGACCTGGCTTCATCTTCTAAAGACGTTCTACCGCGTTTTAAACTCCCCAACCCAGAATTTAACTTGAGAATAAGATGGTGCAGAAGACCCATACACATCAACTAACTCAGCATGTATGTCCTTACCAGTTTTACCTTTTAAATGCAAGTACTGAATTACAGCACGGTACTCAACTTTTGATGAAAAGCTTGCTTTTACATCGCTAGCCATGTTTGACATTCAATATCTGACAAACAAATGACCGTTTACATGTGTGGACTTTCTGTCTTGGGATATTCAGTGAGCTGCTGAATGGCTGTGGAAGTGTAGCATGTCATAGCCTTCGTATGTCACCACAAACCTGGAGGTGATGTGAGTCTCAACTGCTTCATTAAGTTTACCTTTAATCACACAGTCCACCTTATGGTTAATGGTAAGAATAGAGTCAAGAAACTTGATCATTGCCCTGTCTGTCATAGTAACACTATCTAACTTCACTGTTGCCAGATATGTTGCCTTGGGGAACAAATTGACATCTCCATCACCATCACAAAAGTCTAAATACTCCATCTGCAGGCATGATAACTGAGTCAGGTGGGGTAGGAATTTAACAAACTCATCCAGATAATGTGGATCTCTTATCTCCAATAATATCAGTGACAGTTCAATAGTCTCAACATGTGGGTGTGAAACAAAGTATACAAGTGTACCAGTGACATTACAATATGTGAGTGATGTTGTGTTGATTGTAACCTTAGAAATATCACAGTCATCTAGAAATAATTCCTGCAGATGTGAACTGTGAGAAAGGTCCAGATGACAGGAAGACTCCTTCTCTCCATCACTAATTAACATCAGATTTTTTCATGATAACTGAGTCACGTGGGGTAGGAATTTGACAATTTCATCCAGATAATGTGGATCACTTATCTCAACAAATATCAGTGTCAGATTCATGGTCTCAACATGTGGGTGTGAAACAAAGTATAAGGTGTACAGTGCATTACAATTGTGAGTGATGTTGTGTTGATTGTAACCTTACTAATATCACAGACCTCTAGAGAGAATTACTGCAGATCTGAACAGTGAGAAAGGTCCAGATGACGTGAAGACTTCTGAGACTTTCTACACTTAATATTACTTATATAAGACAAATCCAGTTTCTTCAGCTGTGTTGCCCTCTCCACACCCTCCAACAACCTCTGATATTTTATATGACTTGAGATATTTGCATGCTTGATTTCTAAAATGACCAATGTGGTCACTCTGTCACTACATAGATATCTATAGCATGGCTCACATAATTGAAATTCAATTGAGAGAGATGAGTGACCAGTTGTCACACCATGCTTTGTCCAGCAAGGCCTTCTTGGCATTGCATAAACTCTTTCCTAATTCAAGACTCACATGTTGTACTGACCGACACTCTGACACAAGACTCAGGCAGGTTAGGAGGTCCTCAGTTATTCCTTCAACATTTATACGTACACATACATCCTGTATACAGGACATATTGGTTCTAACTAGGTGATGTAGATTCTTAAGAAATGGATTTCTAATAATTACAGTCCTCAGATGATCATGAAGAATAACGACTGTCTTCAGATAACAGTATGGCAGTGGCTGTCCACTCCTCTTACTCTACTCTACACACTCACACAGCAGGCTTTGTATTAATTCTGAGCTAAACAGATCTAGCTGACCATGGTATTGCTTCCATTCCTCATCATTCTCCAGGATATTCTGTACTTGACGTGATAACGGTGTCATGACCTTGGGAGTCCAGGCCACTCACAAAAAAAAACCAGAGAACGCATGTCTAGAATTTTATGGAAGGTGTTGCATGTTTTGGGCAGTTGTGCAGACTCAGGATTCATGACCAGGAAAACAGCTGCCAGGAAGTCCTGAAAAGATCTGTAGAGGAATGAAAGTTTTTTCTTCTCTTCATCAAGAGGACTTGCATACATTTCTTGGCACAATAAATCTGCTGTTAAGCAAGAATTTATGTCACCTTCAGTCAAATTTTGAAGTTCTTCTTCCACATGGTCAAAAACAAGTTCCCCTTTAGCTGCTGATGTAAAGGCAAGTTGTGCCAGTGAAAGAAGTAGACACTTATGGATCTTGCAGTACTGTTTTTCTTTTAGACATAAGGGAAGTTCTAAGGGAAGTTCTGACTCTTGGGTATTTCCTGCTGATAATGGCTTCTTTTTGTTTCTTTCCCATGCATCCTTCAGCAGATGGTTTATCATAGTACTGTATACATGAACTTGTGATCTTCCAGTAAGTTCTTTTTCATTATGATGCCATAACATTATCAACTGTTTCAGTAGGAGGGTATGTTAGGAAGTGTAAAAGACGTTTATCCTTAAGCTGTTGTTGGAAGTCCTCACTGTTTTTTCTGACATTTTTCTTCTTATTCAGCAGATCTACCCTGTTTTTATATATCTATTTGATGCCCACCAATCAAAACCTTGAAGCTGGACTTGCCTATCCATCTCTGTGGCCCCAGCCTTAACTCCTCAAGCTTCCATGGCCAGGTGGTGGTGAGGATGGTAAACCTCTGAAAACTAGAACTATCACTAAATGTGATTATTACCCCCGCAATACTGCTTTAGAAATGATGAAGTTATTAGGATTAAGAAGAAGAGTATGAAAAAGACATTTTTACATTAGTTTTTTTTCCAGATTTTTGGCCGGGTTACACAGGTGCAAACCCAGGTTATAGAATGGTGAATGTCACAGCCTCTTTATATTTGGTATACAGCATTAGCACGTGGTCCCATATCGTGGGATTCGATTTCAGGTCTGTCACTCATCCACTTCCTGTTTACCGACTTAGTTATATTTTCAACATAATGGTCAATGGTAGGAAATTTTCGTAACAGTTTTCTCAGCAACTACTTATCACAGTCTCTTGATATTTGGTACACAGCCTAAAAATGTGGTCCCATATCAGTGGAATTGATTTCAGGTTTGTCGCTCATCTACTTCACTTCCTCTTATTGCGCTTGACTATTTGTGTTTTTCACGCATTCTTTTTTACTTTACCTAGTATGTAAGTGCACGGGCAATAACTCTATACATACTACAGATAGAGTTATGGTGTTTGTGCATTGCACTTCCTTTTATTGTGCTTGACCATTGTATGAAATTGTTTTGAATTCCAACCAGTAGTTTACAAGTTAAGCTCTGGACAAGGAAAAGTAACAAAGGGCAATAACT
>CM037779.1:19012253-19062253 GCA_021229015.1 Solen grandis
CGTTCAGCCACGGGCAATCTAGTGGTCAGGAAGGTGTTCATCAGTAATTGAAAATAGCCCAAAACAATGTATAAACTTGTTAAAAACTGAAACTATATTTGTATAAGAATTGACATATACTATGTAGCATAGTTTTTAAGTTTTGTTGAATGATATAGATCTACTTCTCATCGAATTAGCTAAAAGAAAAAAGGACTTAAATGGTACATTATATGTAATCTGAATAATTATAACAAGGAAACAATCAGTATTATACATAACTGCACCCCATTTTGTGGATGTCATTCCACATATTATTCGCATTAGTCTAAATTTACATATCCCAAAATTGCCGTTGATAGGCTGTGTAAGAGGTTGTTTGTTAAAAACAAACATTACCGGCTTTGATTGGTTTCAATATCAGTGATTGTAAGATGGAGTCGTTTACACATTGGTTGGTATAGCAACCATCTTGAATTTCTGCACCACGTCATGGCATGTATTGCCTTGGTAACATCCTGGAACGTCATCAAGTAAAGCAAAGTGACATATTTTAACCATGAATTAGTATGAAACACAGTTGTTAGTTTTATATTAGTAAGTTCAGTAAATCTTTATCAATTGCATTATTTTTCAAGTGAAATCACGACAATTCCATGCAAGTAACTTTGAAACATTACAAAAAATAGCAAACCCATGACAATAATCCTAACGACATTTAAAATGAAATTCATATTTATTGTAAATGGAAAAATATAGGACTGATATCGGTCCAATAAATGCTCTGAAAATAGGTAGTAGGCAATTGCTTCGCTTTAAATATAGACCAAATATTGGCCTGTCCTTTTTAAGATAATTAAAGTAAGTTTGGTCTAGAATAATGCTGCTACGTCGCTCTGAAAGATCTGCTTTGGGCTAAAGACTACAGAGTCTTTGAAAGTGCTAGTGGATATCAAAAAATATATTTAACAGAAATAGTTTGAGCTCGTACATAGATCCAGACATACACAGTTTCCCATCACACATTGCAGCTTGTCCTACCTTCCGCTACAGTCTGAGCTTCGAACACTGGAGCTGGTCCGTCCTCCAGGCGCCTGCAGGCCATACGAGAGCACGTGTCACCATGGGCCACAGCCCACTCCGCCCCTTCATCCTCACATCGCCCCTCTACCCTGCAACCTGCATCGGATAACTCACTTTTCTAATGTACCTGTATTAAGAACTGTTATTCACATGCGCATGATGAGGCACGGTTTTATATTCAATCTATGGACATGACTGAGAAGTCTAAAAGACATGATTGTGGAGATATCAGTTGGCGGTGTGGTAATCCTAATTAACGCCATACTGAAAAACGATGTCAACCATGTTATTTTAGTATTTTATTTATTATGAAAAAACACAATTTGTTGTTCTTGAATTAATCGTCGCTGAGACAGTATTTTAGTAACATTATGACAGATAGATGTTACAGGTGGAAGAAGACCCTATGTGCACAGAGGGACCCGGATGGAACCACTGACCTACAGCCACCTCGAAAGCTCCCTCAAGTTGCAGTGTATATGACTATTATTAAGATATCATGATCATTAGATAATGTTCTTGCACAAAGTTTTATGTATTCGTTACGTTATGTAAGAACGGGAATACATATATAAATGTATACATAGTATAGTTCTATTACCTCCCTTGACAATCTGCAATTCATACTGTCCGTTGACTAACGTACATTTCTTCGAGACACAGTCTGATCTACTTTCCGAATTGACTGAAATGTAACCTCCTGAACCATCCGGACAGCCTGATAAAAAATGTTATTAAATAGGAAAAAAGATAATAATATATCTCATTTCCTGCATCTTTATATGTGTGGATTAGTTCATGTATATGATTCTTTTCAATCCTTTATATGAATAATACAAAATGTAGTTGAGGCCATCCATCTATTTATAAAATTATATAATTATTCATGGTCCGTCAAAAGCTTAAAAGGACTTCAGTGCAGATGCAATCATCCATTGACTTTGACTTATAAGATTCTTTTGCTCAAAGTCTAAAAAGGCTTGCATTACTATAAAATTTCCACGATCACTTAAATGACCATGATAACAATTTAATGATGAATGGGTTATCCTAAATATTAAATGTCGCCGTTGTTGACATATTTCTTTCGATGCATCTTATATTCATTTTATTAAACCCAATAATATAATTGTAAACCACCGACTTATCGCCATGTTTGACTGATTGGCAAGCGACTAAACGAATAAAGCTACATACATCAATGAGCGTCTGGACGATACGCGTAGCACATATCATATTTATACGTACTTATTTCCCCCATGACATTCATGTTTTTGTTTGTTTGTTTGTTGTTTGACTGGCTGCGAAGCTAGACATATGGGGAAAATAAAAACAGACATTGTTGATTTGCATAATTACAGCAGCCGATTTAACTGTACGTATCACTCCGCGCTCAGTACCGTATCCATGCAATGTATGTGATTCTGAACATCAGGTTCACTAATACTAAAATAAGGTCATAATCAATTTATGAATGATATCAGGGTCATGACTCACATAGGATCATTATGAAACAATTAAAAGCGATCAAGGTGAGGTTATCATGCAATAAAGAACGAATTCAGCTATACTATAATGACTAACGTATGGAACTTTTGGCGTCATATGACTTTTGCATCTACCTGAAATGATACGTTTAGCATTAAGGCTGCTTCATATAATCTTGCCGACAGACTCGGTGCCTTGAGCGCTTTGATTTTAGCATGTGCTAGTCACTCGAGGTATGATGACATTCAGTTCTAGCGGCTCCATGTATAGTTGGACACCACATTTATTATCAAATAAGGCAATGAATCATATGCAATGAACGTATGTATAAACAACATTTGTTTAAATTGCGATCCGCCAACTCACGAGAGAGAGAGAGAGAGGCTGGGTATTTTTTTTAATATCTGAACATTTGTAATTATGTATTTCAAACCTCCTACTGATATGTATGTAAGTATACGTACAAGAAATCCCCATGTTATCACTCACCGCATTCGATAGGCCTATACACACAGTACGGCAGACGGACGTCACCTTGATTGACAGAAAATGCCGAGACGTCACCGACAGCCCGATGTTTAGAGTCGGGAGAACCATCAGACGTCATATATTCCACAGATGACGTCATTCCTGAAATATCATTTTAAATGGCAAAATTCTCAATTTATACGTAATCTGTTAACAACGCATTAGCATAAATTTGATCAACTACAAATCAAATACATGTATTTAATAAAAAAAAATCGAAAAAAAGTACATTGTACAAACAGACCAAGTGAATAAATGAACTAATGAATTAAGCAAGCGATCAATATATTAATTAATTACCTAGAACAGACTGACACTCAGTCTCTCCAAAGCTCATAAACAAAATAAAACTGTTCTCTTTAGGTAGCATTATTTCGGACCGCACATTTCCGTCTGCTCGACAACAGAAATAGAACCCTGTGTCGGAAGTGAAGTTTCCGTCGGGAAGGGTTCCGCCTATTGCTGACAGATGTGACTTCGCCTCGTTATCGTCATTGTGCAAATAACCTTCCGTAAACCCTGTACAAAACATTGAAGTAACTTGTAGAACATGTTATTTTTGCGCACGTTTATACTGTGGGATATAATTGTGACAATTTGAAAGTGTGAAAACACATACATTTTTTAAAACAGTTTTTTTTTATGGCGGACAATAAGTCAAAAACAGACCGGTCGATCGATCAACCGACCGATCGACGGACGGACAGACAGACAGATAGATACCTCTAGGACAGGATCCTTGACTTCTCAGGATACAGTACCGGCCTGGTTCCCAGTGGGTTACGAACCTGTGTCCTACTTGAAAGTCAGGTACAGATGAATGGACGCAGAACTCGTGACGCATAAAATCGCCCTTGAAAACGCCTGCTGCACTCATATTGACAGAATAGTGGTTTTGACCGTCGCCAACATGTTTTCGATATCCCTCCGCCCATTTTCTTTTTACATCAATAGGGCATCCAGATTTTGGTTTGAACATGGCGTAATTTCCGTCCGGCCACAGCATGGTTTCTGTGTAAATAAAAAAGGACCTTTATATTAGGATATCTCTTGATAAAAAGTAATATCTCGGATCCTGCATAAATGACGCTACGTGATTGGTTAATACGAGTCACGTGATCGTGATGTATTTTTTTAAATACAATCCCTATAATTTTCAAACCCCGCTTTAAGAGGTTAGTTGTTTTCCATGATGAAGATTATGCAAATATCATTGTCATTTTATTTTTTTTTCAAATTGTGCTATTTTAAACATTATCGACAGTAATGCAGACGATGCGAAAAAAACGTTTATTATTTGTAGCTTTGAGATATGGGTTCAAGCACCCGCTGGAACTGCAGATCCACGTGAGCGAAGGTTATTGTGATTATCAGTTTGATATCAAGGATGTAACATATGGAGAAAAAATACCGCAGTTATATTATCATTCTAGATGATTGGTGAGGGAAAAGACATTCTCCAATAATGAAATAAATATTTCAAAACGTTTGCGGACTTTGCATATATATAATTTATATTAATGATAAAATTTCAGACAAATTTTGAAGTATATAAAGATTCAGTGGAGACAAATTTCTTAGAAAAATGAAACTCAAAATGTAACGAAGTGCCATCCCATTAGAACGGAAGTCTATAGTGGTTAAACGTCTGACATCCTAAGGTCGCCAGTTCGAATCCGGTTCGCGGTACTTTTTCCTCATGACCTCATGACAATAAAATCGGATTTTGTTTTTCCGAATTTTATTTTCTTTCATTTCATGCTAGAAACACATACATTTTACAGGTAATTTCGAAAGAAAATAAATAATGATAATAATAATGAACCAAAAAAAAAAAAAACTTTTCTTTTTAATTTGTGTTTTATGTTTTGAATTTGGAATGGCCATAGCTTCTGTAGCGACTGTCCATACCGCTTGAAATTCCACAACATTCCGTTACATACCCTAAACCTTTTATTTGATAGAAAAAAAACTCTAAACGTAAAATCCGAAATTTGCGATTTAAAAAAATCCAATGTTTCTTTTTTTTTTGGGGGGGGGATGGGGGGGGGGGGGTTAAATTATAGACCTGTCATTTTTTTACCCCTTTAGACAAATTCAACAATTATAAACATTTGAATATGAATAGTTATAGATTAATTACCATAAAGTCATACAATGAACTATTTTAGTGGAATAATACTTTTAAAGTACATTTCTTGGTTAGGCACAGTGTCAAAAACAGACTTGTCTTGTTCGACAGATTACGGGATACTAATGAATTGCGCTATGACGTTTAATGGATCACATTGTAAAACACCAACCACACACTACTTAACACACAATGACCTAGTGGATATAATGATAAACGAACTTCTACACATATATTCCCGTGATAGCTCAGTTGGTAGAGCGGAGGACTGTAGTGGTATGAAGTCTGACATCCTTAGGTCGCTGGTTCGAATCCGGCTCGCGGGATTTTTTTTTTTTTTTTAAATTTATTTTATCAAATGGTTATAAAGCATATGCATGTCTCCATGTTTTGTTAATAGAGCTTGATCGCCAAAACTAACAACAAAAATGATAAAATTACAACAAGCATATAATTAACTTGACGCCAAAAACAGGTATATCCCCGCCCCGAATGTTTGTCTAAGGTTGTTGAACTAAGATAACTATTAAAAACAAGATTCTCGTGCATTTGTTTGTCGGAGGTTTGTACAGCTTTTCACTTGTTAAACCGCTATGCATATTCATTTCGGGGCTTTTTGGTGTCATGTTAAATCTGTTTGTGATATATGTAATCCATTGAATACTGAACTTCATTGGGTGTTAACCGAGTTAAGCCATCGTCCCCGTGATTGTCAGTTGGTAGAGCGGAGGACTGTAGTGGCTGACAAATCTGACACCCTTAGGTCGCTGGCTCAAATCCGGCTAGCAGGATTTTTTGTCAAATAGTAAACATTATCAAGGTAAACTATAAACACATATAAAGTGTTTCAGTCATAGCAGGCGGCCAGGATAACTATATTTCTTTACCAATCCCCCGAAAAACATATTTATCACTCATTTTCAATTTACATTTGGACTCTTATTTATGACATCCCGCTAGCCGGATTCAAACCAGCGACCAGATAAGGATGCCAAACTTCCAAATACCACATTTATTTTGACACACTTTCTACTTGGTAACTTGACCCGTGGCTAACTCTGTCAAAGGCAGTGATACCATGGCATGTGACTTTTGTTGTTTTGTTATTAAAATCATTGGATCATGTAACAAAAAACATGTATATGTTTACGTTACTAAATAAAATATTTGAATCTTGATATGCAATATTGTATCATCGTTTATTGTTTTCTTGGTTCAAATACTAATTAAGACTTAGATTTATAATCGCAATGTAAGTTCATTTGTTTGTAGACGTACGTATACACATGTAATAAGTGACAAATATATGTAAGAAAAATAAAAGCTCCCGCGAGCCGGATTCGAACCAGCGACCTAAGGATGTCAGATATACATTCCACTACAGTCCTCCGCTCTACCAACTGAGCTATCACGGGATGTGCTGTCCCTTGTCTTGGCTGAGGCTAATGATTAAATAAATAGAAACGTACTTGCTCGAGGCTATGCACAATCTTATTTCAATCGCATAGATAATGAATCGACAGGAACCGTGACACGAGTAGAACAGAGAGTATATGTCTGTTCGTGATAAGCAAACCACATTGTCTTTTCAATTTAATGGACTTTCCTCTAGATGTCAAAACTTTAAATAATTTAATTGTTATGAATCACAAATCTGTGTATTTACTATTGTTTATTTCTTATTCTTACTATATTCTTTAATATTTTCTTTTGCTCTACCACATACACTTCTGTAATATAATAAATCAAAGCACTGTCAGAAGCGAAAGTTTAAATGTGTGAATTATAAAGTCAATCCCTTTATTTTTTTATTTTTTTTTTGTGGTATGCATGTAAAAAATCTGGGAAGTTAAATCTTATTAAAACAGCAGGTAAATAGATTATTATACTGGTCTCTGTCAAATTAAACAAAAATGGATAAGCAATAGCGTATCTTAGTATCGATCCTCTCAATACCTTTAATACTTCATGAATTTGCTGCAGAAAATCACTTCACATCCTTCCCATGTGTAAAGAATGATATCTATGCCTTCAATTGTTTTTTAAATATGTTCTAAAAAACATAATTTCACCATACAAATAAGTAATAGCAATGAAGCAATGTAGAGTTATTGTTCTTTGTAAGTAAAGTTTGACCATTGTATAAATTGTAAACTCAATCCCTAAAGTACTTTCTGAGTTGTGACATACAGATGCGACTAGAGACACTACAGTCATTTGAGACTCTAACAAGAAAATATTAAAAACAAAATGTTTCAATTGACGGATTACATTAAACATACCGCCCCCGCCCCCTCTATTTCTACTGATTTGACCTTATAACCAAACTTCTATGCGCTGGACCCTAATATTAGAAAAATCGACCTCTCTATAAATAATTTATATAAAGAGAGGTCGATGTTTTTTTGTTGTTGTTTTTTTTCTTACAGAATAGCAGGGTCCTGTGGTCTATGATTTAAATGAAAAGGTTAACAAAGGCAAAGTAATGGATGCATAAAAACTAGAATTAAAAATCTAAATATATGACCCAAGAATATAAAACATAAGTATTGAAAAAATCGATTCCAGCTGGACTAGAACTCACGACCCCTTGCAAGAACAAAATACTGAACGACGCTCTTACCAACTGAGCTAATTCCGCAGCCGTAAATGTGGTGCATATAAGGTTATTTATAGGTAGTTTAATGAATGAAACTGTGGATGAACACTGATTTATAAATTTGTTTCTTTTACAGTTTTATTTGCACAGAATATGTGATTACACCCAATGCTTTCAAAATCCTGCAATATATCTAACTTTTATCAAAACTCCAATATTGACTTCTATAACCAGTGGTACTATTTTTCTTTCAACGCGAAGTTATGGATAAGTGGCGGTAATGTGATTGTAAGTAGAAAATCCACTACCTGATTTTAGAAGCTTTCGCTTCTAAAAACGCAATTTTATAAAACTAGTAAACCTCGCCTTCAGTACTTTGAAATATACGTTAATCAACTGTTGATCATGATCAGCAATGAATAGATATTGAAAAGGTAAATAAGTAGGGTAAAAGATACAGATGTACATAAAGAAGGTATGTCGATGAAACAGCCTCGAGCAAGTATGTTTCAATTCATTTTACCATTAACCTCAAAGGCCTAAACCAACAGATACACCACTCAAATTAGTCTGTGAAGGAAACCACGTCTACTCTCGGCGCGAGAAATTACTTTCGAATAAGGGAATTAACTACTGCACGGAGTTGTGTAACCTGATCGACAACTTTCTTGCTATTGTTATCCATTAAGGTGTGTATGTGGTCGGGTAGCTCAGTCGGTAGAGTATTCACCCTGTAAGGGAAAGACCCCGGGTTCGATTCCTGGTCAGGCTGCATATTTTTCTCACCCTGTGGTATATTAAATATATTCACGTAAAACGTATTAAATTCTATTTATTTATTTTTTTATTTTTCTCTCTTTTTCTTTTTATTTATTTATTTATTCATTTTTTTTATTTTTTTTTTTTATTTTTTTTGCTATCGCTTTTCAATGAACCTTCGTTCTGGCGCGCACCTACGAAAATTCGCGTCGGGAATACACGATATTTTCAAACGCTTCAAGTATTTTCCTTCCCTTTTGAAATTAAAACACAGACCTTTAAACATGTGACATTGATGAGTCCTTTATAATTTATCTTCTTTTTATGTGTAAAACTTGGTTGATTTGATTTAATTTGAATTATTTAACGCCATTTTATATCAAAGGCTAACAGATAGTCAGTTCATCTAAACACTCTTTCCCGGGATTCCGACTCCTGTAACATAAGCACGCATCTCTGTTGTTGACCAAGTACCGACGTAGAAGACGAATGACCATCAGAAAGAAATAAAGCAGTCATTCATCACGGAGACAGTACCCGACGCCAGTGGGGATCGAACCTACAACCGTCGGCTTCACAGCCAAGCACCACCAAGGCCGGTTTATTTATGTGAATCCCGTGGTTCGGCACTAGGACATGATGTTACTCATATGTATTCAGACGAAATCAATCACGCGATTTCGCGGGACTTTTTCTAGTAAATAAAAAAATAAGATACGATAAAAAAAATAAAACATTTCTACAAATAATACAATCATAAGATGGTGTATTGCATGGAGATCTGAGATATATAGACATAGACTAGCTGACATCTCAACAGGATGACCAGTGTTAAATAATATTTTGAACTTTACAAAAACCCACATACATGTATAGATGTTATGGTAAATATCTGTATACATGTAGTTATTTGTACGGGATAACACTGTCATTGTAATTCCTCTCTCTCTCTTTCTCTCTCTCTCTCTCACACACACACAGCTTAAAAAAATATATATTCATCACTCATTTTCAAATTACATATGGACTCTTATTTATGACATTCCGCGAGTTGGATTCAAATCAGCGACCAGATAAGGATGCCAGACCTCCAAACACCACCGTGTTATTATTATTTCCACAATTTATTTTGACACACTTTCTACTTGGTAACTTGACCCGTAGCTAACTGTGTCAAAGTGCAATATTGTATCATCGTTTACTGCTGATTTTCGTCCAAATACCAATTAGACTTTGATTTATAATCGCGATGTAAGTTCATATGTTTGTAGACGTATGTATACAAATGTAATGACTGACAAAAATATATGTGAGAAAAAAAAAGCTCCCGCGAGCCGGATTCGAACCAGCGACCTAAGGATGTCAGATTTCATACCACTACAGTCCTCCGCTCTACCAACTGAGCTATCACGGGATATGTTAAATGTAAAAGGCTCATGATTAAATAAATAAAAAAAGTACTTGTCGAGGCTATGTACAATCTTGTGACAATCGCATAGATAATGAATGGACAGGAGCCGTGACACGAGTTGAACAAGGAGTATATGTCCATGAATGTCTTCATGTTTCGTTAATAGAACTTGATCGCAAAAACTAGCACAAAAATGATAATAATACAACTAGATATAATTAACTAATAAAACAGGCATATCCCTGCTCTAAATGTTTGTCTAAGGTTGTTGAACTTAGCTAACTTTTAAAAGCAAATTCTCGTGCATTGCTTGTCGGAGATTTGTACAGCTATTCTATGGTTAAACCGCTATGCAATTCATTTTGGGGCGTTTTGGCGTCATGTTATTCTGTTTGTTATATACGTAACCCATTGAATACTGAACATCAATTGGGTGCTACACGGGTTAAGCCATCGTCCCCGTGATAGCTCAGTTGGTAGAGCGGAGGACTGTAGTGGCTGAGACATCCTTAGGTCGCTGGTTCGAATCCGGCTCGCGGCATTTTTTGTCAAATGTAAACATTATCAAGGCAAACTATAAACACATATACAGTGTTTCAGTCATAGCAGGCGGCCAGGATAACTATATTTCTTTACAAATCTCCCAAAAAACATATTTATCAAACATTTTCAATTTACATATGGACTCCTTTTTATGACATCCCGCGAGCCGGATTCAAACCAGCGACCAGATAAGGATGCCAGACCTCAAAACACCACCGTGTTATTATTATTTGCACAATTTGACAAATTTCTGCTTGGTAACTTGACCCGTGGCTAACTGTGTCAAAGTGCAATATTGTATCATCGTTTACTGCTGATTTTCGTCCAAATACCAATTAGGCTTTGATTTATAATCTCAATGTAAGTTCATTTGATTGTAGACGTATGTATACACATGTAATAAGTGACAAAAATATATGTGAGAAAAAAAGCTCCCGCGAGCCGGATTCGAACCAGCGACCTAAGGATGTCAGATATACATTCCACTACAGTCCTCCGCTCTACCAACTGAGCTATCACGGGATGTGCTGTCCCTTGTCTTCGCTGAGGCTAATGATAAAATAAATAGAAACGTACTTGCTCGAGGCTATGTACGATCTTATTTCAATCGCATGGATAATGAATCGACAGTAGCCATGACATGTGTAGAACAGAGAGTATATATCCTTTAATGATAAGCATTCAATTTAAAGGACTTTCCTCTAAATATCAAAACTTAATTTCATTCTTATGAATTTTTCAGAGAGTATACAACTATTTTAAATTTCAACTTTACAATGATTAATAAATATGACTACGGTAAAACTAAAATACAACTGTGATAATGAATTCATAATGGATGCAAGACAAATCTGTGTATAACACATTTACTATTGATAAATTCTTATTTTATGCATTGAACTACATTCTTTAATATTTTCTCATGCCCTTACACATACACTCCTGTGATAAAGTAAATAAAAACGCAATAAAACTAGTAAACCTCACCTTCAGTACTTTGAAATATACGTTAAGCAACTGTTGACCATGATACACAATGAATAGATATTGAAAAGGTAAATAAGTAAGGTAAAAGATACAGATGTACATAAAGAATGTATGTTGATGCAACAGCCTCGAGCATGTATGTTTCAATTTCATTTTATCATTAACCCCAAAGACCTAGACCAACAAGGAAATCTCGTCTACTCTCGGCGCGAGAATTTACTTTCGAATAAGGGAATTAACTACTGCACGGAGTTGTGTAACCTGATCGACAACTTTCTCGCTATTGTTATCCATTAAGTTGTGTATGTGGTCGGGTAGCTCAGTCATTAGAGCATTCACCCTGTAAGGGAAAGGCCCCATGTTCAATTCCTGATTCCTGGTCAGACTGCACATTTTTCTCACCCTGTGACACATTAAAAAATATATTCCCAAATGCACGAATATATTCCCTTCAAACGTATTAAATTCTATTTATCCTTTTTTTTTCCTTTTTTTTTTTTTTTTTTTTGCTATCGGTTTACATTGAACTCTCCTTCTTGCATGCACCTCCGAGAATTTGCTTCGAGAATATACGATATTTGGCAGAGTAGCTTATCTCTTGGTGTAAGTATTTGTAACCTAAACCAAGGCAAGTGGTACAATATCCCGTGATAGCTCAGTTGGTAGAGCGGAGGACTGTAGTGGTATGAATTGACATCCTTAGGTCGCTGGTTCGAATCCGGCTCGCGGGATTTTATTTTTAATCAAATGGTTAGAGAGCATATGCATGTCTCCATGTTTTGTTAATAAAGCTTGATCGTAAAACTAACACAAAAATGATAATAATACAGCTAGCATATAATTAACTTGACGCCAAAAACAGGTATATCCCCGCCCAAAATTTTTGCCTTTTGTCTGTTGTTGAATTAAACTAACTATTAAAAGCAAGATTCTTATTTGCATTTGATTGTCGGAGGTTTGTACAGCTTTTCACTTGTTAAACCGCTATGCATATTCATTTCGGGGCTTTTTGGCGTCATGTTAAATCTGTTTGTGATATATGTAATCCATTGAATACTGAACTTCATTGGGTGTTAACCGAGTGAAGCCATCGTCCCCGTGATTGCTCAGTTGGTAGAGCGGAGGACTGTAGTGGCTGAGACATCCTTAGGTCGCTGGTTCGAATCCGGCTCGCGGCATTTTTTGTCAAATGTAAACATTATCAAGGCAAACTATAAACACATATACAGTGTTTCAGTCATAGCAGGCGGCCAGGATAACTATATTTCTTTACCAATCTCCCAAAAAACATATTTATCAAACATTTTCAATTTACATATGGACTCCTTTTTATGACATCCCGATAGCCGGATTCAAACCAGCGACCAGATAAGGATGCCAGACCTCAAAACACCACCGTGTTATTATTATTTGCACAATTTGACAAATTTCTGCTTGGTAACTTGACCCGTGGCTAACTGTGTCAAAGTGCAATATTGTATCATCGTTTACTGCTGATTTTCGTCCAAATACCAATTAGGCTTTGATTTATAATCTCAATGTAAGTTCATTTGATTGTAGACGTATGTATACACATGTAATAAGTGACAAAAATATATGTGAGAAAAAAAGCTCCCGCGAGCCGGATTCGAACCAGCGACCTAAGGACATAAAGTACATAAAGAAGGTATGTTGATGAAACAGCCTCGAGCATGTATGTTTCAATTTCATTTTATCATTAACCCCAAAGACCTAGACCAACAAGGAAATCTCGTCTACTCTCGGCGCGAGAATTTACTTTCGAATAAGGGAATTAACTACTGCACGGAGTTGTGTAACCTGATCGACAACTTTCTCGCTATTGTTATCCATTAAGTTGTGTATGTGGTCGGGTAGCTCAGTCATTACAGCATTCACCCTGTAAGGGAAAGGCCCCATGTTCAATTCCTGATTCCTGGTCAGACTGCACATTTTTCTCACCCTGTGACACATTAAAAAATATATTCCCAAATGCACGAATATATTCCCTTCAAACGTATTAAATTCTATTTATCCTTTTTATTTTATTATTTTTTTGCTATCGGTTTACATTGAACTCTCCTTCTTGCATGCACCTCCGAGAATTTGAGTCGAGAATATACGATATTTGGCAGAGTAGCTTATCTCTTGGTTTAAGTATTTGTTACCTAAACCAAGGCAAGTGGTACCATATCCCGTGATAGCTCAGTTGGTAGAGCGGAGGACTGTAGTGGTATGAATTGACATCCTTAGGTCGCTGGTTCGAATCCGGCTCGCGGGATTTTATTTTTAATCAAATGGTTAAAGAGCATATGCATGTCTCCATGTTTTGTTAATAAAGCTTGATCGATAAAACTTAACACAAAAATGATAATAATACAAGTAGCATATAATTAACTTGACGCCAAAAACAGGTATATCCCCACCCCAAATTTTTGCCTTATGTCTGTTGTTGAACTAAGCTAACTATTAAAAGCAAGATTCTCATTTGCATTTGATTGTCGGAGGTTGTACAGCTGTTCACTTGTTAAACCGCTATGCATATTTATTTCGGGGCGTTTTGGCGTCATGTTAAATCTGTTTGTGATATATGTAATCCATTGAATACTGAACTTCATTGGGTGTTACCCGAGTTAAGCCATCGTCCCCGTGATTGCTCAGTTGGTAGAGCGGAGGACTGTAGTGGCTGAGACATCCTTAGGCCGCTGGTTCGAATCCGGCTCGCGGCATTTTTTGTCAAATGTAAACATTATCAAGGCAAACTATAAACACATATACAGTGTTTCAGTCATAGCAGGCGGCCAGGATAACTATATTTCTTTACCAATCTCCCAAAAAACATATTTATCTCACATTTTCATTTTACATATGGACTCCTTTTTATGACATCCCGATAGCCGGATTCAAACCAGCGACCAGATAAGGATGCCAGACCTCCAAACACCACAGTGTTATTATTATTTGCACAATTTGACAAATTTCTGCTTGGTAACTTGACCCGTGGCTAACTGTGTCAAAGTGCAATATTGTATCATCGTTTACCGCTGATTTTCGTCCAAATACCAATTAGACTTTGATTTATAATCTCAATGTCAGTTCATTTGTTTGTAGACGTATGTATACACATGTAATAAGTGACAAAAATATATGTGAGAAAAAAAGCTTCCGCGAGCCGGATTCGAACCAGCGCCCTAAGGATGTCAGATATACATTCCACTACAGTCCTCCGCTCTATCAACTGAGCTATCACGGGATATTCTAACTATTGCCTTGGCTGAGGCTAATGATAAAATGAATTGAAACGAAAATGCTCGAAGCTATGTACGATCTTATTTCAATCGCATAGATAATGAATCGACAGTAGCCATGACACGTGTAGAACAGAGAGTATATATCCATTAATGATAAGCATTCAATTTAAAGGACTTTCCTCTAAATGTCAAAACTTAATTTAATTCTTATGATTTTTCAGGAGTATAAAACTATTTTAAATTTCAACTTTACAATGATTAATAAATATGACTTCGGTAAATCTAAAATACAACTGTGATAATGAATTCATAATGGATGCAAGACAAATCTGTTTATAACACATTTACTATTGATAAATTCTTATTTCTATTCAATGAACTACATTCTTTAATATTTTCTCATGCCCTTACACATACACTCCTGTGATGTAGTAAATAAAAACGCAATAAAACTAGTAAACCTCACCTTCAGTACTTTGAAATATACGTTAATCAACTGTTGACCATGATACACAATGAATAGATATTGAAATGGTAAATAAGTAGGGTAAAAGATACAGATGTACATAAAGAAGGTATGTCGATGAAACAGCCTCGAGCATGTATGTTTCAATTTCATTTTATCATTAACCCCAAAGACCTAGACCAACAAGGAAATCTCGTCTACTCTCGGCGCGAGAATTTACTTTCGAATAAGGGAATTAACTACTGCACGGAGTTGTGTGAACTGATCGACAACTTTCTTGCTATTGTTATCCATTAAGGTGTGTATGTGATCGGGTAGCTCAGTCATTAGAGCATTCACCCTGTAAGGGAAAGGCCCATGTTCAATTCCTGATTCCTGGTCAGGCTGCACATTTTTCTCACCCTGTGACACATTAAAAGATATATTCCCAAATGCACGAATATATTCCCTTCAAACGTATTAAATTCTATTTATCCTTTTTTTTTTTGCTATCGGTTTACATTGAACTCTTCTTCTTGCATGCACCTCCGAGAATTTGCGTCGAGAATATACGATATTTGTCAGAGTAGCTTATCTCTTGGTTTAAGTATTTGTTACCTAAACCAAGGCAAGTGGTACCATATCCCGTGATAGCTCAGTTGGTAGAGCGGAGGACTGTAGTGGTATGAATTGACATCCTTAGGTCGCCTGTTCGAATCCGGCTCGCGGGATTTTATTTTTAATCAAATGGTTAGAGAGCATATGCATGTCTCTATGTTGTGTTTATAAAGCTTGATCGATAAAACTAACACAAAAATGATAATAATACAAATAGCATATAATTAACTTGACGCCAAAAACAGATATATCCCCGCCCAGGTATATCTGCCTTTTGTCTGTTGTTGATCTAAGCTAACTATTAAAAGCAAGATTCTCATTTGCATTTGATTGTCGGAGGTTTGTACAGCTTTACACTTGTTAAACCGCTATGCATATTCATTTCGGGACTTTTTGGTGTCATGTTAAATCTGTTTGTGATATATGTAATCCATTGAATACTGAACTTCATTGGGTGTTAACCGAGTTAAGCCATCGTCCCCGTGATTGCTCAGTTGGTAGAGCGGAGGACTGTAGTGGCTGAGACATCCTTAGGTCGCTGGTTCGAATCCGGCTCGCGGCATTTTTTGTCAAATGTAAACATTATCAAGGCAAACTATAAACACATATACAGTGTTTCAGTCATAGCAGGCGGCCAGGATAACTATATTTCTTTACCAATCTCCCAAAAAACATATTAATCACACATTTTCAATTTACATATGGACTCCTTTTTATGACATCCCGCGAGCCGGATTCAAACCAGCGACCAGATAAGGATGCCAGACCTCCATACACCACAGTGTTATTATTATTTGCACAATTTGACAAATTTCTGCTTGGTAACTTGACCCGTGGCTAACTGTATCAAAAGCAGTGATATGCAATATTGTATCATCATTTATTGCTCCTTTTGGGGGGTCCAAATACCAATTAGATTTTGATTTATTATCGCAATGTAAGTTCATTTGTTTGTAGACGTATGTATACACATGTAATAAGTGACAAAAATATATGTGAGAAAAAAAAGCTCCCGCGAGCCGGATTCGAACCAGCGACCTAAGGATGTCAGATTTACATTCCACTACAGTCCTCCGCTCTACCAACTGAGCTATCACGGGATATTCTAACTATTGCCTTGGCTGAGGCTAATGATAAAATGAATCGAAACGTACTTGCTCGAGGCTATGTACGATCTTATTTCAATCGCATAGATAATGAATCGACAGTAGCCATGACACGTGTAGAACAGAGAGTATATATCCATTAATGATAAGCATTCAATTTAAAGGACTTTCTTCTAAATATCAAAACGTAATTTAATTCTTATGAATTTTTCAGAGAGTATAAAACTTTTTAAATTTCAACTTTACAATGATTAATAAATATGACTACGGTAAAACTAAAATACAACTGTGATAATGAATTCATAATGGATGCAAGACAAATCTGTGTATAACGCATTTACTATTGATAAATTCTTATTTTATTCAATGAACAACATTCTTTAATATTTTCTCATGCCCTTACACATACACTCCTGTGATGTAGTAAATAAAAACGCCATAAAACTAGTAAACCTCGCCTTCAGTACTTTGAAATATACGTTAATCAACTGTTGACCATGATACACAATGAATAGATATTGAAAAGGTAAATAAGTAGGGTAAAAGATACAGATGAACATAAAGAAGGTATGTCGATGAAACAGCCTCGAGCAAGTATGTTTCAATTTCATTTTATCATTAACCCCAAAGACCTAGACCAACAAGGAAATCTCGTCTACTCTCGGCGCGAGAATTTACTTTCGAATAAGGGAATTAACTACTGCACGGAGTTGTGTAACCTGATCGACAACTTTCTTGCTATTGTTATCCATTAAGTTGTGTATGTGGTCGGGTAGCTCAGTCATTAGAGCATTCACCCTGTAAGGGAAAGGCCCCATGTTAAATTCCTGATTCCTGGTCAGGCTGCACATTTTTCTCACCCTGTGACACATAAAAAAATATATTCCCAAATGCACGAATATATTCCCTTCAAACGTATTAAATTCTATTTATCCTTTTTATTATATTTTTTTTTTTGCTATCGGTTTACATTGAACTCTCCTTCTTGCATGCACCTCCGAGAATTTGCGTCGAGAATATACGATATTTGGCAGAGCAGCTTATCTCTTGATGTAAGTATTTGTAACCTAAACCAAGGCAAGTGGTACCATATCCCGTGATAGCTCAGTTGGTAGAGCGGAGGACTGTAGTGGTATGAATTGACATCCTTAGGTCGCTGGTTCGAATCCGGCTCGCGGGATTTTATATTTAATCAAATGGTTAGAGAGCATATGCATATCTCCATGTTTTGTTAATAAAGCTTAATCGATAAAACTAACACAAAAATGATAATAATACAAATAGCATATAATTAACTTGACGCCAAAAACAGGTATATCCCCGCCCAGGTATATCTGCCTTTTGTCTGTTGTTGAACTAAGCTAACTATTAAAAGCAAGATTCTCTTTTGCGTTTGATTGTCGGAGGTTTGTACAGCTTTTCACTTGTTAAACCGCTATGCATATTCATTTCGGGACTTTTTTGGTGTCATGTTAAATCTGTTTGTGATATATGTAATCCATTGAATACTGAACTTCATTGGGTGTTAACCGAGTTAAGCCATCGTCCCCGTGATTGCTCAGTTGGTAGAGCGGAGGACTGTAGTGGCTGAGACATCCTTAGGTCGCTGGTTCGAATCCGGCTCGCGGCATTTTTTGTCAAATGTAAACATTATCAAGGCAAACTATAAACACATATACAGTGTTTCAGTCATAGCAGGCGGCCAGGATAACTATATTTCTTTACCAATCTCCCAAAAAACATATTTATCAAACATTTTCAATTTACATATGGACTCCTTTTTATGACATCCCGCGAGCCGGATTCAAACCAGCGACCAGATAAGGATGCCAGACCTCAAAACACCACCGTGTTATTATTATTTGCACAATTTGACAAATTTCTGCTTTGTAACTTGACCCGTGGCTAACTGTGTCAAAAGGAGTGATATGCAATATTGTATCATCGTTTACCGCTGATTTTCGTCCAAATACCAATTAGACTTAGATTTATAATCGTAGTGTAAGTTCATTTGTTTGTAGACATATGTATACACATGTAATAAGTGACAAAAATATATGTGAGAAAAAAAGCTCCCGCGAGCCGGATTCGAACCAGCGACCTAAGGATGTCAGATATACATTCCACTACAGTCCTCCGCTCTACCAACTGAGCTATCACGGGATATTCTAACTATTGCCTTGGCTGAGGCTAATGATAAAATGAATTGAAACGTACTTGCTATAGGCTATGTACAATCTTATTTCAATCGCATAGATAATGAATCGACAGTAGCCATGACACGTGTAGAACAGAGAGTATATATCCATTAATGATAAGCATTCAATATAAAGGACTTTCCTCTAAATGTCAAAACTTAATTTAATTCTTATTAATTTTTCAGAGAGTATAAAACTATTTTAAATTTCAACTTTACAATGATTAATAAATATGATTAAGGTAAAATTAAAATACAACTGTGATAATGAATTCATAATGGATACAGGACAAATCTGTTTATAACACATTTACTATTGATAAATTCTTATTTTATTCAATGAACAACATTCTTTAATATTTTCTCATGCCCTTACACATACACTCCTGTGATGTAGTAAATAAAAACGCAATAAAACTAGTAAACCTCACCTTCAGTACTTTGAAATATACGTTAATCAACTGTTGACCATGATACACAATGAATAGATATTGAAAAGGTAAATAAGTAGGGTAAAAGATACAGATGTACATAAAGAAGTTAAGTTGATGAAACAGCCTCGAGCAAGTATGTTTCAATTTCATTTTATCATATACCCCAAAGACCTAGACCAACAAGGAACCAATCTTACCTTGTATAACACCCGAAGAATTTGAAAAAGCACTCGTTTCATTGGTGGTTTGCATAAATTATATTAGGATATCATAAAATGGGGGTTTCAGGGTGTTTATCTTTCTGCATGATTGTCAATTGGTAAATAACAAGTTAATCTACCTATTTAAACATAAAAACACACCCAGTTGAAAAATTCAAATATAAAAAAACACCCAAAGTCAACAGTTGTGAGTCCTTAGAAAAAGTAGTTACCCTTGGTAGTTGGTCGCAAAAAGCTATTTATAGTAACAGCCTCAACGGCGCAGCAAAACTAAGTGCCCCGAGATCAAATTACACTGACAGAACCTTTTTATGTTTCATTTATAATATATTACATTTTTGTTGCTTTCTTTTTTACATTGGCTAGAATATTACATCTCTTAAATTTAGCGACAAATACATTTTCTAGCATTAATTTAAAATCACATACTATTGAAACTTGCCAGCATTATTATATCAAATATATTGTAACAATATTTAAGCGCTTAGCCTAGTTACGCTCTAACACCTCGATTTATATTTTAAATTTTCATATATTCACATGTTTTGTAAAATTGCGCTTGATTGCAAAAACTAGTAAAAATCTTTTTTTTTATTCATAATTCAAATTTAACATACAGACGTAAAGCTACCTATGTAGTTATGTGTTAATCATGCTAATTCATGTTGTACGACAGTGACACCTGGGACCCCAAAGATCAGTCAATGTCGTCTTAAAAGTTAATCAGGTTTTATTTCTATTTTGCACTCATGCCGTCTTCTCAGTAAAATAAAACGAGTCTATCAGAGCAGTCGAGAGGTTAATATACAAATTTCGTACGCAAACGATGCAAGTTTGATACCCAGTGATAACATTTTATTCATTCTTTTTTCATGCACTTCTTATAGCATATCATTTTTTTTATGATTAAAGTATATTTTATTAGCTCAGTTGGTAGAGCGGAGGACTGTAGTGTTTGGAAGTCTGACATCCTTAGGTCCTGGTTCGAATCCGGCTCGCGGGAGATTTTAATATATGTTTTTTGTCACTACTTCCTTGTGTACACAACTGAACTTACCTTACCATTATAAATCTTAGTCAAAGTTGTGTATGGACCAAAATCAGCAGTAAACGATGATACAATATTGCATAGCACTGCCTTTGACACAGTTTAGCCACGGGTCAAGTTACCAAGAAATGTGTCAAAATAAATTGTGTAAATAAGAATAACCCTGTGGTGTTTGGAAATTTGCATCCTAATCTGGTAGCTCGTTAGAATCGGGTTCGCGGGATTTTTTAAATAAAATTGAATGCTTTGGTAATTTCGTCACACTGACAGTTTGATCAACATGCCGTCTTTTTTACATCCGTATCTGTACAATACTTATTTTCAATATCTATTCATGTTTAACATGATCAACAGTTGATAACGTATCTTTCAAAGTATGAAGGCGAGGTTTACTAGTTTTATGAAATTGCTTTTTTTAAATTAAAATATAGGAGTTTATGTATTAGGGTATGAGGAAACAAAGTGTATAGAGTTAAAAATAAGAATTTACTAGTTATCCATAGTAAATGTGCTATATACAGATATGTTTTGCATCCATTACGAATTCAATATCACAGTCGTATTTTAGTTTTACCAGTTATGTTTATAAATATCATTGTAAAGTAGGATTTATAATAGTTTCCTTCTCGCTGAAAAATTCATAACAATTAAATTATTTAAAGTTTTGACATCTAGAGGAAAGTCCATTAAATTGAAAAGACAATGTGGTTTGCTTATCATAAACGGACATGTACTCCTGGTTCTACTCGTGTCACGGTTCCTGTCGATTCAATATCTATGCGATTATCACAAGCTTGTACATAGCCTCGAGCAAGTACGTTTCTATTTATTTTATCATTAGCCTCAGCCAAGACAAGGGACAGCACATCCCGTGATAGCTCAGTTGGTAGAGCGGAGGACTGTAGTGGAATGTATATCTGACATCCTTAGGTCGCTGGTTCGAATCCGGCTCGCGGGAGCTTTTTTTTTAATTTTTTTTTAACCCTATAGCAATATGGTCGGTCAATCTGTTTTGTTAAAACGGTAACGGTAAGCTCTGAGAATCGAACACGCATCGACACTGTCAAACTCAAAAGGTACCATGGTCTTCACTATTATTATCACGTCAAACCGTTTTATCTGAGGTACTTGGGTTTGAAAAAAAAATCATATTCTTGTATCATACCGCGCATATATACCTACCCCCCCCCCCCATTTCTTTTAACCCTTTCCCTCATAGAGGATACCATGAAAAGACCTATTCGAACAGCATAAAACCAGATCAGCCTGCGAGTAACTCGCAGGCTGATCAGGTTTTATGCTGTTCGCTGCTCCTCAGTGGTCTGGTAATGAGGATTTTACAATTACATTTGGTAAGGTTTGAGTTTGGCTTTCTGCAGATCAGGCTTTATGTGGTACCTATTGAGTGCGTCAAAATGAGTCTATATGAGGGAAAGGGTTAATATTCTATTATTGAAAGGATGGTCACGTCTCACTGACCACTGTCGAATGATATCCATCGCATGACAATATAACTCACTATACGGAAATTAATATTAATCTACTGATACACCAGCTAGTCAAAAGCATCGTTCCCTGTAGCTCAGTTGGTAGAGCGGAGGACTGTAGTGGTTGAGAAATTTGACATCTTTAGGTCGCTGCTTCGCGGCTCGCGGGAGCCATTTTTTTAACTTTTGAAAATAAGGTCCGTGATTGTATTCATATGTTTTGCCGTGAACGGTTTAAGAAACTAGTCAAATGTATGTTTCTTGTTTGTGTTTGAAAAGTTCTTGTCCTTGAGTCCAATAAAAATAAAGCTAACAATTAAGGCCGTTTACTATATTTTTTCCTTCAAAAGAATTTTTCTGATTTTCACATGTATTATGCAAAAAATGTGCTGAATACGAAATGGAATGAAGGATAGGCCACCGTGCTCGTTTTTTTTTCTTTGTCACGCTCAAATAGAATATTTGAAAAAGAAAGAATAAAATAGCTTCCTTTTCAAATAGTTCCTTTAAATTTTTACCGAAAATTATTCGATGTCTCTTTTTTTATTTTCTTCATTTTTCATACATTCTGTATGGTTGCTTAATCAAAACAATGAACAACTGCCGAGCTGTTTCTATGGTAACAGGGAAAGAGTGTGCCCTCCTCGACGAACTGAACGATAGTAAGCTATTAGCGATTTATATTCGTCGTTCGCAAGGATTTTTAACGAGACGACAAACCGATAAGTGTTTAGATGTCTTTTACAGACGAAACAACCCGTTAAGGCGTAGTGGCATTGACATTGTGACAATTTTCATTTAAAAAAAAAATGGCGAATACTCGAAATACGAAAAACCATTGTGTTTTGTTACTTCCCTTTCATGTCCAAAACAATGCAACGATAAACTGTAGTAAACTTAACAATGCTAAACCAAAGCTGTCGAGACATTCTTGGATTACCTGATTATTCATGGACAATTAACTCACAACACGGAAAGCCATATTAATGTAATAAAACACGAGATAAGTCAGAATATCGTTCCCGTGATAGCTCAGTTTTGAGAGCGGAGGACTGTAGTGGTTAGACATCTGGCATCCTTAGGTCGCAGGTTCGACTCCGGCTCGCCGGAGACTTTTTGACATTTGTTGCATGTCTTAATATTTTTACCGGTAATTAGTGTTTGTTTACAGAAACTAGTCAATTTTGTCACTAGTTCTAGTTTCAATTTATTTAGCTATTACCCTTGGTGTCTGGATCTTCTTTGTTATTTACAAGAACATGAATTTATTATTGTTATAAAAATGCTTTAAAGGTGCCTGTAACAATTCATCTGTCTGCATATACAAAAAAAACCTGGGGACCAGTTATTATTCATCTATTTTTACTTAAATGTAAACCTATGCTGAATTATCAGTGTAATACATTTTATGTGTCGTTTTCATCGATGTTTAAACAAATGGCCATAACATTATCCTTTTTATCAATTGTAAGACAATTACTGCTCCTAAGAGGAAAATAATAAGTAATACAATGATAACAACCCCCATCCTTCTCTTGGGGATGTCAGTGTGTCGGACAATTAACTCACAATACACGAAATAATTGACCGTATACCGTGATAGCTCAGTTGGTAGAGCGGAGAACTGTAGTGGTTAGTCATCTAGCATTCTTAGGTCGCTGGTTCGAATCCGACTCGCGTGAATTTTTGTCATATAATTTTACAAAGGAATTCCTGAATGTATCGCCACAATACGATACGCATACATTCTCTATAGTATTGTTTACAATTCAAATGCACAGCTTAATAAAATTAAAATATGAGCTCGGTTACATATTTTAAACAAAATAAGTATCATGTATGGATGAATGTATAACTTTCATGCACTGAACTATATGACTGTAGCAAAGAGAGGAGGACTGAAATTCTGAACTTGTTAGAACTGATATCCTTTGATCGCTTGATTTAATTCGACGCCCACCGGAATCGATATATAGTGTCTTTTCATGTTTGTATGATCCAGAAATACAGCATTTCTTCCCGGTTTCGCTGTAGTAACGTCCTTCTAAAAGGTACTGATATGTCTCCCCTGAGACTGGAGCCCAACATGTAAATTGATTACCCAGTGTTAGGATAATGTGTGGTATAATTGGTATCATGCCGCTTGTCTATGGCGTTATATCACTGTGTGGTAGAACTTTATCTGTCTCATGTAAGAAATGTACAAAACTGAGCGAATTGCCGCTGGTGAGACGAGAAGAAATCATTAAGGTAACAATGTGATTACTTTTAATTTCCTTTGCATATCATAAGTCACTGGCGTATTTAAAGACTTATTCGAAATTATTGTGCGAAAATTGGCATTTTTTTTAAGTTTGGGTATTGATGAATTCGCTGATGTTTAAGCAATAAGCAGTTCACTTCCGTGATGTCAGGGGACTTATTTACACCACTCCATCCATCCATCCATCCATTCATCCACAAGTTTATACAGAAGATAAGGGATATGCTACTATTCGGCATTAAATGTATGTCATTAAATATGATATTGAAATCAGTCTTACCGTTAGTCAGAGCACGTGGTGACGCAAGCCCATTTTCAACTGCGCATGTCAATATGGAGCACCCGTCGTGCCAGAAACTGTTGACTGATTTACAAGCACCGTCTATGGAACATCCTGTAAGTAAGAAATGACTTGACTTGATTTGAATTGACTTGACTATTTGAGTTTACCGTCGCTCCGACCGTATTTCAGTCATATAGCGACGTCCAGCTAATTACAGGTGGAGGAAGACCGCGAATGCACAGAGGCATCCGAGTAGAACCACCGACCTACCGCAAGCCAGCTGGAAGGCTTCCTCAAATGAAAATCCGAATGGCACTGCCGGGATTCGAACCAACGCGGTGAGGGGCTGAGTGAGTGTTACAGAAGTAAGAAATGATGAAGACCAAGGCAATGGATGAAAAGTAGTACATGTAGTATTAATGGTGAAAGTGGCAATTTTTTTTTTTAAATAATAGTGGTAATCTAGTGTTTTATGTTCAATATACACTCACTGTAACACTGAGACATTTTAGAATGATTATGTACATACGGGATAAACAGATATTGCTTAAATAAACACAATGACATATATTAATTTTCATTTAAAAACATTTTATTTCATTATTATGACAATTGATATTTACCTGTTCTGATTCGAGAGGTGTTAAGACTTCCGGCAACAATCTGGCATTCGTAAACGTCACATCCGGTTGTTTGTCTCTCCCCGATTGCCATGCACTGGCCATCCTCTTTAACACACCCTAAAATATGCATGTGTTATATGCTTATTTTACGGTAGATGAGCATTATATTAACAATCCATGATGAATAGAATTATTTTAAGTTATACATCAAGCAGAGAGAGAGAGAGAGATTAGCGAAGATACCGTGATAGAACATAATTATGCTGTGGTTAAGTTAGAGAGCATTCATAGATCGTAATGAAAGTCGGAAAACTGACATTATGTATAGTGAGCGGAGAAGATAGAGAAGAGGAATAAAAAAAAAAAAATTTTTTAAAAAAAAAAAAATAAAAAAAAGAAGAAAAAAGAAAAAGGAGAGATAAAAAATAATGAAAGTAAAGCGAAGACGGTCACCTGCTGCATCTAGTTTGTAGAAGGTAGAGGTCTGTCCCTTGACACACGAGTACGTGTTGCAGTGGTCGGACCAGGAGGATCCTGTCTCCTTGCAAACCCCGTTGTAGAGACAGTCTGAGTTTTATTAATATATGAATGTCAAAACAAAAAAAACAAAAAAACAAAAACAAAAAAAGACCCAGATAGGTTTTGGAAAATAGATAGATAGATAATTGCTATTGTACGAGTATAAACTACTTACATTAGGACATGATTAGAAGTGTACTGAGTAAAATGTATTAATAAAATAAGAAATGAAAGATAAACACAGCCAAACCTGTCTAAAACGGTCAGTCATAAAATAAAACGAATTGGCTGCTTAGCAAAGGTAGCTACTAAATAAAGACAAACTGCTGAGTAGAATAAATAGCCTGACTGCTAAGTTTAGGTGATGTTCTATGTTTATTTATACCTGTAGAGACGACGTCCATCTGCCCCGAGGTCATGCACTGGAGAACAGTACACGGCTCATGGGGGCGTACCCACTGCTCCCCTTCACTGAAGTACAGACCTTCGGTTGTGCACGTGCACACAGGATCACAGTGACCTGCAAAGATAATCACTGAAGTCTTAACCATTAGATATGCATTATTTGTTCATACATTTAGCTGGACATGTTATAGACAGTGTGCAGCTTATATTAAATGACTACATTATCACTGACTGGTTCTACCACTATGTTTACTACTATCGCTACTGTTACATAGTGAGTCAATTGAACATAAATAAGTCACAGCGTTGAAAAATGCAAGTAAGGGATTTTGCTTTCAAATACGATACTTGTCAATAACTACTGAAACGTTTATTGACTAACTTGTGCAATAAAGGGGTTCGTCTAAATAAAAAGACAACGGGCTGAAATTCGAAACCATCTACGGCCATTTAGACTTACTGATCCATTTCAATTAGCGTCAAATGACAGTTGAAATGGGATTGGCGTCCTCTGTGCATATCTGATTTTAACTTGCCATCGACCTGCTATGTCTCAAACGAAGAGTAATCCAAATCAACATATCTATCGAACAACTTGTGATTTTGTGTGAAGGAAAAATGGCAACCATTCCGAAGACTGGTACTAAAGCTTTAACGTTTACTCGGGGAACTGGAGGTGTAGATAAAGATGGTGATCACAAGTCTATCATCTGTGACACTTGTAGACTGAAAGAGACTATTGTAGAGGCAATGGGATTCTGCATTCATTGCAAGAAATATATGTGCTCTGATTGTAAACATGAGCACACAATATCTGAAGCTTTTAAGACACACATATTGCTCATCGGGTCTGAAATGCCAAGGGACAGGAATGCAGCTTATCTGAAAAGAACTGCTGAAAATTGCGAGAAGCATACATATAAGATGGCAGAATATTTTTGCCCGAAGCACAATGATGTATTTTGCAAGGACTGCAAAGAATACAAGCATGCAAAATGTAATAACGTTAATTTTGTGAAGGTTTTTGCAAAGGGTATTAAAGGTCGCAGAGATATGCATCGGACACAACAAGATATTCAACGGTTGGTATGAATTTTGAAAAAATGAGAACCTGCAAAGAGCTTAAAAAGCAATCAATGGAAGACCAAATGACAGAATGTTTAAAGTCTGTTCATAATCTAAGAAAGGATATTAACGCTGCATTTGACGTTCTTGAAAATGATATGAAGGCAAGGTATTGAAAAGAGGTTTTCAAAAGAATTTCAGGAACTAGAAGAAAGCAAAACTAAGTGCCAGAAGAAAATATCAGCTCTGGAAGAGGAAACACAAAATTTAGATGTTATCAAAACTGGAGATGATGCTCAGTGTTTTGTCTATCTTCTCAGAGCAAAACAAAAGGTCAGTGAATGTGATGCTGCCTATACAAATGTATCAAAAGACAATAAAGATCTCCGCTTGGAGTTCGAACCTAACTATAAGCTTTTGCATCTTCTTAAAGAAATCGGATCTCTTGGTAATGTGAAAGCAACGATTGTGAGACCATCGAGTGCTATCAATCACCGATCTGCAACCTCAACACCTTCTTTGGATTTGCCAACTAACATGATGTCATCTCTGAAGAACGAGAAGAACTTCATGTTCTGCGGGGAACATATTATAACATCTGAGGATGATATGAAGACCAGTTGTGCCATAAATGGCTCAACATTTTTGCCTGATGGGAGACTACTCCTGTGCGACAGTAAGAACCATAGTTTGAAATTGTTTGATCAGCATATTAAACTAAAACAGACACACACATTTGAGGCAACACCATGTGACGTTGCCTCGCTAAACAACCGTGAAGCCGTTGTTACCGTTCCTGATAGAAAGGAACTGCATTACGTTATAATTAATCCAGAGTTCAGAACAACACGGGTAGTCAAGACAGAGGCTAGATGCAGCGGAATAAAAGCGCATAAAGAAGGTCTCTTGGTAACATGTTACAGTCACGGAATGGCTGGTATGGTGCAACTTTTGGACAACGAGGGAGGGGTAAAACAGAGGTTCGAGAGGGACGTGGAAGGCAATCCTCTATTTATTGGGCCTTTCTTCATAGCAATAAACCCAAAGAAAGATAGGTTCTATGTCTCTGACAAAGCAATCAATTCTGTTGTAGGAGCAACCATGGGAGGGAAAATAGTTTTCAGGTAAGTTTCTTCAGTTGTCAGGTTTTTTTTACGTTTTTCAGTACTTACAAAGTATGTGAAATATATCTAACCTAACTTGAATCTGTAATTCGCCCGTGCAATATTGTGATCTCGCGAAATTATCATTATTACCAACTGATATATTAAAAGCTTGTTTTGCGGAATAAATTATGTCATAGTTGCATTTGTAATTGTCTGTTGTTTACAAATTTGCATTTGAAATGGGGTCATTCAAATTATTTATTCACTGTAAGAATATATATGGAATTGCATTGACCAGCATGACGAAGGCTTGTAACCCAATTATGATAATCGAATTAACCGACTGCTGAAGATAACACGTTTTTTTTCTACTAGTACAACTTACCCATTGTCAGCACAAAATATCGTTTCTCAAATGACCAAAATAGTTAAAATTTTGTTTAAAAAATGCACCTTTGAAAGTTTCAGTCTTAGGAGCAGTACATATTGTAATATGAGGAATACGAATTCCAGATTTTGACCAAATATATATAGCTGTATACACCTTAAGAATCATCTCATTTTCAGGTACCGTTCTAAAGATCTGGACGCACCTGGCTACATTACGGTGGACAAAGAGGGGTCGATATACATCTGTGGAAGAGACTCCAAGAATATTCATGTACTAAGACCCGATGGCCGAAAGATGAAGATATTCTTGTCGGATGACGGATTCGAGGCCACAACAATCAGTTACAGAGCTGCCGACGGATTATTCATCGTGTCTATGTATAATTCTGACAGAGTGAGGTCGTATAAGCTTATATGAGATGCGTTTTATGAGCAGATTCAGTTCCAGTGTATGTATGCCTGCAGTTATGTTTAAATAGGAGTTTGGTCGATAGTATTATGAAAAACTGGTTTTAGATTAAGGGATTAAATTGCAACCATAAAGCTAACTAAAGGAAATTTAGTCAGTCTTAGATCTGTAATGAAAACTGTTAATAAGTTTTCTTTTCTTAGTAAAGGATGGACCTCCGTGCCTGTAGGTTTGTGTGCGGCACGAGTCCTGGTCTATCATACGTGAAATAACTAGATTCTTCTAGATTCTTCACCTAATCACTATAAGTATTTACTAGTATTCCTTAATGGCTAATGATACATAGAATGCTGTTATACACTTCACGAAAGATTTATTAGATATCTTTTGTATGAGTATATTTGGTAACTAAAATAAACTATATTTTTCATTTACTATATTGTGTTCGAGTACATTAATATTCATAGCAACACTAGGTTCTAAGAGTAAAACTAAGACTCTGCTTTATGATCGGTATGTAATTATGAATGTTTTGTTGAACATTTTCACATTTTGTTGATAACAACTATAAATAAATTATACACCCGGTATCTATATATGCATGTCTTGTATTTTTCTTGTTCAAATAATGACAGCAAAACTATCCTCACGGCTAACAAAGTTCACAGCTGAGTGCTTATCGTTAACAAAGTTCACCACCGAGTGCTTATCGTTAACAAAGTTCACAACCGAGTGTTATCACACAGTTCACAACCGAGTGCTTATCGTTAACAAAGTTCACAACCGAGTGCTTATCGTTAACAAAGTTCACCACAGAGTGCATATCGCTACCGAGTGCTTATCGTTAACAAAGTTCACAACCGAGTGCTATCGTTACCAAGTTCACAACCGAGTGCTTATCGTTAACAAAGTTCACAACCGAGTGCTTATCGCTAACAAAGTTCACAACCGAGTGTTTATCGTTAACAAAGTTCACCACCGAGTGCTTATCGTTAACAAAGTTCACAACCGAGTGTTTATCGCTAACACAGTTTACAACCGAGTGCTTATCGTTAACAAAGTTCACCACCGAGTGCTTATCGATAACAAAGTTCACAGTCGAGAGCTTATCACTACCGAGTGGTTATCGCTACCAAAGTTCACATCCGAGTGCTTATCGTTAACAAAGTTCACAACCGAGTGCTTATCACTACCGAGTGCTTATCGTTAACAAAGTTCACAACCGAGTGCTTATCGTTAACAAAGTTCACAACCGAGTGCTTATCGTTAACAAGGTTCACAACCGAGTGCTTATCGTTAACACAGTTCACAACCGAGTACTTATCGCAAGATTTTTCGGCCGTTGGCTGTTTTGTTTTCACCTGAATTTCCGGTCTAAGCTTAAAGGTGAAGGTCACTAAACAGCTGATAAATACTGTAAATTTTGAATGGTCGACTTAAAATCGAAAGTATCCCCCTGGAAATAAGATCAGATTGTTCGCTTTGTATATACATTCCTAAAACCTCTATTTTTCGACAAAATATATCAATACACGTCTTAACGTTCAAAATTATTAATTCAATTACACAAAAAATATCTAATGGATGAAAAACTCATGTCGGATTTGAAATCTTCAGACCCTTTCGTATCCTGGAAATGACACATTCGTTGAGACGTGATGTATCAGAGCATAACTCTAATACTATATGGTGGTTGCACTCCATATTTTTTTTTTGTATAGTGATAAGTATACTTTTGATCATTTGATGTTCATCCTTTCTCTGACATGGTATACATGCAGTGGTTTCACAGTGACTGTATCATGTAAACAAACTCCTAAGTCAACTGATATATAATCGTTCGGACGGCAAATCCAAACCAACAAATATATGCATTATAATGTCTGACATATTTCAATATGTATAAAACGAAGATTAGTTTAAGTATGATAGATATGGATTTGTTTGGCGTTCTCACACTTTTCATCCTCCTTTACCGGCTTTATGATAAGTAGCTGGTTATAAAATACTTGTAGAACTATATATTCCTAGTTTAAGAAAATCATATCCCGCTTTACAGAATTACGGCTCTATGGGAATCACATTTGTCGCATCCCGTCACATGACGTCACATACACATCACATGACGACAAGACGGGATCACTGGCAAAGTTCCAGAACCTGTAATTTCAACAGAATTTACAAAAGAAAGAGAAAAAAATCACGAAACTTAATTTTGTGAAAAATCATCGCTTGTCAAACCATCGTATATACTGTACCATTTGAACGTTTCGGCAGCCGGCCTGTTCTCCGTTTTTTATTTTTCTATTCAAGCAAGAAACTGAAGATCAACATCGGTCGCGTTTCACATGCAAATTAATATTTACTTTTGGTTTCTATGAAATCTGTCAAGAAAATTTAGATGTATCGCTCCCTCCATTTTACTGACGTTTTCTGTCACTTGCCAGTTTTGTTGATAAATATGTTTTCTGTTACACGTAACAAACTGAGACTGGACCTTGACCGGAATCACTGCCGAAATGTTCAACACACCATATTAATATATAGTACAGTATGTACCGGGGTAGGTGAAAATATAAAATATAAAGCACAGTATAAACCTACCGAGATGTGTTTGATATGAAGTATAGTACACATATGGGGTTTGTTTTAAAATCATTTCTTTTACCATTTTTTTTAAATTGCAGGGTCAGTATCCTGGTGCCAGTGGGAGGGATGCGGTATTAATCATATTTAGCAATAGTTCTAACTTATTTTGAAATTATTTAATACTAACAAGAAGAAAACGTTGCAAGTAAGATAAGCTTCATCCTTATTTGTTTACTTATCTTTAAACTGACAGTTTTCTTTTGTTCATAACGAAATGTTCTTACATCACGCCTCGTGCATATCTATAAATACCTCGTGCAAAAGCCCATTAATCACAAATGCATTGCGCATTTAGAATTACTTATATCTTAATGCTTAAACCTTAACTAATGGTAATGCTAATATAGACATGCGATGTGCACTTGTTATATGTTGCTATAATATATACAGTACTACTTCAAGTTAATGTCATTCATCACCCAATTTGTCACCGGCAGTGACGGCCATGTCACTTTGTATCTTATCTTAGGTTATTCGGTACATGTGCACTCACTCCTGGGTTCAGTGTATTGTCAAAAGTAATGTTTGTTTACTGAAGAGCTTCTCGGAAACCTCAGTTATTTCTGGGAAAACGCCTTTCTTTTTACGCCGTTAAATGTTGCTGCTTTAGCAGCATTTTTCACTTGTTAATGTCATTGTTTGGTTACAATTTCTCCTAAGGTTCATTAAATTGCGATCATGGTCCATTATTTCATAGTAAACGCGAGCATTTATAGACTTTGAGCATTTGAAATTAGGAAAGAAATGTCTGAGATTCTAAATCGTGTAAACAAAGATTCTGTAATATACAAAATACAAGGTCAATTTTCTGACTGTTTCGGATCTGGTATTTTGCTTTTGTTATATTTCCTATAGCACTTGATACTTTTGTCATAATTCTGTTTTGTAAATGGCCAAAGGCAGACATGTCGATATGCCAATAAAAGATGTATGTATATATCATTTTGCTGATTCGATTTTGTAGGAAACAACAACAAAACATGAGCACTTACCGTACTGTGCTCAATTATCTTTAACATTTACTGTTCAAATCTATGCCATGATGAATATCAATTTACTGGATCTTTACATGGTACATAAAACAATGGATTTTTTTTTGCCGTGCATACTATAAAGAATATAAGCTACAATATTGTATGAGCAAACACTGAAGACCCTGATCCTATTGGGTCATGTGGGGTCAAAAACTAGGTCACCAGGTCAAATCTTAGAAAAACCTTGTGAACATTCTAGAGACAACATTTTTAGCCCATTCTTCATTAGATTTAGTCAGAATGTTTGTCTACATAATATCTTGGATGAGTTCGAAAATGGGTCAAATGAGGTCAAAAAACTAGGTCACCAGGACAAATTTTAGAAAATCCTTGTGAACACTCTAGAGGCCACAGTTTTAGGCCAATCTTCATAAAATTTGGTAAAGGATTTTTATCTACATGATATCTTGGATGAGTTTGAAAATGGGTCTTGTGGGGCCAAAAACTAGGTCACCAGGTCAAATCTTAGAAAAACCTTGTGAACACTCTAGAGGCCACAGTTTTAGCCTAACCTTAATGTTACTTGGTCAGAATGTTTGTCATCAATCTCAGATGAATTCAAAACTGGGCCACATGGGGTCAAAAAGTAGGTCACCAGGACAAATTTTAGAAAAAATCTTGTGAACACTCTAGAGGCCTACATGTTTGTCCCAGTCTTGATTAAATTTGATAAGAATGGTGATTGGATGAATTCCCTTTTGAGTGCAAATTCAGGTAGGATAAATTTGCAATGTTAGAAAAACACTTTAGATGCCACATTTTTTGTCATCATGCCTAACACTGCAATCTTACTCAGGTGAGCGACTCAGGGCCATTTTGGCCCTCTTGTTCTTTTTTTTTCTTTATTTGTTCTGAATGTACATTTATTCCAACACATATACAATACATAGACTTTATCATATAGTTTAAGCATTTATTGGAGTCTTATGATAGAATGGCATAATATATAATAAACTATGAAATGAAAAGTGCTTAAGTTTCAAAATAGATTATGTGTTACGGTATTTATTTCCTCCTTCAAGAAATGAAATATTAATGAATCTATACATTGACTCTAGGAAAACTGTGTAACATGCAATGTATACTACTAAAAGATCGAGCCGAATTTGGCGCCGTTACGAAACAACACAATGCATAAAGGGTATCACCGTGACACGGTTCTTTAGTAACCGTTCAATAGTTGTGATATTTGTGTTTAGAAATAAATATAATTGCACAGTTTGCGAAAATTTATGGTGAATCCATCAACTATTTCTGGGGAACTTCGATTAGTCTCACAGTCACATTACAAGAGGTTACAAAGCAGCGTGATCCCCATTTTAACTACACAGCTCTTATTCTTAATCTTTGAGAGTTATCCAATTTATCTTTTGAGTTTATGTTGTGTGAACGCTTGGAAGGAGGACGCTGTACACAGTTGGGCGTGCGTTCCATACAACATAAAGTACAAGTTAACGGCATGGTTTCACCAATAACGGTCAGCGGATTTCTACAGTCCAAGTTTAACAGAACGGAACAGAACATCTTTTATTTTCAGACTTGTACAATGTACATCGTCAACACAAAACATATACATAACATTATACAATTTGCATTTTATTAGCACTATATTATAAGTCTAAGATTTGTGAACTTTTCTTTTTCATTTTTTTTTTTGGCAATAATTCATTTGTCATTTCTGTAGGATTTTTATTACTCTGCTCTGCAGGTTGCAAAAAACTTTAGTTGTAGAGCATTAAAGTAGCTCGTTCACAGATGATGGGTAGAAACTGAAAAAAAAAACTACTCTCTCTCTCTCTCTCTCTCTCTCTCTAATGTTGGTGAAGTCTTAGTTTCCTGACCAACACACCCGGCAATTGTAGGTCATATTACACGGGAAAACGTAATTTTCGTAAACGCAGCTTTGGCGAAATCGGTTAAATATAGAATACGTTATCCCCGCTTGCGGTACCCTGAAACACGTTCCGCAGCATGACGTCTTCACCGGTTCAGGGTAACGATTTCGTAAGTTCAGTCTATGAAGTAAGCGCATGCGCGAAGAAAGAATTTGGTTAGCTAAATGACGGCAAATGAAAAAATCTAAATATAGGTTTTATAATTCTAAATATAATTTCAATACCGTCTGTGACGGTATTACCTGTGATGGAGAAACCACCCATTTTTCTTTTACAATCACGATTGGTTGCATTGGTTGACTATGCCAGATGGTTATTAATGTACGTAATACACACATATAGTTAACAATCAAATTCTAGGTCAATGAACATCTGTGAACAATTCCCCCCCCCCCCTTGAAATTAAAATCACACATTTTTAAACATGTGATAGCAATGGTCCTTTTAAATTTAAATTTCTTCTATTTGTGTGTTTTACTTGGTTTATTTGATTTTATTTGAATTATTTAACGTCATTTTATGCCATTAAAGGCTAATGGTGTGAATCGAACCCACAACCACTGGCTTCACAGCCGAGCGCCACCATTGCCGGTTTATTTATGCGACTGTCCTGTGGTTGGGCACTGGGACATAATAAAATTCAACTCATACAGACGAATCCCAACAGTAAATAACATTTATTTTCTTTTGTTTACAGAAGACATGTCACTCCGTTAATCTTATTTCGTTCAATCATTTGTGTATATTCTTTGATTTGTCATGTTGAATGATATTTGCAAATAAACCTGTAAGCTTTATCTTGTTAAGATGGTTTCTTGATATAATTTGGGGATAGGATGATGATGTTGATGATGATGATGATGTTGATGATGTTGATGATGCCATCATTGTGGTGGTGGTATTTCTTAAAACGTTTCAATGCATATATATGGAATGTCTAATAGCAATCAATCTCAATTTATTTTGTGCAAATTACTTTTCAAATGACAAATTATTTTAAATTGAAATAAACGGCATTCATATACACTCACCAATATACTTATCACATTGTACTTGTACAATGGACAAAACGGCTGAAATTCGCAGTTACATTAAATGCCGCAATGTGATTGATATAGATACAAAGCAGATATTTAAGGAATTGTGTTGACTATGTTACCAAGGCATACATCGCTGCTTTAAAAGTTTTGGTCGAACAGGATGCGATATTGTCAGTGAAAGATATAGCCAGTCGTACTGGTATATCTGAAGGCAGTATGCAAACAATTCTGAAAAAAGCGTATGATCCTGAAAAGTTTGCACTAATCAAAACCTGGACTGACAAAAAGCAGTAGCAGAGAACAGATCAAAGCGCCCCTCTATTACCAAGAGAACCATACGTTCGCAAATGATGCTGTTCTCAACATACATTTTGTACTTCAATTCTAGTGGGCCAGTCATTCACGTGCCTTAACATTCTGGTCATAAAGTCAATTGCCGATTATGCAAGAACTCTGTATTGAAGAAAGGGAAAACGTTTAACAATAAGAAACGTCCAAAAGATGGTTCGGAGTCCATCTTATACAATGTACATGACAATTGCCTCCTAACGTCTGCTTGGCTTTGGAAAAGTTTTAAGTTAAAATCCATCAGCCATAGTCCCGGTTATCCTTTTATTATTATTTCAAAGGCACACGAAATGATTTCTAGATCTAGGTTCTCTTGTCAACGTAATTTATCAAAAAGAAGACTTATCTATCTGCTTTTCATGTTGTATGAAAAGGTAAGATGTGAAGAACGAACTATGCGCAAGGGAACGACTTACTAACTCGAGGGAACTAATTACTATCTCGAGTGAACATATTACTATCACGCGGGAACGAATTATAATCTCGCTAGAAAGAATAAATAACTCGAGTGGCCTAATTTCTATCTCGAGGGAACGAATTACTATCTCGAGGGAACTAATTACTATCAAGAAGGAATGAATTACTAACTCGAGTGAACAAATTACTATCTCAAGGGAACGAATTACTTTCTCGAGGGAACTAATTACTATCTCGTGGGACGAATTACTATCTGAGTGAACTAATTACTAACTCGAGTGAACTAATTACTATCTCGAGGAAAAGAATTACTATCTCGAGGGAACTAATTACTAAATCGAGGGAACGAATTACTTTATCGAGGGAAATAATTACTTTCTCGAGTTAGTAAACTAATTTACTTGTTACATATGTCATCCATGGTGGTCTTGGCTCACAGAAGCGATAATTCGAGAAGGACTTTCTTATCGCAAAATGACTTGACTTGACTTGACTATTTGAGTTTACCTTGCTTCGACAGTATTTCAGTCATATAGCGACGTCCAGCTAATTACAGGTGGAGGAAGACCCCGAATGCACGAAGGCATCCGGGTAGAACCACCGACCTACCGCAAGCCAGCTGGAAGGCTTCCTCACATGAAAATCCGAATGACCCTGTCGGGATTCGAACCCACGCGATTTCGCCAAATGAGTTACTAGCTGAACACACATCGCAATATTTGATTAATTGGCTAACTCGTTCCGCCGTTCCCTGTTGTAAAAACAATCACGAACGTCAACAATTATCTATCAAAACGACGCGTCACTTGCAACCTTCAAATTGTCTTTTACTCGTTGTTTCATCCACAGTTTTTGCTTGAAGTGATCAACATATACCTAAGCATGGATTTGCATTATATGAACTATATATATATATAAACGACATGTGTTTAGGTTTATTTTATAACATGTTTATTATTTACACAAAGGTTAAACTAACCTGATGGCCTTGTTCTCCATATTTGTGTATCATTTGCTGTCACGGGAGACGATAAACATCCATAGTTACCCAGAAAACTGATCACCATAAAGATAATTCTCCTCATCTTGCCACCAGAACGTTGCAAGCACCGATTTAGTTACCACTGAATGCCATAAAACACTTTTCCTAAATACTTTGAATTATCTTAAGTATCATAATTGTTTAAATTAATTTACATCTTCTACGCAATGAGGAATACTGGTTGTTTCACGCTGTTTAACCTAGTTTGTTATAAATTACGAGATACCAGTAAAGACAATAATTACGGCCGTGAAGAACGAACGCTTCTTGTCAAATATGCCCTCGCTTGATATATATATCGCCATGAAAAGGTTATGACGTGTTGACAGTATACAATGTTTTGCGGTTGTAACGTCTGAATAAATGAATAAATGATATCATTTAATTAGGAAGGATGATACACTGGTCTTAAATAATTTTGGTAGGCATTCTTTCGGATTAAACAACTGTGAACGTGTGAACATACAATAACAAGAGAGGACAAAAAATCCTATGAGAAATTCCACATTTATCTTAAGTGAATTATTTAAGGACAAAATAACAACGTAGAGAGAGACATTACATAAAAAGAGTAATTCCATCAGTTACTGCCTTGGAACGGTCAGTCGGCAAAGGGACCGACTGGGGTGCTTGAACGGGTTTCAAGGACTTCCTGGGGTATTTCTCTGATACGAACATAACTTACCACTGCCATATTGTTGTTGTTGTTGTTGTTTTACAAAAAGAAATTACGTCCTATAATACAGAGTTTTGAAAATAACATTATTTAAATACTTTGCCTTGATACCTTTTTACATTCGTTTTTTACACTTGATTAATCAAATTTCTGCTGTTCTTGTATGTGTCACGTCACCCCCACACTATGAAGCATTACCACAGTATCACAGCGTTGTTCTTGTTGCATTCTCCCTATTTACTATATGTAATATATATGCAGTATTATATATTATACCGGTTATAACTATTTAGAATGACATTTTTCGCTATAGACACATGTCAAGAATACATTACTGTAATGAAATCGGCATGCCATTAACATTACATGTTATCATCGTCTATGTCTGTACCAGTAACAGACATACTTCACAATGATTATTAAAACGAGAACCTTCCATCGAGGTGTGGTGAATCAGTGTTTATCAAAATTATCTTATCTGTAAGGAATTGACATTTGTTGTAAATCAAAGTTTGTAATAGTAGAACATATTACAAATGTGATTGAAATCTTAATGATAAGAAGGGGGAGAGAGCGAAGTGAGCCGGTATATATGTAGCACGCGTATGAACAAAGTGCCAAGGTGTTAATTCACTCAAACTTTTCAAGTAATTCCCATTATAGCAAAACTCATTTTCTCAGCTAGGCACTTAACAGTCTGACATTTCCTCGTAATCAAAATGCATTCACAAGGTATATCTCACGTTATAAAGCATGCCGACTTGGATTCATTACACGATTAAATTATACAAACGATTATTGTAAACAATCGATACTGATATCAGTCAAACAAACATCCAAACCGATTTGAGGTCATCCATGATCCTTTAAATACTTAAAAAAGACTTCAGTGCAGATGCAAGCATCCATTGACTTGAAGTTTTAGGCTCTTTTTCTCTAAACTTATAAAGGCTTGCATTAACTGTAAAACAAGATCAATTATAGGCCATGATCACAATTTTATAATAGACGGATTACCTTAAGGTTAAGTCCTTGTAATGGTTCCGTTACTTATCGGACCACTTAACATCTACCAAGATAATCAAGGTACCCTTCCGTGAAAACAAACTCCGCCGCAGTTGTTACCTCCCCTTACAGTTGTCGATAACCACTGCCACCACAAGTAGATTCGGTTGATATAGACCGGGTTTACTTTAATATATCATATCAGTTTCGTTATATTCCACGAAAATAACATTCATGATTATGAGAAATGTAAAAGATAAAATCAAATAACATTAATTTATAAAATTATGAATCATGAGTGTTGGTCACATGGTTTCAACTATCATCACGTGACTTGTGTGGTGGCAGTGGTTAAAGTAGTGTAGCGTGACGTAACCGGTGCGCGGAGTTTGCCGTGAAAAGCCATGAGGTCCGAAATGTAGCGGAACCACTACAGGGACTTTACCTTACCCCCCCCCCCCCCCCCCCTTTACTCTATGTATGTAAATTGACGAGAGAAAGTAATGCTTAAGCGCGAACATGGGGCGACATACGATACAAATTGTGTTAGCTCTGGCCAGTCAATTGAAATTCACGAATTGAAGTACAATGTGACCATAATTGTTGTAAAATTCTCTCAAGTGATCCGATTTACGATTGGGTCTGTTCTTTTCTTATTCTGAACAACAGTTAACAACATATTGTACATAGAGGCCTCCTTTTTACCAGTTTACATAATTATAAGATTTGCAAACTCACGATCGTGCCATTCTTATCGAAAACATTCCTTAAGCAATCGATGACTAACACTTAAGTCCATGGAGCTTAGAGCTTATTTTCAAATTTAAGAGTCAGTTTTTACAATTGAGCACTGATTATTGTATTCACTACGTATCATTTGATATAAACTCCGATCTCGTCGCTCATTTGCATTTGTTTTTTTTTACCTTCTGGCACACGTTTAAGTACCTTCACGCAATTACGCAAAATAATACACATTAAACGACTGGAATTGTTTGTAACGTAATATAGAATTTAGTCATGTCCTTACACAACCAATATATTGCTTTTGATATGATGGGTTTTATCAATGATGAATTCATCAGAATCTATTTATGGCGGAAGCGTTGTTCAGCGCATAAAAACATATCACGTGACTTCATTATAGAACTAACTGCAACGCAGGGACTACATCAGTGTTGTAACGCTTTGATATTTTCACAAGAGTCGCATGTGGGTTATATTGTTCCTTCATCGAACGTCATAAACTCGGACTAATGTCATTATATCATGATGTCATTATATCGGACTAATGTCATTATATCATGATGTCATTATATCGGACTAATGTCATTATATCTTGATGTCATTATATCGGACTAATGTCATTATATCATGATGTCATTATATCGGACTAATGTCATTATATCATGATGTCATTATATCGGACTAATGTCATTATATCATGATGTCATTATATCGGACTAATGTCATTATATCTTGACATGTGTACGCATACTACACAAAGAAAGACGTAAGGAATTCATTGTGCAATATTTAATCAGAACAATAACGATTGTCAAGTTATCATAATAAACTAAGTATCATATACAGTGGAACCTCTTTAAACCGGACAAGGTTGGGACAACATACATTTCCGGTTAAGATGGGTTTCATTTTAAGAGGGGTTTTGACTTTTTTTTTTCACTACAAAACATGTAAATGTAATATGTGAGCCTTAAAGTGATAAATCTGATCAAGATTCATATTTAAAGTCTCTTTTTTTTAATTTTCCACTTTTATTGATAGGTAAAGATTTCGTAATTTAAAAAGAAATCTTTGTTTTGAAAAAAAAAAATTTGTTTTGGGGCAGTTTCAGAGCCTCTTATGAACTTAATGTACTCCTACGTTTTGCCGGAGATCGAGACATGATGATCTGTTGAAGGTTTACCGACTTAACTGATAAATCACAAAATAAATGCTAACAATCATTTTCGTAAATAATCAGTGGAGTTATTCTTCCATTCATCAAAGACCGTAAATTTATTGGTTTATTTTACCTGTCAATAACAACCGTGCACTTAAGTTACCAAACTGCATTAACTAACACCTCTCGTGTTAATTTCGTGGCTCAATACTAATTTCAACACTGATTGTCAACTTTAAATGGTTTTATAACACCCATTTCGGTCTTGCTTTTTACCTCCAATGCACTGGCTTAATGGGGTTTTTTTCACACTGTGTTGATCACACGATGCATCAACAGTGGCGAATCGGTAGGATTGCCTCTGGCAATGCATGTTAGATTTGAGATTTGAATCACTATATCTAATGTAGCTTCGTGGTAAGATGCGCGTCGCGAAAATTCATCGTAACACAAAGCCATTTTGAAATTTAATTTACGGAAATACAAGGTACAGCACCACGTATGAAACATACCTTGTGAAATGTTGAATGCATATCCCAAAAATATCTAGTGCAGATTACAAGAAAAATGAACCCATCCACACAAAAAGGAAATATAACTTGCAAAGCTATGATAAAAGTTCGTAACGACTTTTAATGTAGAATCTTAATGAAAAAATTACAGAAATGAAAAATTAATTTGTCAATGTGTCAATTTACAAAATGAAATTGCATGGCATATACGGCATTCCATGAATTTACATACATTCGTCTACAAGTGGTCTCGGTTGTTTTTAATTAAATAAATACAACCGATGTGACTTACATCTGAAATTTTTACACATATAAAAAATTAAATACCTTTTTTTTTCAATTTGACTCATTTTTACAAATTATAACTATTTCTCTGTTTAAATCATATGTATGTACTTTTATCGTATACGGGTTATTTTATTTTGCGTTTCGATATGACTGATATTAGACAAAGTACAACCAGTTCTCTGTCTAAGATCAATTAATATATTTCATGCGGCTTTTATTTGCATTATGGCAAGACAAAGAACTGTACAAATAGTTCTAAGGTGAATCAACGATACTAATCTTGTAAATCCTTTTGTCTATTTTGAAGACAATTATGTTTAATGTTGTAAAACTATTGAAATTACATTAAAACAATTTTAAATTAAACATAAATGAGATAAGCACCAACAAGTAAGGAAAAGGTCTCATGTATGGAAAATATGCATTCACTCCATCTAAAATCAAAGCACTTTTTTATCCAACTATCCTTCATAGTTTATGCAATTTTAGATCACCTTTCCTAAATTTGAGTACGATTTGTTCTCCTTGATGAATATGGTCAACGTCGAATACCCAAGGCCGGCCGATAAATCATGGCGATCATGTTGTGAAACAGAATAAGACAGTCGGGGTATCCGACAGTAAAATAGGGGTAAACCTGTAAACGAGACTATTTCAGTTTCAATATTTACACGGCCTATAAAAAAGAGCAATTTTAACATTGTTGATTCCTTTAGAACTATTCGTATCCGTACAATGAATGTATGTATGTTTTTATGAATGGTTTCTTCAAGTTTCTGCATAGGTAAACATTCGTTCGAGTATTACTGTAGAGTTCGAATGAGGGCGCCACTGTAACACGTGGAAATTCCGTATGTGACGTATTGCCATCCGCCGCAGGACAACGTCACCGTATCATTAACGGCGAGCTGTATGTATATAGAAGCACCGCTTGACTGAGTCTGCGCGTCAACCACGCCATCTCGGTTTCGATAGATATAACAATGCCCGTCATCTCTGGTACCTTTAAGTGTGATAGAAAACTGGTACAGTCCTGCAACGAGGCACTTGCAAATTCCGGTGCTTTCATTGTATAGACCTCCAACATTGGCAACAATCTGACGGAACACCGGTTGATATCCGTGAAGCTTCTCTTCCGGGGAATGTACGGTAAAGAATATCATAGGAGTATTCGAACCTGCAAAATAAAATCAGAATTATTAGCTTGCTAATACGGTTTCTGTTTTAGTATACTATTTAGATGCTATAAATATTTCTACAGTTTTGTACGTAGCAGTTTGCTGTTTTTTTTTTTTTTTTCACTTATTAGTTTTATTGTGTTGAACCGTTACAAAAGAAATAAATTTACATGTACTTGGTTTCAAATCTTTATCAATGAGGAGGGCGTTCCATTTAGTGTATATGCCGTTATATTATCTTAGCTCTCAGCGTCATCGTGCATGGGGGTATGATTTTTATCATACTACTTGTAAACACGAAACAAAATCTGTCATGTAGTCTCACATATTTGTCGTCGGTATAGATTATGCGATTAGATGCATAAAAGCCATTTTGTACTTTATTTAAGATGTACATTTGTAAAATGTGCTATATGCGTATACATACACAAGTACAACATTGACATGGATGGACGTACAACCATACACGCATATTTCTACGTTCTGTCAATTTTTCTACTTTTATAGCTAAGTCTGATTCATCGCATCACATAAATAAATTCTTTAAACCGGGATAAATATTTAAACAGACAGAAAGAGGGGCGAGGTAAATACGTAGACTCACGGTGACTTAGATGTTAAAAAAGAACAAAAACATCAGAGTTTTTACATTTTAATGGAAGCAAAATGCATACAAGACGGACATACAAGAAAAGCAAAGTCTAATCTACCATCGTCAGTCAGTACCATGGATTCTTGTGATTCCATTTCAATGGCCCGAATGATTTGCCTGCACACGTTAGTTGTTAGTGGTTTCCAAGAATGTTTTCATTATTTTCAACTTCATCAAACAACGAAGATACATACACATTTATTTCAAAGAGTATGCACAGTTTGAGCCTCTTCGCACTCTTTGGGTTTCATAAAACCTTAGTCCTCGATTCAAATTAATTTCGATGGTAATTAATTTCACACATATAATAAGGACATACAATATAAGCGAATTCACGTGCTTACAGCAATGTCGTTTTTTTACCAATAAGACTCTGAAATTAAAAAAAAAAAAATTCACTTTTTTCACACACTTGAAAAACGTTAAAATCATATGTAATTTTGGTAAAATCCCACTAATGGTACCAATTTATCTATGTTTATTTCCGCTTGAAGATACCATTTTAATGTTTTCATGTATAATACCATAATCTGTTTATCATTGAAGTGTTGTACAAAGGTTCATGGGGTGGTTCAGCCTTCTAACCAGAAGGGTCATTATGAGGAACGAATGAGGGCGCCACTGAAACCCGTGGAGATCCCGTGTGTGACGTATTGCCATCCCCCACAGTATAAGGACACGGTGTCATTCACTGCAAGCTGTATGTACGCGGCAGCACCGCTTGACTTGGTCTGCGCGTAAACCACAAAGACTCCATTGCGGGTAATGTAACAAAACCCATGTTCGTCGGTTCCCTTAAGAGTGACAGTGAAATGGTACAGCCCAGCCACGTGGCACGTGCAGATCCCGCTGCTCTCGTTATACAGACCTCCCACGTTGGCAACAGTCTGGCGGAACATTGGTCGATGATCCTGCAACGTATCTTCCGGAGAAAGCACGGTAAAAAATACCAGTGGTGTTCTTGAGCCTGCAAAATGTAGTTTAACTAATTTAATTTCTATTTTGTTTACAGAAATAGGGCTGAGTAACAAGATTTATCAACTTATATTAAGTCCTTCCTCTACAAAATATATCAACAGAGTAACTGTAAACCTATGGCAGTTTGTTTACATGAGTTGCGGTCATTTTGCTGTTGCAAAACATGTATTAGATCTACATGGTGTATAAAACAATTTAAAACTGAATCGATCAAAATCAGTAGGAGAGATAGTGAAAGTAATGAATTGTAAATGTGCTAAATGAAAGTGGATATTTTGATGATCATTTTATATTTATAGAAGAAATGAAAGAAAAGATAAATGAAAGAAAATATGAACCCTCGAAACAATGCCTCTCTAGACTATGTGTACGATATGCTTTTAATTCCAATCGACCATACGTCTGCACATATTCATGCCCAATCAACTCTGTCATAATGGTAGAGGTGTCATTTGCTTTATATGCACGTGACAAAATTATCTGTAAGGTTTAACCGGTTCTATATGTTCAAAATTCGTTATATTACTTGCAATTACTTGCGATTTAGATCTCAAACGCTAATTTATTTAAGCTCACCAGAGAGAAAAAGTGAGAAAGGTCAAACAAAAGTTTAAGCAATCATGACGTTGAAGTATTGAAAAGAAAACCAGATACATGGATGTTTCAAGTATTTATTTAAAATAATTTTATACTTAATGGAAATACAGACATAGCAAATTATCAAGGGTGTGTGTGTGTGTGTGTGTTTAACCAAAGACACATCGAAATCGATTGAATGACTTCGTCACACTATACATGCTGTTTATAACGTATTCATTAATGAATAACATGTATATAAATACTATATTATTTTGATAGTTTGATGATTTTCTGTTGCGAAACTACAGGCATCTGTGTTCATATACAGGAGTAAAACAATTTACAGCAGATATTTTGACAGTGTTCGAAACTTCGGGAAAGTTAATACAACACTGCTGACATCAGTTATCATATTTGATGTTTTCTGTCAGTATAATTGTCATGTATGTATGAGGGCACCGGTGAAGCTTGAAGATCTATCAACATAGACATGCTCAAATCGTCCACAGTTCAACGTCACTTCGTCCCCTCGATTTAGTGCGAGGAACCCCGCTGCTTCACCGGTTTCTGTATCCGTGTACATAACACTTATTTTATTATGTTCTATGTAGCAATAGCCATTGTGCGAGCCTTGGAGCACCAAAGAGAAATGGTAGAGGCCGGGAACCGCACACACACAAATTCCGGTTGTTTCATTGTAAAGGTTCCCCACATTGTGAACAATCTCCTTGAACACAGGTTGGTGATTCACAAGTTTTCCATCCGTAGAATGAACAGTAAAGAATATTTCTGGATCTGCAAGAGCACAAATGCAATGTTTTGATCCTATGGTACAGATATTAGGTATTTCTCTTCATTTTAATATTATCTGAAGGTTTCTATTTAATTCTGTTATATTTTTGTTAAATAATCTACAAAACAACGTGGTATATGAACTAATTATAAGTACTAACCTTGTTTAGCTGAGCTATTTCAGTATCTATAATATGTCAAAATAATGCCATTAAATGTTTAATGCCATTTTCTTCAGTTTGGTTTACAAACTCAACCAGGCGATTATCAAATTTTTTGTTTGGAACAGTGACAGAGTCGTCTGCTACAGTATCTTTTCATAAATAATCTCTTTATATAACTGCCCCCTTTAAGGTAAATACCACATGTTTATTTGTTACTACTGGTAAAATTCAAGATCATGTATTTTTTTATTCATTCGTCGCCTATAAAACTTTAAAATGTACATACTTTTATAACATCTTACCTATATGTCATCTTTCAGTTTCTGTTATATAATGAAATGAAAGACACGACTGGATTTAAAGAATACATGTACAAGGGTTTTTGGACTTATACGTTGATTCGAGGCTTGTAAGCTATTTGTTTCATGCCTGGTTTCACACAAACAGGCTCTAGAATATGTTCAGTCTCAGTATGAAGCGAGGAATCATACCCATTACCATTACAACTTTATTCTATATATAGTAATGCATTACCTGGACAAGAGACATCGTTACAAAGAGATTTTTCCTCATTGTTTCCAATGCATTCCCTGCCGAACCTCGATGGTTTTGGACTGTCACATTGTCGCGACCTTGACTGTAGTCCGCCATTGCACGTGACAGAGCAGCTCCCCCAAGGTGACCATTGGCCCCATCCTCCATCTGTTCAATCAAATCAAAGCTTATAAACGTTTGAGAAACCATTTCACATTGTTACATATATTGTTTGTTTATGCTTAAGCATGAAGCTGACAGATGTTACCTTATTGCGATATTACGTCCATGACCTTCATTAATCACTTGTCCTGACATATAGCCAAAACGTCCTGGGATATTCTCTTGTATGCTCAGCGCCATGAGTATGTGAGCTCACGACAAGGTCGTGATATGAACAAATGCTTTCTTACTAGGGGACGCTCTAATTACTCGGCTACTAGAACTGGTTGTCAAAAGTCATCACAGTCTGCGTCAGAGGTTATGGTGTCCCGATGGGCTAACCTTTCGTAGATGATTAAGTACTAACTATAATAGAGAGTTCTACAAGGGAACAATTTAGATTTTTTTTTTATCTTAAAGACCGTTCAACAGGTTACAGCTGATTTTAATTTTGGTTTATTTATTTATTTATTTTTTTTGGAATGTTTTATTCATTTTAAGTAGAATGCTAGAAGAAAGCCAAAATTTAAAAATTCGTATGTTAAGAATACAATTAAAAGTATATTTGCCAAAAGAATCTGTCCGTTGATTTTTTTATTTAGAAAATCACAGTTTTGGGATAGTTTTTGTATACATTTTGGTCCGGGCACAAATGAGATTTTATTCCCGTTTTGTATTTTCGATGCATATTTGACAGTATTTTTTTATCTGTAACTTATAGAATACATTATAAGTTATAAATGTGATAAAATATTTTAAAATTATCATTTTAATTTTTATAAATTTAAAAGTGATCTCTACCATAAGCTTAATCTCTAAAGCAAGCATGGTGACCCCCTATTTTTAATTCATATATCATTTAGTTAAAGTCTCAAGTACTTACATGTATATGCAAATTTTAGAAAAATCTGTTCGTTAGAAAAAAAACACACGCTCAATCGCCTTTAAGAATTTATTTATCAAAACCTACGTTACCCTACCAGCACAGGACTTTAAGAAGCAGATTCGGTCTTCCCTCGAATCTCCGAAACAGTGATGGCCATTTGGGACCCGGGGCGGGATTATTGCACAAGCGATCCCTGTGCTGCAGCCCCACGTCACACGAATTGCTGCAGTTACCCCATGTGGACCATGTGCTCCAGCCGCCATGTACTGTGACGTTTGGAAAAAAATATTAGCGTAAATTATTACGTACATTTATTTCAATACAATTAACATTTAGTTTCGTTAGTGTCCATATACGAATTATCTGCAAGCAACTGACACTGTCGTCCTTTAAATGGAAGAAATATCTTTTCAGAGTTTACCCATAATTTGACACCGAATTCAAATAATTATCAACAGAGAAATCAATATCGTTTTACATGAGCTAAACTCTGTGTACATGGGATGAATTAATCATTTCGTTTTGTATACAGTAATGGTAAATAGGTAAAGCATACCTGGACAAGGTCCCAGGGAACAGATTGACGTTTCAAAACCGTCTCCGATGCAGTCGAGTCCGCCGTTACTTGGTGCAGGATCTGAACACGTCCTGCGCCTTGACCTTACCCCGTTACCACATGTGACGTTACATGACGACCACGCTGTCCAGTGGGCCCAGTTTCCCATCCACTGAAAACGAAACACATATCGAGAAGTGAGATGGACACTAGACTATGTTCATAATATAGATATGAACAAGCGCTTAGCCTAATTTCGCTCTTACATGTATATAGCTCTCATGCATAAGTAAAGATTATATAAGGCTGAACACTCATACGCCTCGACAAATTCTTCCAAATCCGGAAATCAGTTTTTTCCACTCGGTTTTTATAGTCGACGAAGATGTGTTATTATAAGTAGCATCTTTCTTGGTGCACTCGGTCGCAAATCGGTATTCAGAATAAAAAAAAACTATGTGCAAAATTAAAACTGAATCGAATGTTCTGTTTTCTGAACATGTTTAGACATTGTTCACTATTTTCTTTTTCATCAACAGCCTTAAACCAATTTAGCACATGTAAAAAAAATAGTTTTTATCATATTTAATCGCTCATTATATGTAATTCTGTTGTCATTAGTTTGTAAATGAAAATCCATATCTTTTTTTTTTTTTGAGTGTCCATTTATCAGCAGCTCGTTCACAGATGATCGGTAGAATTAAAAACAAAAATCTACTCTCCGTCATTATTTCTTCCCTGACAAATAAACTCGGCAAGTGTAGGTTACAAAACACGGAAAAACGCTAATTTCGTTCACGCAGTTTCAGCGGAATTGGTTGATTATAGAATACGGTATCCCCGAATCAGGTGTTTGCGGTACCACGTGACACGTAAGCAACATGGCGTCTTCACCAGTTTGTAAGTTTAGCCAATGATGTTAATTTTGGGCAAGAGTGAATTTGATCAGCCAGTGACGGCAAATGAAAATCTTACAGGTTTTACTTATCTAAATATAGTTTCAATACCATCTGTGACGGTACTGCATGTGACTTGGAAACCATCCATTATTTTACAATCACGGATGGTTGCATTGGGTGACCATGCGTCTGTAGATGGGTATTAATAGACGTAATACATATAGTTAAAATCAAATTCATAGTCAATTACCATCTGTGAACGAGCTGCTTTAATACGGAATCAAAAACGTTGGAAAAAATCATTAAAATGTTTTCTTTGTTCGTTTGTTTGGATGGAATGGCTTAATAGATGCAGTGCTGCTATTTTCAAAATGCGTAGTTAAGCAGCCAGACTCCAGAAACACACGAGTATATCATGTCAAGGGCAAAAGAC
>CM037779.1:19062353-19112353 GCA_021229015.1 Solen grandis
TTCAGTTGTTTGAGTGCGTAAAATATTACTTTAATCCATAAAATATAAAATAAGTCAAACAGATTGAGTCACGCAGACAATAAAAATTGTCTCAATGACAACCAGTGCACAAATATGGCGACGTATTTCTTTGGGCGATGAATGAATTGGTATTTTATCATTTGATTCTTAAATCAAGCACCAAATCTTTATTAGAAGTTGCATCCCTTATTGACGAAATTAAATGCACTATTACATTACATGTACATCAGTTGATCACAATTTCAAGAATTAGATATACCATTGTGTCATTTCATTTACCCGTTGTCTTCATGATTTTTATTAGCTATAATACAATGAACGGATAACGTAAAATCCGCATTTTGGCATACGGGACAGACAATTAGACTGGATATCTTAGACACAAGAACGTTATTGAAAGCAGAGAAAGTTAAATGACAGTGCAGCGTAGAGTTTCTTTATTGACAATGTCTCCATATAACGGTGCTCAGAAGCATCTCCCTCCCCAATCTTTCTCTCTAGTTCCCTCCTTACTAACACAGCTTTGTTCAATTTGCAAAAAATAAAACAACAACAACAAACATAAACATACCCTTTTTGGACCTATCTATAGATGTCCATAAATTGGATAAATAGCAAAACAACTCAGACCGCTGATTAGTATAAGTATATTTACATAACACATATGCTACAGAAAGTAACCGAAAACAATGATCCTGTAATTCATATCTATATAAACTTAACTATAATATAATAGAAAAAGAATACAATTTTGTAATTTACTTGAACTTACGTGCTTTGTCTTCAGCTACATTTACTACTACGCTAGAGTATTTACAGTTCGGACAACATAGATAGAAAGAAGAAGAAAATAGAAGAAGCTAAAGTACATACCTTGACTGAAGGCTATAGACATAGCCCTCTGTCTCTACAGAATAGAGACATATGAAATCTCCGACACACAGGAACTCTCCTGCGTTTGCCGTGTTTTGCATCATCTTGATTATGAGTTACCCCTCCCAAGCATATCTGCAGAAATGGGTCTGGAAGAAATTGTTGCATACATTATAATTCAATGCATCAAATTTAATCTTATCATATTCTTTGCCATGATTGTAATATTACAATATTTTATCCATAGACAAACACCGTATCCGGGTTCAGCACCTTTTTTTATTTCTTACTTAAAGTCTACACTTCTTAATGACCCCATTTGAGAAAATGAATTATGCATTGAATAACCACGATTCTTCGAAACAAACAGCTGACACAAATACGACTGCGTTCAGAGAAAAGAGTGAAACAAAAGGGTACTTATTTAGACGTATAAAACCAACAGCTTTGTAAATGGTCTTTATCCTGCGTTCGAGGACTGTTAGACTTCTGTTCCATCATGAGCCAGCACTTGAGATAACGCAAATTCATGAAATTGAAAATTCTCATTTAAATCAGTGGTAAGAGATTTTGAAAGAATGCAGAGGTCGAGGCTTTTAGGTTATTAAACTAGCATTTTACTAAACACACCACTGGGGCGTAGTTGATGCAAGAGGACAGCTGTTTTTTCTAAGGATTTTAAGTTATAAGTCTTTTTTTTATTCTTTGTATGCCAGTAAAATTATCTTGAAATATTCAAAGAGATACTAAACTGATTGTTTGACAAGCATAAAAACAGCTAGTTGCGTTTTGTGTTTAAAAACCTTATTGTAAGGCCAAGAATATGTATCTCCGGGTGAATCAAAAGTTGTTTATGTAGATTACATGTTAGACGCCCGTTGCCCTGGTACCTATTAATTATAGTATCTAGGAAGTGCAGCTTTCATACAATGATAGATATGTTCTTATTCAAAATAATTATTTTAATTTCTGTCGAAATCCGAACAAAAAAACATGTTACATATTTAGTTTTTGAAAAAACAACAACAATTATTTTCAAATAATAATGATGATGATTATCCACATAAACAGAGTAAATTAGTACTTAATTTAACGTATTTTTTGTCTGCTATACATTTCGTTAGGTAATTCTAAATTGAGATCCTTTCTCAAGTTTTGTTTAACCTGGACGATATGACAGATATACCACGTGACCAGTTAAAGCGATAAGTGATTAACTGCGCAATGTGTTAATTGTAGACACGCTTAACATGCCACGATATTCTGGCCTTTTATTATACGTATCAATGTCCGATCGACAAATGTTGTATCACGTGGCTGAAGCAAAATGATAAAAGTAAGAAATGCTAAATCATATCATCATATTGAAATATCAATACTTTCATTTCCAAATTTAGCTATGAAAAAACAAATCGATCATTAATCAAAGTGCAAAGCTACGGGTAAAATACCAGAAAATATGTACCGGTGTTGCAACCTTCGCAAGCACTACCATGCTTATTATTTTATCTTATAAACAGTAAAACTTATCAAACAAGGAACATTCAGTTAAATATGGGAGCAGAAATGAGGAATAACTGACAGAGTATCAGTGTATCCACTTATTATCCGGACATTTACCATACCGTTTTGAAGACCATACGTTCACTTCCTTTTTGAGATTACTGTCTAAAAGCTGTCCACAAATATACGAGTTTCTAGACTGTGCCAGGAGCGTGATTATATATTTTGTAAAACCTGACAATATTGATATGCATGAACCTAAACGAGATTTTCAGTGTAATTTTATTATATGTTCCAAAACGAAATATCAAACCTCCAGGTTGATATTCGAAATGGTGTTTATGTATTTTTGAATAACCCCTCGTATCTGAAACTTCTATACTAGTCGATTTATGAAAAAGCCATTCAACACTTCTTTGCTTTACAAACAGATTTCTTTTAAAAGACCCTATATTTTACTGACATAATATAAATATTTTACGCAACATCAGCTCGATAATGTACTCTTGAATGGTGTGGAAAACAGCGGATTCTTTTTTATTATTATTATTATTTTCTTTCTGTTTACAGGGAAACACGATCGAAATTCCTTAAGTTATTAGCAAATGGTATGAGTACGTGAAAACCGTTTCCAATATCACAGGTTTTTTAAACTATATCACGCACATTTCTTACGTAATATTATTGAGCAATACATTTTATGCGTAATATAATAGAATCTGTCTAGTATTGCAGCAAAATGCTACCGCCGGCTTCAACATTCGACATCGAAAGATACTAATTTGTAGACGCAGCAAATTCTGTTTATCACTTAGCAGATAATGAAATTTATGTATAAGAAAGATATATCAGTCTTACTAGGGAAAACCTTTTTTGAAAATTTGGCTGAAAAAGATTAAACTAAAATAGATTTCATTTTTAATATTACTTATGCAAGAGTCTCAAAGCTTTCCATTTTGTTCACGGTTTTGCGTAAGCAGTTTCAAAGATTACACTGTCATGATTGTCATGATTTTTCATATTTGTATTTATCAAAATGTATTCTTCGGCACGACAAGTACAAACACTTAAATATGTTTTCCTCTTGACGTTAAATTTGAAGTTTTCGACGAGCTAAATTAAAAAATCAATGAGTTTGCCAAAATGAGAAAAAAACATTTCACATTCGAATACTTTATTAAACTCGCTGACGAATTTTCTTTTGAGATCAACTGTGAATACAAGAATGGTTGTAAAAACCTTTTCCGATCGAATCAGAATTGTTTGCATGATTTTAAATGAAACCGCATAAAAACTGTTGCAGGGAAATCGAAAATGAACAAAAATCATTTTCCGTTAATCAATTTTCTCAAGCAAGTTACAGAACGCAATGTATTTGCTTTATCATGTCCCAAGAAACTAGCAGTTTTAGTTTGGATTTTCTCAGTGATCAAAGATAAACCTTTTTATCGGTGTTTCTTAAGCGGTCGTGGTTCTTTAATAGCGCTGAATCCCCAGTATTTCATGAATTAACCAATTAAAAATTTGTCCATATTCATCCTTATGAAAAAAATATGAAAACGAATTTGAAGCACATCTGACTTAAATAAGAATTAATAATTGTTCATTCTCTATATTTTGTTCCTTGAGTGTTCGAAAAAAAAAATGTTTATATTAATTCACTTGCAACGTAAAGTATCATGTTTCAAAAACGAAGGTAAATTTAAAAATATCACAATTGTACAATATAAAAAGATCGACTCCCTAGTAATGAATCAAAGTAAATCAAAGTTTTAATCATTTCTATTTCGCCAAAACATACAGAATTGATTTTTGTTTGGAGAATATATGCCAAGTAGGACCAGGATATCTAGTTCTTGTTTGTATTCCTATGGTACATCTTAATATCATGATCATTTCTGTGAAAAATATAGTTCTAATAGCTATCAAAGGAAACGGGTCGATCTTGTATTGTATAAATCTTCAGGCTAATGATTGCGGGTGCCTATAAGGATTGACACTGATGAAGCATATAGAGGTCTAAGGCTACTCTCCTCTACAATCTTTCTACCGATATGCGATAACCTGCTAACTGGTATCGCTGCAATTCTCAAATTCGCCTAGCAAACAAACGCTTAAAACTATATTACATTTACGGAAGAAATGGCATCAAAACTTTGTCTGCAAAATTCTTGGACCCATGCATCGATACCGCATGCTTAAAATATCTTAGACACATACAAGATATGTTTGATTGATGACTTTATCAGTATACGGATAGATTAGCTGTATGCTACATGCTACTTTGTAAAAGGCGTATATGCCCACGTTTGACAACTAATTCAATGAGTGAAGAAAGGTCCGCTGAGGACTGGCAGATAATGGAAACTTATTCAGCAAAATACATTATCGGTACAGGGGTTCCTCGTCTTTTATTCAATTAGCACATGTTTTTATTTTATAGTATTCAATGATGATGATATGGCTATAACAATTGTAAAGTGATGATACATACTTTGGCTTTTTCAAACGAAACACTAAGTAAGTCATAGTATAAATATGAAAAGACATGAGCTTCGAAGTAATTCTAATACAATCGTCTTGATATATGTCACTGCTTTTCTAATTATGGTCGTGTCTCAATATTATGAAAGTATAATTGGGAACACATATTGTCAAAATCCAACTCTTTTACAAGAGTAATAAAAACATGTAGACAATAACTACCATGACAGAAATGTGAAATTAACCGGTTTATGGTCAAGATCAGCAACGTTTTTGAAAAAAATAGTTAGGGTACTATTAAAAACCTTGCAATTTTATTGGAAAAACAAGATTGACCAAAACCAAAATAAATACATGTATCCAGAATACTATCTCTGTCGATGCTCAACTGAAAAAGGTTGGCAAGAATTGTCTTCTCAGAGAAAACTTCAGTCCGTGAGGCCAAAGTCAATGACGCAATTTCATTCATAGGCATCCGTCCAAATTTGACGTTCTGTAAGTTATCTCTTAAATATTTCATTGACTGTATCTGTCAGTTATATGCAATTTGTTTTTGAAAGGACAGGTTTCTGGCACCTTTTGTGGATTTTTAAACCATTGCCAAGACAGTTTATCAATCGTAAGATTTAAAATGATATCTTGAAATTGAAAACAATATTCAATCTAACATGGGAGAAGCAGACTTGTTTTAAGAATATCCCAACTAAAGAGAATACTTCAAATGATAGTATGTAAGCAATTTATAAATGTCTAGCCAAAATTTATCTGAGATAACAAAAGTTTGATATTGCAACGAACATTCTCCATTTTCACCATCGAGGTATACTGAAATCAAAGATGTCAGTATAAAATAATGGACATAGGAACAAATTCTATCAAATATGTGGTACGATGATTCGTTTAATTTTAAATACTATGTCATACCCCCCCCCCCCCCCCCCCCCCCCCCCCCCCCCTCTCTGAAATGTCAAACCTTCTTTAACCTTTCTGATAGGAATTGCTTATGTTAATTACGGGGTCTAGAAACATACCTGTTTCCTCTCGAGTACAAAATGTATAGAAAAATATCGAAATTACACCGTTTTTATCCTTAACTAATTGTCTACAATCAACTTTTATATAAAAGAAAAAATAACTACCTAAATTCAACTGGAATTACATACTTTAAATGTAATTGTCTTATTCGTTCTCTTCTGACGATAGCATCATAAAAAGAAATGGTATGCCTAAAATCCGTAGAAGGGATTGTTTTAACAAAACTTTCATTGCTTTAACATCGTTCTATTTGAATATATAAAACTATCTATAAATGTAAGGAATTGTTTGCCAGAATGAATGCTACTATGATATGTATGTACGAATTTAAACATTTGACAATATACATAAATAATTGTGCACAACAACTTTTCTATACCTGATAACACACTGGTGAATTGTATCCTAAATGCAATATAAACTCATATGTATTACATAGTTCACGTCATTTGTTTCTTAATTTTCGCATGTAGATATAATCCATTTCATAAAATCTCTACATACATCATGCACAATATCGTCACTCACTTGATGTATAACACTAATAACGTTAAATGTGTTTGCTCCGTAGAATTCATTTTCATGGGACCGTTATTGCTAATTCCATTGACAGCGAATTCTGCATCATCAATGATAGACTACATGTTCCTCGTGGAGAGAGGAAAGTCTGAAAAACCACTACTCCTTCACGGTTAGCGGGACGCTTGGTTTCTGGGTTGAACACTGTCCAATAGTTCATGCAAACCAATCAGGCCGATACCGGAAGTCAATTATTGTTCCATGATCTGTCACTCATCGGACTGTCACGTATTGGTCTGTAATGCAGTTATGAAGTGAAACAAGTATGTAATACATTAACAGCGGAAGTAATAAAATGATAGAAGAATAATTGGGGTCATAAATCTAATATGATTGCCAAAATCAAAGCGCTTGTGAGTTTTTCTTGGTACACATCGTTGAACAAATGGTGAAACTTACTTTTTAAGGATTCTGTAATCAATAATATTAACACTAAAATATAAACTTTGAAACGCTTCCATAACCTCACAGATAGTTTTACTATTTATCTAACAATATATTGCATTAAGACAAAATGGTATCTAACTGAAAATTCTTACTATTTTTTTCTTTTTGTGTAGATTTTAATGAATCATGATGTATTTATTGATATTTTTATAATATAAACACATTAAAATATATTAGTATGTCGCAAAAAGTCACAGGAAGTAAGAAGACACAAGAAGTATGAGGCATATCAAATGTGAACTCATATCTACTTTCCAATATCTAAACCGAAACGTATGTGAATAGGTGACTAATTGCTTCAAATGTGTGGACTTTGCTGCTACCGCATTTTATCCTTTTTTTCAGTTCTTTCAATGTTTGAATAGACCTGAAACAATACAATATGTTAGCATGCAATAATAAAAGAGCTATTTATACACGTTCACTTTTTTATAATAACATATTTTCTGAAATTTTTATTAATCTTATCAATATCAACATTTTCTCCGCAAATTAATAAATAAATAAATAAATAAATAAATAAATGTTTTAAATTGGGTGATTTAGCAGCTTGTCATTCACACAACTAGGGTACAAGAAACAAATTACGCATTTATAACTTAGTTAAAAGTGTAGTGGAATGTATTTCATATATTAACTAATAAAAAGTACATATAAGTGCATAAAAGTAAAAAGCACTTACGCTAATTACAAAGTAATTTATTCTGTATTATAAAAAGGCAATTACTTTTCCCCTTGAGACAACAAGCATAAAATGAAAACAATATTGTAGTCCTTAACTCACGATGCTGTGCCAGAGGACTATATCTGACGTTTCTCTAAATGACGTACTTTATGAGCACTTATGTATAAAATGTTTTCATGTATCAAGAATTATGATTTTGTATGAGGCAGAATATGTGCGAGTGTTGTTGTCCATTTGGGTTGGAAAAACTATGCAACTGTTGCTAGTGTCAATATAATAGTCCGTAATGTTAAATACCAAAAACACCGTTATATGAAACGAAGAAAGATCATTAAAGTGAGTTCATATTCTCGGGTAGGTCTTGTAAAGCCTTTTGTTTGTTTCGTATTTGTTTGGCTTAACGACCCTCCAACAGCATTTCAGTCATTTGGAGACTGTGTCTACTTGAGACAGATATAGTTCTGTCACACTGAAGTATCTCGCTGTAGACATGTCACATGATACCGCACTCAGTCAAATTATCCTGACACTGGACCAACCAGTCCTGGAACTACCCATATGTTCTGAGGGCCAAGCAAGGTGCCTTTACCAGTACTATTTTACATTAATTTGGTACGTCACAGCCGGGGACCTCCCTATTCCAGGGCGGACGCTCTCACCACGTACGTTCTGGTACATGATAAATGTTAAATGTCAATGATGAAATGTGTACATAATAAAGAATTAATGATCAAAGGTGTTTGCTAGCACGGCTAGCACGCCAGTATCGGAATATGGTTATGATTAATTGCCACTTTATGATTTAGGTCTATAGAATGGTTAAGCACACATAAGACCATTGAAGTCTCCTTAATTTAATTCAAAACTACTTTGTAAATGTGAATGAAACGTTAAAACCAGAAACAAGCTTTCCCTCGTTCAATAATTCAATTAGACAATGATATATTTGTTGACGACCATAAATTTTGATCTCCGATAAGCTCTGAGATAAAAATAAATAAGCACCAACGAAATTACAGAAAATGGAGATGATAAACATGACTCTGAAGATATTTTAAAGATTAAAGGAAGAATAAATGTCATTATTCACATAATTTTACGGCAAATGATATTAGATTATCATTGTGAAAAAAAACACCTCTAGACCCACTGACTCTGTTTTTTGTTTTTTTTTGCCATACTGCCATATGCTTTATCTGTTTATCATATCCAGGACAACTGTTTCCCATTTTTTGTATTACTTTTTTTTTTAGTTCTTATATATATAACAACAGCCGTCACAGGATGTTATATTTTTTTTGTGGTGCTTAGGATACTTTACGTTCCATTACAGAAATGAGCATACGCCGTCAAACCATAGAAATATATCGACTTTCTCGGAATGCATTAAAGACATTGGATCAGTAATTATAGAGACACGTTTGATCGTTCACTATTTATATACGTTTTGTATGGAAGCCATGGAGGGCAATATTTTGACTTGCGACTTATGACTTTTGACTTTTGAATTACGACTTGTAATTTCGGTTTAACATTGTCGCGCATTTCTAGCACGTGCATGTTGTCTGAAACCGATAAAAATTTATCGACCCTCTACTGAGATCGTTCACATAATGTCCATATGGTCAAATAGACTAGTCTCTTTGTTTAACATAGTTTTATATAACGAGGCTTTAAACTCATATTCTCCGAACGGTTCATCCTAGAGCTGAGATATTTGGCACGCAGGATGTTTTAGTCGCCCCTACAATCAATTTAAAGTTAAATCCTTGGGGTGTTACTCAGTCTCTCCCCTGTTTTCTTTTACACAGAACTGTATAAGGATTTGCAATTAAGATCTTCTTGTCTTTTAATGAAAATTAGAGCTGAGTATTTTGGTATGTTATGTACTTTGACATCTTTAGAAATTATAGCAGTTAATAGCAGTTTTCTCGGGTGAGTGACTTAGGGTCAATCTTGCAAAGAGTTGTAAGTCACAAGTTGCAAGTCCTAGTCAGAAGTTGTAAATCACTAGTCATTAGTTGTAAGTAAAATAAATTCTTCCTAAATATTAAATATTTTTTGGCCATTTTAGGAAACCAACTATACTGCATTTTGTTCAAATGTCTCACAATACAATGCCTTACCATCAGTCGAGAAGATAATCAAAAGATAATAAAGTGTAAAAACCAGCCATTTTACACAGACAGATAACATTTTTATTTTGTAAATTCTTCGAAAGACAATTTATGTCAAGGTAGTTATGTCTCACCCATATTTATATGGGGAAACATATTGTTTTGTCAGAGTTGTCTGTTCGTCTGTCTGTCACACGTTTTGTCCAGAGCATAGCTAAAAAAACATAAAAGCAATTAACTTGAAACTTCACAGTCGGTTGATCCTTATGAAGAAAAGTGCGTGCATAAGATGTTACTCGTAACTCAAAAGTCATAAATCGCAAGTCAAAATTGCCCTCCAGGGCTTCCATAGTTGTGCTCTATTTTTGTTATTTAAGATCTTTACAGTATTCATATTTCAAATCGATATTGAAAACATAAAGATCAACATGATATGAAAATTGAATTGATCCATGCTTTTGAAATCGTTATTTGAATATAGTATCATGTTTAGGCATAGTTTATGATGTTAATTTAATTTCTTAGCATTTTTCTATAACTGAATAACGTAGGTATCAGATAGATAAGAAACAAATAGTCGCAATTTGTTTTCATATAAGAGTGAGGTAAATGTGTGATATTATTGATTATCCATTTCTTAACTCATACGACGCTGAGATAGGGATCTCTTGCGATATAGGTCTCTTCATTTTGGATATTTGACGGATTATCGAATAAACCATCTCAGCAGTTTGTCTTATGGGAAATGATAAACGTGGTTATTTCATCCATATATAGGGCGATCAGATGTATGAAACAGGCAAATTTATGGGTAATACAGTGTGAAAGTAAAACTAATAAATACCACATAATTAACTAAATGGGTCGATTGAGAATTTATGTTGCCTTATGCTATCCTTCAAGATGGATAAACATGTATCAGCACATCGAGTGTGTTTCATGTCTTACGAATACAATAAACGGGTAACTATAGACAGATTTGTTTAGAGAGAGTCGGCATCCATCCATTCATTCATATTTCAAAAACGTCATCACAATTCTAAACTATACTGATAAATCAACAATTGTCAACGGAAAAGAAAACGGGTTACTTTACTTTAAATGATGGATCGAGAACCTTAAGAATTCATCATTATCTAAGGTAGTGGAAGGCTAATGCATTTTTTTTTTAATTTTGGTTTCTTTAGTATTTTTATTGTGTACATTTAAAGAAAACATCTTTGTGATATAAGAAATTTCTAACCACAGATTCTGAAACATAATGATATTTAGTCCATCAATACCTAAGTACATTTTGTGCGAGTATACGTATAAAAACTGCTACAAAATCACTAAAGGTTTTCTTTTTCTAATGAATTATTAAAAATATTCCTAAGTGATATAACAAAAAAAAATTCAAAACATAAGAGAAAACTTTTTTTGAGGTTTCTACATGGGATGCCCCATTTATTGTCCCCGTAATAGGTGCAGTTGAGGTCGGGGATCCATCCTCAGCTGACCTTAAATGTTTAAATTGAAATTGAAGAAGAGAAAACTTAATAAAATGTATATGCATTTATGTAGAAAATATGCATATTACAGTTTGATATTTTGTTTCCATTTATAAGATAGAAAATAGTAAAGTACATAATTCTTATACAAATTTCTGAGAGCAAGCTGTTAAACAATCATTCATATACTATATCAAACATAAAAATGCACAATTTTATATAGGTTAACCATAAAATATCAAGCAGTGGCAGATGTATAACCTGAACCCCTAATTTTTAACCTCAGTAAAACACCGAATATTGAATATCGACTGGTTCTTTAGTTCTTTTCAGGTTGGGTCCTATTAAGTCCTTTTTTCATTGTATGCTTAATGTAAAATCATTATTAAGTAAAATAATAAACAGATAATGACATTTTTCGAAGAAACAAACCCAACAAATTATATATGGAATTTCCTGCAGAAAAGGTCACCATTATCTGTTTTATACATACACACACATGTACAACTACAAAATTAAGCATTTTATTTCCAACTAACTTGTTACTTTTTTAAGAAGTAAAAGTCTTAACATTCAATAAAAGTTAGTTATCCGAATATTTTTATATAAAAGAAAAACAAGACAAAGTATGTACAATCTTAGTACGAAGAATCACTATTACACTTTTCCGTTTTGCATGAATTGCCAATACACGAACTTGTGTTACTGTAGTTGTGGTGGATAAAGATACCCATTGCTTTTTCGAAGAATATTGGGGCAATATTGGAGCCACGTTCGTCGGTCGGTCCGTCTGTAGACGAGATTTGTACGCCCAATTCCTCGGCTACCTTTGGTCGGATTGATCAAACTTTACAAGACTGATAAGTACAAGCCTAGTTGTGCATGTCGTTGGCACGTCATGTTCGCTAAAATTTAAATGAGTTGTAGCCCTTTGTTATATTTCTCAAATATATTTTGTCTACGCTATTTGTCAGCTACCTTTGTCAGATTTTGATTTAACTTCACAGCAATTATAATACAAGTATACTTTCTCAAATTGTAGGCATGTCATGCTTTCTTCTATATTATGCCCTTTGCCATATATTTTGAATATATATTATCGGCTCTGATTCTCACTTTTTATTCTGAGTGTTTGATATAAATTCTATAACATTTATATGTTCCAACACTAGTTGTACATATCCCTGGGATGTCATGTCAGTTTTATTTTTTATATTTATTAAATACATACATGTATACGCGATATGTGTGTGTGTGTGTTTTATCTGTCAACTTTATCAAGTCTGTCTTACATGGTAGCAATATCTATGCCAAAGCTTCACCATCTTCAGCGATAGTTCTTGTTTAAATTTGCTTTTTATGAGGAATATTTCGAAATACCTATTGACAGATTTAAGGAATTCCAAATATGAAGGAAGTAACTAAGAGAGGTGTTTTCTTCTCTTACAACGACCAATCAAAATCGTTACAACGATGATAAAACATACCATAAATGAAACATCGTAATGAAAAGAAAACTATTTTTTTCCGAATCAATGCATGTTATGGAGGAAGAATGTCGAAAGCCCGGCGACCTTTGCTGACATTGACCGTAATTTGCTGAACCCATTAGGGTCCCTTTGCCTTAAGTGGCTAAATAGAATTGTTTAATAAAGACACAATGAGATCATAGATCAAGGCGCGTGTAGCAGAAAATTATGAGTAAAGGGTTGTTAACATTACTTTTATAATTGATACTTTACTGATACTAACGTCTTTTATATCCATCAAAATATAACCCAGCTATCTCAGATATTTGATGTGACAAGTACAGTCTGCTTTCAACATTATCTAACTCCCAGTAAGTGTCGAACCAACCACTTGATAACACATGGTCAAAACTGTTGCTGCTTGAGACGACGGTGCTTGAATCGACACGAACAATCCATCTCGTTATCGACACATCTCTCATTCCATATGTATGAAGGTTATATATTTTTCCCACTTGGCCCCGTAACAATACGTCAATCAAAAATGACATTCTCTGACATTTCATTCTAGGTCATTATGAGCCATTTTGGTTACTGAGAAATTTTCCATATATCCCAAAATGAACAGTGCTCACTATATTGTTATATTCACAACCCTTTCCTATTGATCTAATCGCGTGTTTTTGTTTATCAAATTGATATTAACATAAATGGTGCGTATATATTTAAACGTTTAGAAGACGTTTATACACATGGTTACCTAATGCAACAATCCGTTATTGTTAAAATAAGATTAGGTTCTAGATCACATACTTTAGCATTACAAATAGTTTAAATTTTAATTTAGAATTATGAAATCAATATGTAGTACATGTTTTTTTAATTTCCGTGTGCCGACTCATGACTGCTCACTTCACAGGCTGAACATTTTGGTAACACCACCAACATATTCGCTACCCGGAACTGGTGAAGACGCTTTGTTGCGGAATGTGTCACGTGTAACAGAAAGCACCTGCTTCGGGGATACAGTATTCTATATTTTTACCGGATTTCCCCGGAGTGCATTTACAAAAATATAATATCCTGTGTAATGTGACCTACCCTACTTTTGCAGAGTTTATTTGTCAATAAACAAAGACTTCACCAAAATTAACGAGGGAGAGTAGAAAAAAAACAACAGCTTTTTATTTCTATTTTCAACTTTGAACGAGCTGTTTTAAACTTAACCACTGACAATTGAATTGTTCAAATTTATGAAACTGTTATTATGCCCTTGCTGCGTGCAACTGTACCGTTTGTTATCGTAACGTATGGGTTTGTATATCAACAAATTAACACAATTATAAACCGTATTCAACTTAAATGATTTTCTAATATAATGCATATGATGAGCATTACCTGAACCGTTTTAATCTTTCAACACATAATACGTCAATATGGGTAAGGGTAAATATATTCGAGAAGGAGACACAGCCTCAACTTACATATTTCATGAATAATGTTACATGGATGAATGTTAGATTTTAATAAATGATTAAAAGTTTAGATATAAAAATGCAGTGTGGATATTTGTTATTTCTTTTGTGATTTAGATTCATATATCAGTGACCAATATTGACCAATATCATTCTAAAGAAAAATTCTCTCCCCCGGTTGCGAAAGTCGTAATTAGAGAGCTGAAGGCATTGAAACTGTTTGTGTCTTGAGTGAAAGAGAGTTTGACGAGCTGCAGAGCTTATAAACTACAGGACAGATAAAAAAGGAGAGTAAGAATGGCTAATTGTTAGCAGTCCACTCAAACAGTTGATGTGTTCATCTTTTTCCATTGGGTTTATCGGCATCGCTTGAAAAAAAATAACTCGCATTGATAAACAAAATAAATGCAACACCGTCACATTAAAACCAATAATCACTTAATCCTTTGATTTTTACTCAGTCAAGCGCCTCACTGCAGTAAATTTATGCAAAATTTCAGTGTTTACAGATGAAGTGCCTCCTGACTATTTTCGGATAGTTCGGCCGATAAACTGAGTTGCTTGCAGTGCTGGTCTATGGTAGCACACATTTCTGCATTTGACAACATTTCAGGGTTATTATATTTAGACAGCTAGATGTCCCCCTTTTTGCTGTACAGAAATAAAGTTCCAAATTTTCTGTTCTGTTATATTACTATAAGGTGGTTATTTTCATTTATGTCATTACGATTGCATTGTGGAAGTCGAAACTGAATTAAAATGTGTTAACAACCGATGCTGGTGAAAACGTGTTAAATAGACTACATGTAATGAAAAAAGAAGATGCACAGGCGACTTAATCACAAACCATTCGGAGATATTTTGAACTATCACTGGCTGAAATTTCTAGCGCTAGATAAATATATTTCATAAAAGTTCATCTGTCAAAATTGTTGGCCCATTGGTCCAGTGGGTAAGATAGTAAGGGTGTCCGTTATGTAGGCGTTTACAGCGAGGGTTGAGGGTTCGATTTCTAGTTGGATAACACGTTAATTTTAAGTTTGTTGTTGTGAATATGCTTCTACATATTGATATCTTATAAATTGTAGGCATGAGAAATAGGGAGAGTAAGAGTAGCGATGTGCTTATTGTTAGCAGTCAGCAGTCCATTGAGACAAATGATGTTTTTTTGTTCTTTTTTTGTAACGACCGTGTTCACGCACTGTTAAAGTGGGTTTAAAATATTTGGTTTTATTGGCATCGTTTATCAAATTAACCTTGATAAACAAAAGAAATGTTACATCATCACATTTAAACCCTGTTCTCTCAGCTCTATCAGCGCTTTGATTTTTGCAATAACCCCTGGAGGTATCTGAGGTCGATAGCTTGATATGATTATTAGTATGTTACACAGATTTGTATCGGACTTCAAGCTTTCTGTCTCAGAATTGTAACACTATGCATAAACAGACTGCATCCTGCATATTTACTATTCAAATTACGTACGAGCCCCTTTTCATAAAAACAAACTAAATTCGTCCGCATGGTAAATGCATACATTGAAATGAAAGTTACGCAACATCATAGAGAAATTAGTTCTTTCGTGCGCTCATGCCATAGACAGTCATTGCGAAAGGATTTATTTGTAACACAAAACTAATTTTTCAACACATTTTGCTTAATCTCAACATACATGTGTTGTAAAGTTATGTATAATCGTTCGTTCGTTTGGGCAAATTGAGAGGTTATTTGGTTTTCAAAGTAGAAAATCGAATGCTTAGAAAATGTTTAGTATGTTGTGAGGGACTACGACACACACAACTTGATGATGTTGATATAGCTCCCTTGTTTGACGCTCAGCACATAAGGGTAGTTTCCAGGACTGGTTAGGTGTCAGGATAACGTAACTGGGTGTGGTATGTCTACGCCAAGGTACTGTAGTGTGACACCACTATATCTGTCTCAAGTAGACATCGTCTCCAAATGATTGAAATACTGTCAGTGGGACGTTAAATCCAATAACCGAATTCTCTAATTGACAAAATCCCGATTATTAGATGAAACAAGAAATATGTGAAAAATAAGCTTCAGGCCTGATATATTTGAGAAGACTGTATACACTTAAATACAGATAAAAAAAATCCGACTACATATATTAATCGACACATATGTTTAATTAAGTAAAAAGGAAAATGCCAAAACAGACGCAGAGTTTATGTTTCCTGATACTCAGAAGTCAGACCTTGCTTATTTCCCCGATGATGGTCACACCAGCGTGAGCTGTCATCTAACATACAAGACTGATCAAGTCTCTGGCTTTTTCTGTTAATTAAAATTGAATTTCACTATGCTAATGTTCCAATCTTGACTAGCTAATCAATTAGCATTGATCAAAATTATAGTATCGAACTACAGTTAGTGAACAAGTGACAGAAACTGTGTGTGACGGAACTTCGCTCTTGGGAAATCAAGCTTATGGATGTGTGTTATATTCAGAAGTGTTGTTTTGATGTTAAGTACATGGTATATTCAAGTTGTTGTTATCATGGTAGAAGATGAAAGTCGTAGGTCAAGTGAATAAAAAGAGGCTAAAAACAAAGTGAGTTATTATCATGACATAACAATAAAGCAATGACTGTTTTTATATTTCATTTCCCTCCAATGTGTTTTGATTTGTTTATACTTTATGTTTAATCATAATTATTGAAATAATATGATTACATCAATAAAATGTAGACTGAAAATAAAGTAATACATGTTTATTTTTCGAAAATGAATCAGCAAATTGATATTAATATGTATATGTATGGAGTTTAGAAGACATTGGTAATTTTCTGAATGAAGTTATTTAAAGATAATTAGAAATAAAATAATGCCATTATAATGTCAAATCGGTTCAATCGGTAGGTACTTAATGATGTTCTGAATACATAGCTAATATCTTCTTGAAGACCGAGCAGTTCACGTGGATTAAAATATGTGCATTATCTTTCTTTGGGGTATATTTACAAATACAATTGTGTGGTTAACCTTTTAAATGCCACACTACAGAATAATATGCGATTGATTCAGTATTTCTAATAAATGAAGTAAGTAATTAAATGGATAGATTGACATGTGCATATATTTATATTATTCGTTTTAACTAGTACGAATGTATAACATATTAATATAAATTATCCGTATCCTGCACAATAGGCATTACGTATGTCCCTGTTGCAAAATGAGAATTAATGTATAGAAGCTGTTGTTACATTCGATGCAAAAAAGAGAGGTATAACTTATATCTTGGATTATGTCCAATTGCTACGAAATGATGTTCCCTTTATCTATAAATAGCTAAATAAATGCTTTAAAGTATATCACTGATAACGCACCGTTCAGATTGATTTTGGAAATTCATTTTTTTTGTGTGTGATGATATATTTTTGAAATTATTTATTTGCAACATGAAAAGGAATATGAATCTATGGCAGATGTTCTAGTATTAATTTTTCAAGGCTTGGTATATTAAGAATAAAATGGCTGCTTGTGTCACACACACACCTGATTTGAAGAATGCTACATGTTATTTTATGGGATAAAATAAAAAGGGTATTCAATAGATAAATGGAATTTCTCACATTACCACCCTTAAAAAAACACAAGCATTTCATTATGTTCCTTGTTGGCATAAATAAATGACACCATTTACTAAGTCTCCGAAGTCAACGATTCCGATAGCAATAAAAATGATATGACAGTCTTTCACACTGAAAACTAAAATAAGTTAGCGATTTAAATAAGTCTGATAAAAACAAGAGGCCCATGATGGCCCTAAATCGCTCACCTGAGATAAATAGGTTGACCCAAGGAACATCTGTACCAATTTATTTTAAAATCTGGCCAGTAGTTTTGAAGAAGACGATTTTTAAAGTTTTCATATTTTTTTCTTTTTGTTGCCATGGAAACCAGAGTTCTACATGGATCAAGTTTATTTTAGCAACTTTTGTGAAGGTTGACCCAAGGATCATTCCTGCCAAGTTTAATCAAATTCTGTCCAGTGGTTTCAGAGGAGATGTTGTTTAAAGGTTTCTCTATATACATATAAGGCAAATAAGCCCCGCCCCTGGCGGCCATGTTTTTTTACGGATCGGAATAATTTTAGCAACTTTGGTAGAGGTTGACCCAAGGAACATCTGTATCAAATAATTTTGAAATCTGGCCAGTAGTTTTGAAGGAGATGATTTTTAAAGTTTTCAAATTATTTTTCTTTTTGTAGCCATGGCAACCAGAGTTCTTCATGGATCAACTTTATTTTAGCAACTTTTGTAGAGCCTCACCCAAGGAACATTCCTGCCAAGTTTCATTAAATTCTGTCCAGCGGTTTCAGAGGAGATGTCGTTTAAAGCAAATTGTTGACGACGGACGACGCACGACGCACGACTAACGACGCACGACGACGGACGCCGGACGAAGGGCGATCACAAAAGCTCACCTTGAGCACTTTGTGCTCAGGTGAGCTAATAAACGTCATGTTGAATCATCTATATAAATTCCGACTTGCTCACATCTTAAAAACGTACACAAAAGTGATGGTCATTTGGTCAATAGTGCACGGCCTTAAGCTACTAATGGAGCCATTTGCAGACAATCCCCATAACCTTTAACCAAGACAGACACTGTAATTTCGCGACTGACTAATTCCAAACACATTCTACATTTGTTCTGGCATCGTAATTCGGCTGATATTTGATGATTGGCATTTTCTTTCACACGGACAGTATTTGTGAGATTGGTATTGAAGTACACGAGAAGCCAATCAAATATTTAGACCTCGAATCAACTAGAAATTGCCTCGATTTTTGTATGTTTTATATGTATAGTAATATGCGTAAATTTAACTTTACATATAACAGGCGAGACTCGTTTTCTCGACATTAAAGAAATAATCATTTTATGTCGAGATAGAGAAATGCAGACATATCAATTAACATGTATCTTTACACATGGAATCTTATATTAACAATCTTACACAAACTGACTGCAGATGTCTTACAGTAAACAATGTACCCGTTATTAAGAATACCAAACGGCGTTGACGTTAGATCGCTGTAATTTAGTTTAACGTGTATTGGTACATCCAGTGCCAGCTATTAACGATATAGATATTCTACCAGACACTAATGTTCATGTTGATTGTTTGAAAATGACAGTGACGGAAACATTTATAAACAACTTTCAAAATTCAAATTTCATAGTATCTTAGATTTTGAAGATAGTCACAGCAGAAATAGAAATTGAATTAGTTACACTTGTGGCTCCTGAAATAAATTGGGTATTTTGAAAAATGCAACACATGTTTTATTAACTATCAAATTGCTTCCCGTGAAACACATATAGATAGTTATCAAATGGTGTTATTTTTGTTTCGACATACATGTGAAGCATCGTTATATAATGATGCAAGTAAAAAGCAGAGACCAAATATTTTCCCAGCAATACCTTTTGCATTTACTTAAGATTCTCCAGTGTAAATGAATGCTTTAGAACGTGCTTGCAATCAGATACCAAACCATATACATACAACTCAACTGATCAAAGCTGTTTCTTTGCATACACCCATTGCTTAACATGCTTTAACTTAAGTGGATCCTTTGAGTAACATAATTTTTTCAAGGCCCTTAAAAATAATTATTTAAAAACTGATTTCAACGATTACTAGTATGATATTTCATCGTCAACCATTCATTCTTTTGTGTTGCTCAACACGACTTTTACATTTAAGGTTTTAGGTCTCCTAGTTGCAACAAACGATTTACCAGAGTTTACAGTTTACCCATATAAAGAAAGTGTACCTTAGGGTCTTTTTAACCATGCAGTTTCTTAAGAAAAAACATTCATACATTAGATCTGTTTCAAAAATTTAAAAACTCTCGTTACAAGTGAAAGGTATGTGTATTTGATTGCATGTACATGTACTGCAAACCTAAATGTCTTGCAATTTTAAGAGCGGTTTGAAGTTAAGATGGATTGTTATGCAGAAAATGTTTTAAAATGGTTAAAATATAAGCCTAGTACCTAATACCTAAGTCAAATTTGCCAAGACGGCCGTACGGTCTAAAAAAGTAGCATTTCTAGGGCCGCCGCAGAATTTCCGCGGTCATATCCAATAGCAGTCACAGCATCCGCCAAGCTGGACATAGGGGTTCATGATAATAATAAAAAAAACTATACAATTGATTGTCTAGTAGATCTATATTTTACTTTCGGAAGATGATACTGTCTTTGTGATTAGCATATGGTCACCCTACGGACACTGCAGGGACGCCATAAGGCGACCATATCTGCTGTGTCGCGCTTTCGGGTTTCCTTTCACCATAAACTCAAAATACGCCGTGCGGCTTACTTAACATGTGTGACTGCTATTGGATATGACCGTGGAGATTCTAGAATGGCTATGATATACCAAATTAAAAATTAAATTGGTAAAAACGGTTGACCGGTACGTTCCTGTTTTGCGCTCGCCATATGTATTGAGTAGTTACATGAATCGTTGTCATGGTTTTTCATGGAGCCAAATTTAAGATTTCAATAAAGTATTTTATCTTACACTTGTCTTCGATTCAGCAGTAAGCTTCCTACTTATTTTCATTTACTGCCCTTCTTTCATGTACTGACATGTTCTAACGACAACAACTGAATATCTCTTCCCAAAATATGTCGAAGCGTATTAAACAAAAGAAACTGTTGTGAACAATTCTTTCCTGCGTACTTTCATCTTTTCATTGATTTACTGGTATGAGTATATATATTTAACGTTGTCTGGTGTTATGCTAATACTCTCTTAAGGCAGACAGAGAAAAAACAATAAGTATGGATAATCAAGCTATTCCTTTCAAGCCTTAGGTATATATTTTTTATAAAAAGTTTACTTATAAAAAGTGAGAAAAGAAATAAATGTATATTCCAAATATTGTGGAAGAACAATGTCAGCTTTTTATTCTTAGTACCAATAGTATTCAAACAGTATTTCGTTGCTTTAGATGTAAATATATTTGAATAGTATATAATCAGTATCTTAGATAGATATTTTGCAGACTTAACATGACAATATATGAAACTTGAGTGCTCACATTTTTGCAACTAAGTATAAACAATGCATGCCAGCGAAGTGAAAAAAAGCATTTGCATTTGAGGGTTTTTGGTTCGACCCCCACTGGGGACTCCATGATGAATGAATTACTGATGGTCATTCGTCTTTCACCGGTGTACTTAAATAAGCAAAAAGCTTAAGTTGTTACAATTAGAATCACGGAAAAGTGTTGTTAGGTGAATTGACCATCTGATAGCATTTGATGGTATAAAATGGCGTGAAATTATTCAAATAAAATCAAATTAACAAAGTTTAACTCATTACTGTCACATATTTAAAGGTGTATGTGTGTTTTATTTCAAAGAGGAAGGATAAGAATGAATATAATGCATAATGGACTTACAAATGAAATCATGCAAATGCTGTGAACAATAACAGTTTTATTGCGAACTGCATAGCTGAACTAAACAAATTCTACAGGAATGACAAAAGAATTGAAAAAAAAAGATCACACACACACAAATCTTAGACTTAAGATAGGGTGATAACAAAATGCACGTGCAATTTATTTATTTTTAAAAACGAATAAAAATACTATTGAATGGTTATTGAATAACCAAGATATTCTGTATACATGGTGTTGCTTCGGAATGGCGCCAAATCTGACACAAAAATCAGCTCGTTCTATTACTGATATAGATATTACATTTCTTCAACATAACATTTAAAGTTGACTGCATGTTAACAAAAACTTGTATCTTAAACATTCTTGACGCCCCATATGCTGACAAACGTTGAAACCTGATAAGCAATATTTTGATCTATAAAAACTAAAATTTTCAAGAACTTTTATGGCTTCATGCCATTAGAAATTAAACATTACTAGACGCAAGAAATTGGGCTTAGGGGCTTCACGATCATAGACAATTAGAATGTGTTTCAGCATAAAGATGGTCGTTACCATTTGCAAACGTATTGCGTACCGTCTGATGCTTGTTCCACGTCAAAAATGAAATAAAAGAAATACTCGAAAGAAAAAGTCGTTCGATATAGATATCAAACAAATGGTTCTGTATTCGGGAAACGTGAAGTATAATTAATGCAAACATTCAGCTTAATTGCCAAAACTCGTTATCACTGGGGGTATGTTATTTATTATAGATAGCGGTCCATGTCTCAAAGGGCAAGAAGACATTTCATGTAGCATCGTGCCGACCCATTCACTCTTAAATTAAGAGACATTGCTGGTTGTTACTAAACCCATTATAGTAATTACTAAACATATACTGGGATGGGATAATGTTATAATATAATAAACGTATGCTGTCGTTGATTCTTTTTAAAATTATCTCTATTTTTAATTTTAATATTCATGTGTGACTTAAATTGTTTTTCATTATTACGAAATAGATACGTGCTCATCGGAATAAAATTTGAAGAAGTAAAACTGACTCCATCATTGTACTAGTTTTTATGGTAAATAAATCATGCCACATCACTTTTGCTTGGAAATATACAGTCATAAACGACACTTTCTAAAGGTCGTGTTGCTAGTATTTTCGATTGGCGTCTTGAGGTTGTCACACAGACAAGAATCTTCCAATCAATACTAAATAATATAATCAAGCACTATAAAATAGCCCTGTAGTAGTGCATTACGTTATAATTATACCTTATGCCACACACTTATTATTACGAGATTGATATCCATGACCGTGTTCAAACTTACTGTTATTTCGAATCGTGAATATAGGTTTTTTATATAGATTGTAAAAAACTGATAGAATCGATAATCACACGGCAAAATGAAACTGTTCCGTAGAAACTATAAGCATCGCTTGTTGTAAATATCTTTGTTGTTTGATTTTGATGATCTTCTGGCTTTGGCTTACACAACAAATTAGTGTTTGTAGCCTTATATGTCGTTTGAATCATCTGCAACGGGATATGCTATCACGATTTATTACACAAATTATGTAATTGCCTTTTTATGCAAGTAACCAATAAAACAACCTGACTACGCGATTTAAAATGATGTTCATTCACTTTGTCAGACTAAAGAAGAAATTGCCCTGAAATATCTCACTGATATTAATAATTTAGAGTGCAGTCTTGCTATATGTGCAGATATTTTAATGCCAACAACTAATTAATTCAATTGTGTCCCTTTTATAATCGCATTCAAATATCAAGGCCATTGGTGTCGAAAAGCGAATTATTTCAATTTCGACTGTGGTTTGTTCGAAGCCCGTTTAAATGAAGTTATTTCAAGGCATTGCAATAAGATATTCTTGCAAATCGATATTTAACTGAAATAGAATTGTCATGAGAAAGAGAAAGAGGGGACGGGGCAAAAACCGGGTTAAACGAATTACTTAAAAGGAAATTGTTAATAACGAAAGAAACATAGATATTTATAATTTCATTGTTTTATTTTTAATTAATTAACACATTTAAAAAATTTTTGGTAATATAAAAATAACTGGCTTGCTTACCGGATCCAAAATAATTTATTTATTATGTTGCCATTTTTTTAATGATAATGTTTATTTAGTCGCTGAAATATTTCAAAATGTAAATGTCAGACTATTTAATCGAAATTTATAAACATATTGAACAGATTAGCAATTCTAATACACAAATACACAAACGACAAGATACAGGAGCGTATTATATGACGGACATAGTCCTACAAACATGTTCTGTTATCAAGAGAAACACGCTAACATGACTACAGTAACATCAATACAATGGAGAAATTATCTAGTTGATGCGAGAGAGTATAGACACAGTACCGTTTGCCGGATATAAATTATTGACACCATAATTGATACAGACATTATGACAAGGCGTTCTATCACACGCCATGCATATACCTAATGTAAGGGCAGGTAACTATAGCATATGCAGTACTACATTTGTATCTTATGAAATGGTAACTTTTGTTGAATTTAAATTGTATGCGCGATGTTTGATAAGCAACGAAACATGCATAACTTAATATCAAATGCAAAGAAAGAAATAGGGATAAGTTTAAACTATTTTTAATGTCCTGTTACTTTTAAAGCATGGGCCATTTTTCTGGGAAATATTAATATACATTACTTGCGACATGCAAAACCTAAAAGGACTTGGTACAATCAAATAACATTTTCTTTTTCGTTCTTGGTTTTGAAATAACTGAAACAGTTCGTGATAGTTAGATTTCCAACAGAATAAGTAAGTAAGTAAAGTGATACACGTAATAACGTTCACAGAATTCAATTTATAAGTAATATGCAATACACCTGGGGCGATTGATATGAAAGTAAAAAATAGAGTTAATTGTGAAGTTATGACTTTCTAAACTATCAATCTATACTGCAGTATATATACGTATTACTCATTAATGGTTGTCGAAATACAACTTCATCATGTTACAAAAATTACATACATATACAACAATAAGTGGATTTAGGGAGATGATTTAATTTAAAGTGTAGGTAAAAGTCAGAATATTCAGTAGACTTGACTATTTGAGTTTACCGTCACTTCGACAGTATTTCAGTCTTATAGCGACTTCCAGCTAATTACAGGTGAAGGAAGACCCCGAATGTACGGAGGCATCCGGGTAGAACCATCGGCCTACCGCAAGCCATCTGGAAGGCTTCCTCACATGAAATTCTGAATGACACTGACGAGATTTGAACCCACGCGGTGAGGGGTTAGGTGAGTGTTTAAGTCAGCGACTTTACCCTCTCGGCCACGGAGGCCTCAGAATATTCAGTAGAACATTTTAGTGTGGCTAAAAAAACAACAACAAAAAACAACAACCAAAAAAAACAAAAAAACAATTAAAGTGTATTTCATCCTGCCAAGCAAATGTATTGCAGTCATTTGGCTTTCGAAATTAGAGTTCACCACGTTTTAGAATATGTCTCTAATTAAAAATGTCCCTCTTCATGTTTTATACTGCATATCATGATTTTTAAGCTTATCGGAATCAGCGGTAAGATTCCAAATTATACCATTGAGTAATTTGCGGTATACATTTTTCTTTTTGGCACCATTCAATATTTCAATTTTATATATCAGATCAATATTCGCATTTAGCAACGAAGAAAACGAAATGATATACATTTTCTTGTTGAACATTTACGTGAAATACGAGTATGTCATCCATTTATTGCATTAAGAAAATGTTACATCGTCAACTTGTCATTGTTTTAAGTGTTTTAGATATTCCCATTTTATTACAGAAACATTTTATTACAGTCATCTCTCTATAAAACAGCGTTGTTTGTTTCAGAGAAGTGCTGTTATAAAGAAACTGCCTTTGTAAAGAATAGAGACAAAGAAGGATTATGCACATTAGTTTTCAAGACTACTGCTGTTATAAAGAGGATGCTGTTATAAGGAATGCCGTTGTAAAGAGGTTTTACTATATTATAATAGTAATTGCATATCAGATATTTTGATATGAATATTCATTTATCTCAGTCAAATGATATAACTGAAATGAATCGATGAAATAGCAAATCCAAAGGCAGAAAAATGTAATTTACAACAGCGTTGTTAGATAAACTTTGACCATTCGTTATTAGTTAATATCAGTTTGATATACGCATATACACTCCAATGTCCACTCCCGTTCTCTATAATATACAATCTACTCTAAACGTTTATTCTTAAAAAAGTACAGGGTATGAAATAAGTTTGGAGATGTTTTCTCAAGTTATTTTCTTATGTTTTTTTTTTGTTTTTGTTTTTTTTCCAAAAAAAAAAAAAAAAACTAACGTAGGAAATTTACATAATTTGAAAGACTAAAATCCAACTTAAAATTTAAAAGGAAAAAAATCAAAAACGTTATCTGCGCATCATGGCGAAATTAACAACCTCGGGAAGGCAAATTTACCCTTTAAAGGTTATAATTTATTTCTACATAAATCGAAACACGAAAGAAACGACACGATGATTTGTTTGTGCACATCCTAAATCTCACAAAAAAAACAACAAAAAAAAAAACAAAAAAAAAAATTGGTTTGATTCCACCTTAAACAGTACTGTTCAACTTCAAAGATGAAAAGAAACATGAAAAATATTTCCATTGGAAAGCATTAGTATTACATACAAATAGAAGTACATTTTCATATCCAGTAGCAAACCAAATACAAGATTAACCAAAAAGTAAATAAACGTACAGCATCGGGTTTGTTGTTGGTGTTGTCCCGGGGTTAATTATCACTGCTATAATAATTTCAATCATTTAAGGATACCTAATCACCCAAGTAGCGGAAAACCCTGATTGCCTGGAACTGCGGACTTATTGAAAGTCAACTGGTAATGTTGAAAACATAAATCATCATTAAGACATAATGGACGTCCGTAAAAATGCAATTTAACTAGCAAATATAGATTTATGAGCTAGGGGATTTGTAATGAGATTAAATCAAACCATTTTCTTTAGTTTAGAATTATGATTCTCCAAACAAAGATTATTTTAATGTAATATCATTTTAACTCGTGCTCATGACGAAAGTTAAAAATATAGATTTAAGAAAACCATTAACAAATGGAACAAACCATACTTTAAAACAATGTACAATGACAGGAATTTTGGTGTGTGTTGTATACCAATGCATATGTTATAGTCATTTTATTTGATAATAACTGTAGACTATGAAAACTTATATGTATAAAACATTTTATAACATTAACAAAATTTTTTTTTTCAAAGATGTGCACAAATATAATATCCAAAGATAGATATGTATACACTAAGCATGAATGAGTATTTGTAAAATCAAGTTTTCTTGTGTTCGAGAAAAAAAAAAGATGAATACGATGGAAAACATGACAGATGGAATTTGAGGAAGTGATTTCAGTTCGCTAAAAAAATGGCATATTCTTGAGAAATGCTAGTTTGTTTTCCCATTCATTCTAGTAATTGTACATGATATGACGTCACATGACTCCAACAGTAAATCGTACAAAGGCGTAATAAAATAAACCGACTTTAAAAAGATTCGCAGTCTAGACAACGGGTAAGCTCGTTTGCATGATATCGCACAAAAAACGAAACTTTTTCTTTACAAGCGGTACTGTTTTATTGGTTTTCCACGTCAAATAGAGTTTATAGCTATTATATCATTTTAATGTGAGCGCCAAACATATTTCAATGACCGAATAATTTTATTTGCTATATACAGCAAAAGGGGATGAGGATGAAAATATGCCGCGAAATTCTTGTTCGCATTAGTTCTACTTTTTATGAGAAAATTGTCACTTGAAGTCATATATGGAAGTACCCACTTTCTCATTCACCTGTAAAATCACTCATTTCTAAATCCGTTGACAGGGTCATGTGTATCATGTTTTTTATAGTCCAGATTTGATCCATTGTGACGCGTTCCTTCTAAGTCGGAAACTGGCCGTATATAATTATATCTGACAGTTTACAACTTTGAAGGAACGCGTTTAGAGGACAGAAAAGAGCTCCACCAATCTATGACCAGGTTGCTAGCTAGTATGACACGTGACGGAAACGTGCGTGCGTTTCTATATTTGTACACAATCTGAAAAAGAAACATGGTATGGGCCATTTCGGCGTTCTCTCTGATCATCCCTCGTACACAAAAGGCACCTTTACCCCACCCCTACTAGTCGTGTATTTTAACCGATAAAATTATATGAGCAGTATAACTTGTGTGTTACTCAATTTACTCAGGAATATCAGCGCAAGTCAAAAATAGTCTTTCAATGAATGAGGAAATTACAGCCCAGTCTATGCTAATTGTACTAATGTTTTCCCTTTACGTTTAAATATGACATTGACCTTGAAAAACGGACATGTGACATGGGCCGGTACATTTCATTATCATGATAAACAACTGTTTCAAGCATTTTAATACGCCGTCGAGTACGGGACGTGTTATGGTTTCACCCAAACAAACGTGAACCTATCTTTACCTAACTTGGTCACAATGATTGTCCCAGACACTCCGGCGTTATGGCCCTTGAATTGATGAAAATTTGCTAAACTAACAGAATCCGCTCTCTTACTCTAACAAACATGAACCGATCTTTACCCAACTTGGTCACAATGTATATGGGCGTAATATCTTAGCCAAGATTGATAACCAGCCAAGGACACTCCAGAGTTATGGCCATTGATGAAAAAAAAAACTGAAAAAAAAAAACAACAACAAAAAAACAGTGTCTGCTCCCTTACACTGACAAACTGGAACCGATCTTTACCAAACTTTGTCACAATATGTAATAGCACAATATCTCAATCGAGTTTGAGAACCAGTCAGAATATCCCAGACACTCCAGAGTTACGACCTTTGAATTGATAAAATAGCAGAACGGGCGTATTTTGCGATAACGAGCTCTTGTTCTCCATGCACGAGGAAGTTACAGCATTGTACCCTCTGCACACCGTATTGTCATGTTAAACAAGTTATTTCAAAATTATATCATTATGCATGAGGATGATACAGCCCGGGCAGAGCATATTGTACCCATTTGTAACCTTCAACACGAAGTGTGACCTTGACGTTTAAGGTATAGACCTGATCCATGCCTCTGCATACCGTCTCAACATATTGAGCAATTGCATCAACTTATTTTAAAATATCACATTGCATGATAAAGTTCTGGTCCGGACTTATAAATAACCATTTACCAGAGTTTTTCTTCGGAGAACATGGTTAATAGTGTAAAAAACAGTTTGCACACAGGAAGGAATACATGGACATTAAAGAAGGAACATTTATCAATGAATTGAGATGGGTTAATCTTATAAGCCTAGGATGTGACAGATTACAGACTACATAGCTTGCGTCGAATGTTATTTATTGCCCAGTAATAGTTACAGACATCTGTGGTATGAATGTCTCTAAGAATGCGAAAATTATAGAGCGTACGGGAGCAGTTGTCTTTACTTGTAGTAAGTTTCTATCATAGCCATGTACATGGTTTTGAAACCTGTTCGAATTTCTTTAAACAATGTATTCGATGAATATTTGTTAATAAAGCATTCTTGTTCTGAAAAAAGTCAAGTCTTTCATCAAGAAGTTTATTACTTGAGCAGGTTTACATCAGAATTGTTTTAGCAAAAACATTATGGTCGAATTACTTTTTTGTTGTTTTACTCATGAATGCTTTTCAATCACCAGTTGTCGAAAAACCATCCATTTTTAGTTTAGTTATTAATGCAGATGGCGCATTTACGTTGATTCGTGGAGATATTATCGAATCACAATTAATGAACTTCTTCAGACAAGTTACCGACAAAATCAGAGCATATTGATTAATTATATATGAATGCTATTTACAGAATAATATTGATAAAAGGGTTTCATTGATATTCTATATCATGTTCTGCTTCCAAATATTTACTGTTGTTATATTATTTTATGGAAGACCGACCCAAAGGATGAAGATCGACGAAGTGAAGATCCTTGGCTAAAGTTTGATTGCCGTGATCTTGTCTTTGGTGCAATTATGAAAATAATACGGAGTATACGGAATAATTTCATAATACAGAGTTATTGAAATGATTTGTAATAATTTTCAGCCCTTTTAATTTTGGCACACTATCTAAGAACATTATAGGAGTGCTTTTTCCAGAGTTATATGGGTAAAAAGGTTTGATTGATATTCTATGTCATGTTCTGGTTCCAAATATTTACTGTTGTTATATTATTTTATGGAAGTCCGACGATTACGAAGTTGCAGAGAACTAATTATTTGTCACGATAATAGTGACTTAAATACAATAATAGGAAATTAATACAATCGTTGAACTTAAAATGGAGAAGATAATGCGTCATTTTTTTTTGGTTTCCAGCAAGACCAAATGACTAATTAATTTCATTCATTAAAGACTATCGGTCATGGTCTTCTTTTTGACTATTTGTAAGGTTAGATCTTAACTGGTACGCACTATTATGTTTTTAATTAGCAGAACAGAACATAAACTTTATTTCGACTTTATTTTCACGTGAACCATACAACGAACACTCAGCTATAAACATAATATATTCATACCAAAAAGAGTCAAAATCTGACGCTTTCCTTTCCCGACGACAATCAAAGTAAAATAAGATACAAAGGAGTTGAACTAACACATATTTACTATTATTTTTGATCATTGTATTGCGAATTACGAAAGCCTCATAAACATATTTTGACAATCATTTGATAACTGATGTATTAGAACACTGTAATGAGTCAACAAACTTGAAAACACTTGGACGTCTATAGTAATAAGAATTAATATACTTTTTTTTTCCGAATATTTTCATAAATTGGACAGTCAAGCAAAAAGTGGAATTCATCTGCATATCAGTACCGTGACAAAGATTACATACACGGATGTGTCGTTCTTCCCGAGTTTGGGCATATCTACCAGTTACTATACGCTGTCGTAAAAATTAGCGTATAGTTCGCTCTCTATTAAAACAATTGCCTATGATATCTCACCTCTTAGATAAAAAGAATGAATTTCACATATGTCGTCGTCGAATTATTACAGAAAATACTTGTAAAAATGTAATACTAATATATCACTTAATTTGTTTATCATTATGACAAAAATGTACATATACATTGAGCTTAAATATTAAGAAGCAAAACTGACTACAATATGTTATTTATTATGTTGTTTACATTTGCTCTATTCTCTATGGTAAAATAATTATGACACATTTCACTTGGAAATGTAGTGTCACAAAGGACTATACTCATTGTTGTGATGCTAGTATTTTCCACTGGCGCCTTGTGGTTGTCAGAAAGACAGAAATAGCCCAATCTTCATATCAAACGACATCCTTATACTCTATGAAACAGCTCTGTAATAGTACCTTACGTTATTATTTATACTTGCATGTCTCGGTTTGCTACATTCTTATTATTTTACGCGATAGAATAATGGTTGTTTACGTAGAAATTAAAAGCATCTATTGTTGGATCTTTTATGATGTCATAGATCTTATGACTCCTTACTCGAAAAGAAGAAGTGGGTTAAAATTCCCTTGGGATTTAGTACAAATTGGTAATAAAATCCAACTCTTATAGAATGATTTATGCTTAGTTAGGGTATTGGAGTAGTAATTGCTTCAGCTAAGTAGTAATTTCCCAGGGTTTTTATCAGTAAGACGGGGCAATTACCACCCAATACCATGCCAAATCGTACATTGTTCTGTGTAAACACCATTCCAAACATGTACACTGTTCGCGTATGACATAATATTCACAGTACATAATTTGACTATCTACATTTATTAATTAGAGATGTCAGGCATGTATTGACTTTTTTACCGTAACCATTATACTTCCACTATGTTTTTTTAATTATTTTGTACAAAACTCCATGTTGTATCGATGTTACCTGGGTTTAATAAAACATGTCATACCATAGCGTTTTAAATCAGCAATATGACATTAAATGATATCTAAATGGTATATCTTTAATGTACAAAATCTTAACAAAATTGAAATGACACATTTTTGCGTGCATTTCTTCCAAGAACGACTATCATGATAACATCTCTGGTACAAGCAGGAAAAGAATTGGAAATGGACAATAATGTTTTTGAGGGCGCCGTGGTCCTGTGGTAATGTATCAGATTACAGATCCGAAGGTTGTGGGTTCGAACCCCGTTGGAAGCAAGAATATATTCATGACCTTCCCAGGCGCAAAGTACTGGTCCAACCCAGGAACCGTCGAGAGGGATTAGTATAAGTTGTAAGAACTTGAGCTCTCTCATAGGTGTACTATATAAGCGTGCTCAAATCGTTAATCGTTCTTTTTCAAATCCACATGCGAAGTGTTAACCTGGTAGACATTGCATAATAATTCCTTATTTAGAAAAAACAACCACTCCCATCCATTCAATCTGGTTGTCTAATCTGTTTGTTCTCGCTGTTTCTCTTGTACATTTTCAGTGCATACGTCATCAATATAGTAGTAACTATCCTCTCGTCATCGCTGGTCACGTGTTTCGGCGGTCACACTCTGGAAACCACTTTAAAGTTCCAACATATGGGATAACCCTTGCCGAGAGTCATCAGACGGAAGCCAGAATAAAGGTTACCGTCGTCGGACCCAATGTTAAAATGATAGGGCTTCAGAACTTTACTATCTGGTACATTTCTAGGACATTCCGAAGATGTGGATAGTTTTATTATAGTGGCATATTCTATCATAACATTGTGGCCAGCGACGCCAACTAGTTTTCTTTCAAAGTGCAAAGACCTTAAGAAAATGTTGAGACCGTCGTCGGATCATAATTATGCATCTCTTACATAAATAAATTATAAATTTTAGAGCATTTATATTTTATAACCTATTATTATATAATATTGACATTTACTGCCAAACTTTTAGGCAATCTGTTCAAAATGTGAAAATTTGTCAAAGTGCATGAACTTTATAGTAGCCACGTATTGCAATCAGAAACGGAGTAAATTTATTTTCCTAGGAGGTAATTTCGTGCAATCTGTTCAAAATGTGATATAACTTACTAGCATAAAACAACAATGACATAATTAAATATTTAAGTATATGTTATATACTACTTTGGGTTGATTGATTCTACACAGTGTTAAAAATAAGTATATATAATGATTATAAAAAATCACAAAGGTTTGGAAGATAAAATTTGAAAAGGAACTTCCGATATTCTGAGGTGTCCGTTTTGATGTGTTTAATGAAACTTGCAAATGAGTTAATCATTAGCCAAACTTTAAACTAGTGTATAAACTCACTGCTCGATTCAGCTAACAAGATACAAACAGATTTAACATGTGCAATTTACAAGCAATGTTGTATGACAATTTTATCTGGCGCACATTGACTAAGAAGACTAACGGATGCCATACTTACAAACTGTAGAAAAGAGTCCATGTTTATGCTTTCATACATTAGAAATAAGTTTTTAAGTGCAAGTAGAAATACAATTATAATCATAAATGATTTAACCAAGTATATTTAGAAGAAATGGGGGAGGGGGCTAAGTGGTAATGATACAATGACTTAAAGGACTCGGCAACGAAAGATTCGATTTAATCAATGTGTTTATACAGCGACCCATTAGTTTGATTTTACCTAAGCTGACTATAAAAGAAATATTCTAAAGTGTAACCACGTATTGCAATCAGAAACGGAGTAAATTTATTTTCATTGGAGGCAATTTCATATACATCAGTCTAATGACAGTCTTGTCTATTACACTAACTTTATCTTTTTTAAATAAATATACTAAGAAAATATGATAAACAAGCCTTACATATCCAAAATTTTATAAAACAGAAATAAGAATTGTTTTTATTGTATGAAGAATTGTAAAATGATAAAATTTAATTAAAAATAAATAAATTCGTATATGGAATATATGTATAAGTATGCAATTTAATTCTTGACACACAAATGTACATGTTGTTACAGCATATGAACTTATTATATGACGGGCAAAACTTTACGAACTCTTAGCGAGATTGCATGTGAGAAGAAACACATAAAAGTAGCATCCATACACTTAGATAAGAACATACATTTTAAATGGGTAGTGAATAGGAAGCAGTACAGATACAAAATAATTAGTACAGATATGTATAGCAATACTTTTTCTCACACGCCATGCAGAATTCAAGTTACCATTAATAATATCCTACTTAAAATGACAACACCCAAAAATATGAAACGTGTTATATGAAGTGAGTTCATTTTTTGCGAGCTTCAAATATGAAATCATATAACGAATTTCATTTTTTTTATTTTGCGAGCTTTAAATATGAAATCAAATAACGAACTTCATTTTTTATATTACATAATTACGAATGTAAATTTGTAAAACCCATGACCATTTAACACCTCTTTGTAGCACATACTTTATGCGAGTAAAAGAGTAGTTCCGCTAAAACGTTTGATGTTTTTATTTGCATGTAAACAAAACAATAGTTTTTCAATAACAACACGAGTAGAATTTACTGAAACCATCCGGTTAATCTTTTAAATGATTAATTAAATGATATTTTTATACATTCACCCTCTGTTGTGACATGTCATTTGCAGTAAATACATTCGACTTGCGGTGTGTTGTACTGTTTGTCGATATTATACATGTGTGAGATAAAAATATTACATGACTTTATTAACTCCAAGCTCGGTTATGTGATAAGTATATACTACATTTACATGAGTCACCCGTGTTTTGATGAACAAAAACAAGTTATGTTGTAATGGCGTATGTTACAACTTATATCAATTCAACAAATGGTTAAAACAGGTTTCAAATTCCTAATGCGTTATTGCTTCGACAATAATCTTAAAGATATTTTCGAATAAACACAAAATACATACATTAAGTGTCCCAAATGTCCATTTGCTAGTTTGTCGAACCAAATCAAGATGTTTCACTGACATACATTTAAACCGGTAAATGTTTTGGAGAACAAATGAGGATTTACCAAACGAGCTTCGAACAAAACTAAGTAAACATGTACGATCAACAAATGTATCCGTTAGTGTTTAAAATCTACATTGAAGGACAGCTATTTTCTTCAATATTATTTGTTAAATTACTTCTTAAATCACATTGAATAAAAAATGATTATATTATTAAAGTAACTGACACAATTAACAAGGTATCTATCAGGCAAATATGAAATATCATATAATGCAAAAAGCATCTTAATACAACATGTGAACCTGTGCTACTTGTAAAGATTTATTCGACTCGCTCAAGAAAGGTAAACTATGAACAATAAATATATTGAAATTATGTTATAAATGAAGTGTAAGGTACAAAACGTGTAGCGTATATGATAACAAAAATTCTGTTTCAAAGCCGATTAGCATAAGATAATATTGGAGGACATTAACGCACATGCATGTACACTTCCTTGGAGAAAATAGGGCAATATGAATCCAAAAGTGAAGGATTATGAAAAATCAGTTGCCTCTGACATCATTCATAATTTTTAAAAAAAAATCTGACGTAAAAATGCTATTAAACGCGTAAGTTCTGATTTATGAGAGTTTGAAATTAGATTTTTATAAAATTATAGGTTGATTTTAGAATCATTATTATGATTTTCCAAATTAGATTATGATAATGAACTATAGATCGTGTTTATAACTGAAGTTACTACTATGGATAACTGGGGAAAATAAGAGTTAATTGAACGTATCAGAAGATGAAATAGTGTCAGAAAAAAGTACATTAATATGAAAATATGTGTTATATTTAAAAATGCATAAACGTCTGTCATTATATCAAAATAATTATGGATTTTAGCGGCAAGAATGTGTACCAAGATACAGGTATATGCTTTATATATTATTAACAGATTTTCATACACAGCAAACAACAATAATATGTTTATCCAGTTGGTTACAATCTTGCATGTCACATTTCTTTGGCAGGGTCTTGTCTAGTGTGATAATAGTTTGCTTATCCTTTTTACTGAATAAAATGTTCATATGTTCGCATATTTAGACTTGACACAATTTCGTTCTTTTAATAACAACTATATTGTATTGTAACACTGGATAGTTTAATTTACTGATGGGTCAGAAACGTCCTCCTTCAAATTTTATTTTACTAATATAGTAAATGGGATGCTTATAAATTGTTAATTGCAAAAAAAAAAAGGTTGACTGAAATGACTTTTATAATAATTATCAATTATTGTCGTTTTCAAAGGCTATATATACGAATTACCAAAATTGGATAATCATGAAATTATACTTAAAATTATGCTGAAATATTTGAAATCAGTTTTGTGAAAGAGCATTGTATATAAAAAGGGAACTACATGTATTTCAATCACTCGAAGTCTCGTATGTCATTCTTTTAACGATGTAATTCATAAATGTTATGGAAGTCGTAAATCATGTTCACATATTGGTGACTATTCGTGTGAAAATTAATTAAATATGTCTGGTCTGGAAGGGCCTTTTATCTTTAACTTGCTTTGAGGGAAAATATATAGACCTGAATACAAAGATTCCATCTTGCAAAAAGAAATCGTGAAAATCAACCCTACTGTAAGAAGAACGTCTGGAAGACGACAGTATTTGTATGAAAATGTAAATAGTTTAATACTGATCTGCTGCTGCCCAAGGAAAGCAGAAATCTAGAAATGTAAATATTTTAATACTGATCTACTGCTGCTGCCCAAGGAAAGCAGAAATCTAGAAATGTAAATATTTTAATACTGATCTACTGCTGCTGCCCAAGGAAAGCAGAAATCTAGAAATGTAAATAGTTTAATACTGATCTACTGCTGCTGCACAAGGAAAGCAGAAATCTAGAAATGTAAATTCTCTATTTGTGTTTGACATAAACTCAGTTGTTAGCATTACGCATCTTGACTCTATTCCGAAGAGTGGCTTCCTATGATGTATATCAAGATGTACGCCCTCACCATTAATATTCATTCTGTTTCCTACACGTAAACATAAAGACCTTCGCAACGATAATATAAACATTAAGTCTTTGTAGTTCGACTGATCTTAAGATATTGGAACACTGTCTCCTTAATGCAAGAATGACTTTTGAAGACAGGAAAACATTTTACAAAAACAAGGAATATAGCTGACGATTATTTCAACAAAGATATTAATTTGAAAGATGTTTTCTACGCAGGAAGAAATACATAAACATGATAGCAAAAACATTTATCTATATATTCAGATGGGTCAATCTTATGGGCATGGGATGTGACAGAGTGCAGACCACATGAATTGCGTCGAAGGTTATTTATTGGCTATGCAATAGTTACAGACATTTGTTTTATGAATATATCAGAGAATGCAGCAATCATTGTGGATCGTTACAAACCGGTTTGTTGCTTGCATTAACTTACTTCCATAGCTGTGCAAACGGTTTGTTACTCATTCGAAATAGTTTAATGATTATGCATCTGTTATATATTTGTCAATCAAGTATTTTTCACTTAAAAACGTCCAGGCATTTATCAAGACGTTTGCTACTTGAGCAGATTTACATCGGTTCGGTGTTAGCAACAAATTATGATCGTAATACACCATTGTTGTTTTACACATGGATGCTTAAAAGCACCAAATATCGAAAAATCATTCATCAGTTGTATACGTTTTGATATTGAAGGCATGTAAACATTGAATGGTGATAGATAACATTTAATCACACTAAAACATTTTCAGACAAGTTTCAACAAATTCAGAATATATATATTATTGCAATAATCAATGTGTATTTTGGACAAAAGGATCTAATGATATTTTTATCTCTTTGAAACCAGTCATAAAATCAGTTGTTTAGAAAACCGACTCAAATGATATAAGATTCCTTGATACAGTTTGCGTACCTTGATCTCACTGAAACGACAGCACTGTGAAAAGCTTAGCGTATAAAGCAAACTATCTGATCATCTGTCGTTTAATACGAGAGCTATTTGGATAGCAACAGTCCAGTATTTTCCCCATTTGCACAATGGCTGAATTTGGAGGAATTTTTGTACACAGACTACTTGACATTGCGCTGCCATACCGTACTATGACCCGAAAGATATCTCTCTTCAAAGGGGGAAGAACCAGCACCAGATAATATGTTGTCTGACATGGGTTCAGATGCTGTACGGCAATAATAAAGAAAGATGTACAGTGGAAAAGATTGGGGAATTATCAGGCCTTACTTCGTCGACGGATTTCCTGCTTTTAAACGAAAGTCTATATCTAAACGTGCGTAACATATGTGCACGGTGGATATCGCAAAGGTAGGGCGCGGTATAAAGCTACTACATGAAAACGACCCTGTACACCATTAGCTCACGGGAACCTCAAGGAGAATCACATTGAGGTTTTACTTCACCCACCATATAGCTCTGATCCCTTCCCTGTGTTTTTGAATGAACAAATACATGGGAGCAATGCTTATACCAGTGTTTATACGATATACCTAAAAGAGCGCCTCCAAGATGCATTTTCTGTCTGGAAAAGTGTAAACAGTCCGGCGGAGAATAATTTGAAGGCCTCTCTTTAAGTTATTTCTATATATGGATAACCCGCCAATGTTGTCATTACAAGAGTAATGGAACAATTTTCATAAACATAAAGATCCCCTGAATATACACTTGCACATTGAAAGCCTTGCAATAATATTTTATAATTGATCCTGCATCAATGATATCCTAAAATATAAAAAACAAGAAATGTTTGTGAAACATATATGCCCCCCTCATATGCCATAATATGTATATAGCTATATTACATGCAAGGAGTTTGCCTTCATAATGTTGGCTTGTCACAAAAAATTCTCAAACTTCAAAAATTTGAGTGAAAATATAATGTGCTAAAATATGGAACTAAACATTTACTGAAATAATGGGCTGGAGAAATATTTACACAAGTCCACAAAGGTTTAAGTGAAAGAACATTGTCAGTTATAAATAAACAAAACATTAAGACTTAGTGCTCTAGGTTTATTATAAAAATTAACAAATCAGCCTTGCTAGCCATAAGCACAAACATCCACAAAAAAAAAAAACATCATCCTTCAAATATCTCAAACTTTAAAACAAAACAACATTACAACATAAATTATGTTATCTTGATCTAAGTAATAAAAAGTCTTTTGCATAATTTCCATATAGTGGCCAAGTCATCAAACATATATACAAATGCAACCTTGTGACCTTGACCTTTGAGGTATGACACCAAAATGATAGGGGTCATTACTAATCTAGCAACAACCACAGAAGTTTGAGACTTAAAGGTCAAATAGAACTTAAGTTATCACTCGGACAAGGTCTGGTATTATACATACACAACATGTGACCTTGACCTTTGAGGTAATGACACCAAAATCGATAGGGGTCATCTACTAATCGTGAGCAACAACCACAAGAAGTTTGAGACTTAAAGGTCAAATAGAACTTAAGTTATCACTAGGACAAGGTCTGGTATTATACATACACAACATGTGACCTTGACCTTTGAGGTAATGACACCAAAATCAATAGGGGTCATCTACTAATTATGAGCAACAACCACATGAAGTTTGAGACTTAAAGGTCAAATAGAACTTAAGTTATCACTCGGACAAGGTCTGGTCTACCGACAGACCGACGGACCGACCTACGGACCGACCGACCGACATGAGCAAAGTAATATACCCCCTCTTCTTCGAAGGGGGGCATAAAAATATTCGTTTTATAAAGGCGCCATTTATCAGGCAAGTTCTCTAACACATTCAAATTCACGGATTAATTCTAGAATTATATAACATATTACATATACTTTCATTTTCTCGATTCGCATTTCTCGATCAAACATAGTAAAAACAATGTGTGGGTTATATCTATCATGTTATAAACTTGTGTAGAAAAAAAGGTTATTTCAACACCAATTTTGGAAAAACCTCTTAATCAAAATGCTCAGTAAAAACATGATTTTAAATTAAAACTAAGTCTGTATCTCGTGCTATAAAATATTCATTTTTATATTGTTAATAGAAAATGTACATGACAATTTTGAGAAAATAATACCGGATACAAATTATGTTTCCAATTAAGTTTGTAATTTACAAAAAAAGAATGTTTGGCACAGTTGGCTGGTAGGATGATGTCAAATCTATAATGAAATGTCACTTCTTGAATCTAAAGAATGGACGCTGAAAGCAGGCGTTTTCGTAAAAATGCTTACACACGTTTGTGATTCCTCGACTCTTTTGATATTTGTCAATTTACAGAATCATTATTTCCAAGGTCAGAATTATCAAATTATGTAGCTTCACAGACAAAATAACAATGACACAAATTCAGTACAGAATAACAGATATTGTCTTCATCAGCGATGCGAAATGTTTTTACTCTACAGTATCAGATCTGCAGTGCAGACTGATCGATCAAAACTAACATTTGGCATCAGGTTTTCAAAAAACAACATTCATCATTCAAAAGTAGCAAAGCTTCATCTGCCCACGGATTAAGGTTTTCTTTTGGCAAGGAATGGGTTCCCTGTATGATATTTTCTAATGTTAACCCCATGGTACTTTGATGTACGTGTATATTTATAAACAATGAGACAACTGCGAGCTTAAAATGTTATGATATACATTCTCTTCTAATGGTCAATGTATACGAGTAATAAAATGTCAAATACGATAAACATTTTTTCTGCGATGAGCCTGTATTTAATACACGACTGCTTACCTAAATGACAGTTGACAATATTAAAGAAATGAAGACTTTTCATTATAAGGGAAACTTAGATTTATTTTATACAAAAACACGCCGTGTTATGTTATTAAATCATTGGCAAATGTAAAATATGTATCAAATAAAGTAGATATTTTTTATCAAGGGATCTCAAATCACATATTTCTGACAAACTAGATATTAGTACCACATGATGTTGCATTTTTCAATAAGGGTTCAAATTTAACAAATGTACCATATAGTGTAATTTAAGTATTATGTATTTCCTGTATATAGATGCCTGACATAATGCAAATCGGTTAAAACAGATTCGTGTTTCATGAAAACGATATCGGATTGATAAAACGTTGTAACTATTGCATGATTTCACTTTGATAAATCAGATAATACAGGAAATTTTGTCTGATGCAGTTTTACTCTAACGGAGTAACGATTTCTCAGTTAATATAAAACTCAGATAAATTACAGATAAGTTTGATAATCAAAATCGACCACCTTTAGAAACATACATCCTCTAGTTAAATTCAAGGCTATGTAAGGGGACAATAAGCTGTTAAACTAAATAAAATGTATATGAATAAATGTTCTTAAAAATTTTTTAATTGCAAATGAGGTCGGTCGAGAAACTAAATCAGCCAAGTTTTAATAACGAATTATTGTAATAAAAATACAGCGTTTATTAAATGTCATGAACACATCTGAATTGTCATTTTTCTAATGATGAAAGCAGTTATATAAATCATAGAAGAAAACTTCCGTCTCAGACCTTGAGGATTGAATCAGCAATAGGTTGTCCTATTAACTAAAATTATATATGTGATAACCAAATAGACTTTAACAGTAAATTGTGTTCTATTCTCAATCATACCTTACCCATATATGTAATAATATACGCAATAAAAAGGAGGAATATATGTCAACTTACAAACTAAACGCATCTCCCATGCGTATGTTAGATGTAAGTCAAACGTGTAAAAGTCATTCGAAAATTACTACTAAGTCTTAGGACAGAGAACTCAATAAAAAGTGTTCTTTCTCCCAAAATAACCCTTTGTAACAACTACAAAAAATCCTGTCATAAACATGCATTGTCTTCAAAGTGATCACATTACCTCAATCAACCAGCATATAATTACCTAATTGAAATGAATGAGTACGAGACAAATAGCCTAAACTTGTAAATTCACACAGTCCTTCATAAGAAAATTGAGAGCAAATCTGAGATCGATTTTAGGGTCAGAAATAATCAGCAAAAAGTGCTTCCATCAACTGATAGAATAGAAGTGACTAGAATACAATTTTGTGTTGTGGCCTTCTGATTCGTGATTTTATGTATTATATGAAGCATATATTATAATATCATTTACAATTATACTGTCGAACTTTGCTTTTTATTTTGGCAGATAATCCATGACATAAGTGTAGAAATTGTTTGACACATCTTTTTATTTCATTTATGTTCTACACCATGTCGTGTCCATTTACTTTGTTTGTGCCGGAGATCTATATTATGATAGATAGATAGATAGATAGATAGATAGATAGATATGTTTGATTTGATTTGTCGCCGTATAAAACATTTAATAAACAATATGATTAAAAAATAACGTTTAGTTCGTTTTAACTTGTTTATTTTATACCGATTGGAATACAAGTTACAACTTATACTAACTCCTGTCGACAGTTCCTGGTCCGGACGAGTAATTTGCGCTAAAGACCATGAAATATCCTTGCTCCCAATGGGATTCGAATTATGATGATTTTGCAATATCTCACGTTACAATATATATGTAATTTATTAGTGCATTCTTTATATTGTCTATGTTTAAGCTATGTGTAGTTTAACTCGTAAACAAATACCTAAATTTAAAAGCTCTAAAATACAAGATAAAGGATGCTTATCGGTCAGTTTTATTGCATGTAGAAAAATACAGACACACTTACAGTAAATTAAGATATCGATAAGTCTTGTGTATGACAGACTATGGATCAACATAATAAATCGAATGTTATATCTTGACCAGTGATAGTTACAGATATCTTAATACAAAAATCATTATAGGCATAGGTGTGTGATGCTGGTAAAAAAATGTGCGCAAATTGCTTTCTATTTAATAGTGCCATTGTCATTTATTTTCATAATAGTATTTCACTGAAAAATCGATTCCACAGTATGTTAATTTTAGATGGGCAGGGGATGAGAAGAAACCCGTCATTAAAGAGTATTTATTGCTGAATGTGCCACTTAATTGATGATTTGGAGTCATATTTATGTCAGTTAGATTTTTAGCAGCAATCGTACTACTGTAAATTCAGGAAATTATTTCGCGCATTTAAGTTAGCGAGTTTCGCGGTGGGGTAAGTAAAACTCCGCGAATCACTCCCTGCCATAAAAACGCGAAAATAAGTCGCTACAAGAAGTTTGTCTCAGTTTAACTGACATGATGTTATTTCCGTTGTTTGTAAACGGGTGTGAATTTCATCAGCCGAATGTAAATGGAAGTGTTACAAATTGCAGACGACATGTTTTTGTGTGCATTATAAACAGTGAAATTTAATACTTGACAATATGTGTAAACAATGCCACCACAAATTATTATTGTATTTATTAGGATATAAACTTATGATGTATGTTGAATAAAGTTTATGTTATGTATGTATGTATGTATGTGTTTCCTCATTTTTGCTTGATTTTTGTGGCGTTAAAAACTATGTATGGACATCTCGCCAAACAACCATTAATACTAGTACATGTACACAAATAACTCCTTTCAACCACAGCTAGTCTAAAAACAATTCAAACTATTAACTTACAACTGTTCACTCATATACAGTGACCGCTGACCAGAAAAATAACCGTTAAGTGTATTGGAATGCCGTATCATGCTATTCAATGGTAGCGTGTATTGTTCGCGGAATTCGCGGTCTGCTCAAATCCGCGAAAATATTATGCCGTGAATATACCAGGACGCATAAAAGCGCGAAAGTTTCCTGGTTTACAGTATTTAACTGTTGTGATACAGATGATTGTAAAGCAATTAACTGTTATTGAAATATCAGTCATCTGATTAACGTATAAATTTGGATAACTTATAAACATTGATTGGTGATAGTTGCCATGAAATATCAATTAACGAAAAGCATCTTCAGACCAATTATAGACAAAATTAGAGTGTAATCATATCTGATCGAAGTATTTACAGAGCAATTCGGATGCAAAGATTCCATTGATATTCAATATCTCTTGTGTTTCCAAGTGCATGCAGTCGTTAAATCATTTTTTATGGAAGACCGACTCATAGGATAAAGATCGACAAAGCCAAGATCTCTCGATACATTTCGTGTCCCGTGTTTTTCTTCGATATGAACTTAATGACAAAATTTGAAGTGTCTGTGTTTCACAGCAGAGGATTAAGCCACAAATTACATCCTAAAGCATTATGTAGATGTTTAAGTTCATTGGAAAAGCAGATGCATTGTTCATTTGTAAAGTAATATAATTAAGTTCCAACGAAAGATGTGCATACATACCAAAGTGAGTATGAAATGTTTTTGTGCGTTATAAGAATGTGTTAGTGACTGTCTTGGGGTATATGATATCAAGAAAATGCATTCAAACCTGTATAAGGCGGTTAGTCAAAGTCTAGGTACATATGATATCCTTTTGAATCTTAAAACTTTCTTCTTATTACCGCTAGACCTATTTCAAATGACCGCTTGACACATTTTAAATAGTTTGTAAACATATTTGTTAATCCAGATCCAAAAAGGTATCAATAAAGTGATTTACTATATACGTTGTAAACAGTAGATAACCATAGAATTTCTCACACATCGTAAAAATGACATTTGTGGATATGATCTTCAACGACAACAGGAAATGTGTCTACTCTTTAGAAATACTTGATCTGTGTGCAGATTGTTCGATCAGAACTAACGTTGGGTATTAAGTATCAAAGTAACAAACAGCATTCGCTATTCCTGCAGAGGAGCAGCATCTTACTATTGGTTAAGAATTTTGTAAAATGTGCGTCATTTAATACATTTTCTTGCAAACTTTTCCAAACTTAACTGCAAACTTAAAATACACATACGGATTTTAAAATCTGTTACATTATTAACAAAACAAGGTTTTAGTTATATTGCTAGTTACATGGAGATAATGTGTGATGACATGCACACATAAATCTGGGTTTTATTTTGGTACAATTTGGGAATATTTAGGATTGATTTTTTGCGAAAAAGTCTTGCCAAAAATATTTGCACTGATATACATAAAAAATGAAGTATAAGAACTAGTACGTACTACGTTAAAGGAATCATTGCAATGTCTATTTCACTGCTGTATCTCATTCTTCATCTAAAAGCTGATATTTAAGACATGTCTGTTGCATAATGTAGGTAACCAGGTCCTTAAAATCGGCCATTGTACCAACTATAATCATTCGATAAATATAACATTCTGAAAAGGACATCTCGGCTGTTGATGTACTTATCAGGAAAATGTTGCAACGCTTGAGTAATGAAATGGCTTGCCCCATATACCAGTCGGAATGTTTTAGCTAATAAACTTGCATTATCTTGAATTGGATGTCTCCATATAATCTAGAGAAGAATAAGTCAGATGAATTTATACTGCGGAAAGGCCAATGTTATTATTGAAATTCTCAGATTTCTGTATTTGGATGGAAACCAGTTTCGCCATTTTGGATAAAACTGAATTAAAATAATATCCGATTTAAAGATGTAATTAGAACATAAATCACAATTGCATTACGCCGAGTAACCCAATAAAAAGTAAAACATGAATAAAGGAATGCCATATCGAACAATATGGTTATGGTAACCCCATCAATCAAGAATTAGTTATGAATATAAATGATTTCGACGAAACTAACATTAAGTTCATAATGATTTTACAGAGAGATGCAAAAAAAAAATTCTAGAGATTTGTGAACTTGAGTTTAGACAATTTAGAATGGGCGGTAGGTTAAGGATTATTTCTTAAGATATTTTTTAGGTTTACCTGCAATACTATAAAATAATCGTAATGACACTAACACTAGCAAAATTACCAATTAAAGTGTTTTCAAATTTATCTTATATGAATGTACAACATAAAAACAATCCCAAAAGTTAGTGTTTATAGGTTTTATAAGAAACAAAAGAAAATGTTCTTTTTTATATTCTATCTATTTTACATAGCAATATTAGTTTCATTTCAACTTTCTTAGTATCTTTCTTTAACCTGATACATGTTTTACAGTTCAGCTGTCATACTAAATAATTCTCAGATAACTTCTATAAGAGTTACCTCTTGCACCAACAGTCTAAGCTTGTATATCTCTGATTAACTTATCTTCGATATATTTGAATATATATGGGAATATAGTTATATCTCCGATAAAAAGTGTGTCGGGACTTATCTGTCACGGGAATGTTCAAGTTTAGTCAGACAGAGATAAGAAACTATTTATTTCAAAAGAAAATGGACGAAAGAGGTATTACTTTAAGATACTTAGCATAACGTGTGCATTTATCAAATATTTATTTAAAAGAAACAACCAGTTAGTAGAATATGTTACATTTTCTTAAATTTCTTAAGTAATTATTGCGAATCAAAGCAAACCGATTCATCAAAATCGAAAAGAACATTTGATTGAAGTACATACATGTCAAAGTTTAAAAGGTTTCATGAGATTTGTCTTTATTTATATTTCAGCCTACATTACATTCCTTATCTACACATTGGGTTTGTGTGGTCTTCATGTAGGTAAGTTTAAGTTCTAGATATACGTGTTCTTAACATTGTGTGTCCAATCGCTCGTCTACCTTAAGACATCTCTCTCTCTCTCTCTCTAACTCTCTCTCTCACTCTCTCTCTCTCTCTCTCTCTCTCTCTCTCTCTAAGACACTGTATACTGAACATACTGATTTGTTTTGGGATAACAAGCCAGCGTTTAACAAAACATTGACCAGATGCCATTAAATCTTGATATACCTTTGCTTGGTACTTATCGTAAAATGAGTATTACTAATGGAATAAATTTCGAACCACTTAAGAAAGAAACCAAATGTTAATCAAACCAATCAATCGACGAATATTACGATATTAAACACATGGCTGTAAACAGAAAGTAGATATGCGAAATTTAGTAGACTTTAAACTTTGTTGATTTGATTTTACATATTTATGTGAAATACAAACACACGTGCGTGCTCACTAGAATCTATTTCAACGTGTATATATATTACAGAAGCGGCGGTAGAGTGTTTTTCTTGTACAAATGTTGCAAACCTTTCCGATTGTTCGACAACTACTATATGTCCAGCAAATCAGGTAATACAGTTACCTCCCTTATATAAATTTTGTTTATGTGCTGTTCGTTTCGAAATTGAGATCGGAACAATCACTTTAAATGGCGACATTATGTTTTTACTTTTTAACAGACATGAAACATATATTTAGAGAAACCAGTATTCTGAATAATGGTTTTGAAATTATTACATCAAAGGAAAAGACTGACTATATTGCATTTCTATGTGAAAATAAGAATATATATTTCATTCTGATGTTGACTCCAGTAGAGTCGTTACTCGAAAACGTTTCCTCTTTGTAAATATTGCTTAAAATTCTCACATTTCCTGATCTTTCATGGTCTTTATTTATGACTTGAAAAGGTTGATTATTGTATGTACGATTTAGTTGCAATTTCTAAAATTTTCTCAAATTATAGACCTCTTTGTGCTGATATAAATACCTCGTATCTTATCATTATTGTTATTTATATATAATTTTTGATTTATCTGTAATGTTTTTTTAACATTTTTGTGACATAATGAATAATTCTTCAGATCTCTGAATACATATAACAATGAACTAGTCATTGTGAGGAGAATCGCATTTTTCAGATCTGTCATTCGGAAAGGACAGGAGTTGGTCTCAGTACTCGTTTTACACTAGGTTGCAAGTCAGCAACGGTGAGAATAATTATCTGTGTACCATTATGTTTGTTTGTTTATTGGGTTTAACGTCCCACCGACAGTATTTCAGTCATTTGGAGACTATGTCTTCTTTAGACAGACATAGTGCTGCCACAATGCAGTATCACGCCGTAGACATGTGGCATGATACCACCCAGTACATTATCCTGACACCGGACCAACCAGTTCAGCAACTACCTTTATATATGCTGAGCGCCAAGCAAGGGAGCTATAACAGTACCATTTTTTTTTACGACTTTGGTATGTCGCAGCCAGGGATCGAAACCACGACTTCCCGCTCCCGAGGCGAACGCTCTAACCACTCGGCCATCTTGGACGGTCAAAACAATACTTATACACAACCATTGCACTTTCAACAATTGTATCTTTCTTCTCTATTCCGTTGTTTTAAAAAACATTATTAGTGTCTATAACGTACTTAATTCAAACTCAGTTATTTCTCCTTAATGTATGAATTACTCAATAGAATACTAAAGTGGTGAATTTGAAATAAGAGAGGAGTAAATATTTTTAAAAGACAACATAACCATCCCGTTGTTTTAAAATTTGCAAAGAACAGATTTATAAACATAATATTGGACATGAATATTTAACTAATATTGAAAGCTTTTCAGCATAAAACTTTGGAAAAAAAATGCCGCGTGAAAGAAGATTGTACGGTTTTCGTTATTGAAAATGCTTAAACGCGACACAACACAAACAGTGTTAGCAAAAAGCTTTTAAACAATTGTGACTTAAAATTTGTAATATATCATCTGCTGTGCTGAGAAAGCCATTTTCCCCTGTCTGCTTTACTGACTTAAAGACTGTTTTTTATCATCACAATTATGCAAATAATTTATTCCTTTCGTATTCTTGATAAATGTAATTTAATATAAAATAATTTTTTGTAATTTTCATGTGTTTTCACGTGTTGTTCTTTTCATTTGGCGACCGGACAGACGTGCAGAAGTGCCACTAGTACAGCTCCACCGGTGGTAGGTAGAAGGGCGGGTCCTGATGTAGGGTGTTTGCAATGCTGTTCCGTCAACTACTGTAACAAACAGCTGTGTAGCAATGTGCCTACTGGTAAGTATATGCTTAACCCAGTGCTATTTTGTTTTTAAACGGTTAGTGTCTTTGTTGAACATTGATGACGATTTAACCATTACTGACGATATGCAAAATGTGGTTTGCAGCATCCTATTCCTATTTTTCAGACCTGTGTTGATATTAGTTGCGTCGAGTGTTACCAAGAATAAAGTCGTTGTTGTTGATTTGGTTCAAGTAGATTCAAGTAACATTCATTTACAAAGTCGGACAAAATAACAAATAACATAAACTCTGGTTAGCATTTGTATACCGATTAATTACTATAACACACACACACACACACACCACAAACACACACATATATATATATAAATTTTGAATTAATACTAAAAGCAAATAAAAAAACCTTTTAAAAAAAAATTTTAAAGGAATTGTAAACTATAAAAGCGATTTTCCAAAGTTATTACCAAATCAGTTAAGACAGGGCTTGCTTATGAAAGTGCGTTGTCATCTGCATTGTTGTTTAAAGTTTAAACTTAATTTATTTTACATCGACTACAAAACAAGATATCACAACTTAAATTAATCTCAGCTCTGGTGGCGGTGTATGTGGTCATTTATGTGGGAGGAAGCCGGAGAGCCCGGAGAAAACCAACGGGCGACCACTCTACCCTCTCACGTACGTGACCAGGAATCGAACCCGGGACGCACTTGTGAGAAGCGAGGCGCTTTACCACTTCTCTGTCTATTCAGGCACCCTTTTCTTGGTAAAATAAATTTTGAAGAAAAAAATTAATCCGAGTATCGTGCCCTGTGACACGCCCCGAATAATACTCTGGAAATCACTACATGTGTTTCCATTTTGACACATAGTTTCTATTGGAAAGATAACTTTTAATGAGTTTCAAAGCATGTTCAGAGACATAATTTGATTTCATCTTCAATAGCAATAATTCTTAAACATCATAAATATATGAAACGTGTCATTTTATTTAAAGCATTTCGACTGATCTGTTTCAACAAAGACGTACATGATGAGTACATGATTTGTTTTGTTTCCTACGACGAACAGCTGTAGCTATATTTCCAGTGATTACCAATTCATCCGGGACTTGCGCGGATGACCCGGACTATAACTGTGAACTCATTAGTGGGACGTTCAACATTTGTGGGGATACCCAACACGCAAAACTGGTCTGCAAGAAATGGTGTGGTCTGTGTGACTTTGGTAAGTCCATTCGGGTTTCTGTTGACTCTTTAAAACACAAGTTTAGCATACACCACTTAACATTTTAATTAATTAAACCAGCATAAGTCTTTACAGATAAAACCCAACTCTAGTTTTACTCGTATTACTAGGGTTTACACCATTGTCTTGAATGATTTTTAAGAACGTTGACTGACGATTGTGGTTTCAAAGTCACAATGCACAAAAGTGGCTCTCGTGGAACTGGCGGATAAATTTCTATCACCTTATCATAGGAGTATTGTTTTATATCCAATGCTGGTCGACTGATATTGTGTTTGTGTGTGGTCTCTT
>CM037779.1:19112453-19123314 GCA_021229015.1 Solen grandis
GAGTGAGAAAGAGAGCCAGCATTATATTATAAGAATCGCTTACTGTCAAATATAAAATTCTGGACACACTGAAAAATAAATTTATTTTCTTGGCAGGGAAGAAAATGGTTTCCAAAAAATAGTAAATTTAAATCTACATGGTATGATTAAGACTATTTAGGAGGTCAGTACGACAATGAGTAAAACGCTGACATTCAACGAAGTAATGATATGATGTTTCTAACAGCCCACATATACATTTTAGATCCTGGACAATGCCTTTTGAGATATACACACAATCATACATACATACATAAGGGGTCGCCGTGGCCGAGCGGTTACAGTCTAGATCTACAAATCTCTCAGCCCTCACCGCTGTGAGTGATTCGAATCCCGGTAGGGACTTCGGATTTTCATGTGAGGAAGCCTTCCAGCTGGCTTACGGTAGGTCGGAGGTTCTACCCGGGTACCTCTGTGGACTCGGGGTCTTCCTCCACCTGTAATTAGCTGGACATCGCTATATGATTGAAATACTATCGCAGCGAGGTAAACCCCAATACAACTATACAACAACATACATCTATCGAAGATCATATACACACATACAGACAATACACAAATATGATACACCAATATATATAAACAAATATACACACATACACTCATATACAACTAATTTCTCGTATCCATTAGAAGTATAAATGGTCACTCATCGGAATTTCAAATTTCGAATATCAGTTTAATATGATCCAAAATACACATGGCTATTTCAGATGCAAAAACACACACAAATAGGCATATTTCATCAAATTACACAAATGTTTACTCATACCGTATGTATCTATTACAAATATATATGATCAAAAAAAAAAAAATTTTTGTTCACACATACAAAAAATTTTAAATTTTGATCCTTTAAACACACAACAGTCGCACGTGATTTTATATTAAAATTAATAAAATTAACCTTGGTACCCATTAAGAGTTTAATGATTCATATCAGAATATATATATATATATATATATATATACGGATATTATGGACAACAATGATATACATCATAAATACATGCTGCAAATTACATCTGGTTCTCTTACACTTACAGCATATCATGATTAGTAATTTATCAGAGTTCCCATGAGCTTAATGTATGTTTTATCCAATTGATACAGGGCATTCTTGCACCGTAAAGCATGCCTATTTAATAGATCCTCCTTCTAGATAATTTACATTTGATTTTCAAAAGTACAAATGCAAAATCTGTATCCATGATCCTTTTCCCTTTGCATAGCAGTGCCATATTATCTTCACGTGTGATTTATATATTGAATATTCTTCATATGTATGTATTTGAAAAAAAAATGCATATTTATCATGATAGCCCTATTAACATCATCAAGATCGCGTATAATTTATGTAATTAATATTCGTCCTATGTAATTCTTATTACAATTATGTCAATATATTTTCCTTATCTATTCCAGACATAGATATAAGAAATCGTTTCCATTTCGTGGTAACTGAAAATGTTTTAATTAATAAAATATATGAACACAATGAAAACAACAGGCACAAATATTGCTTTATACAAATATTGCTCACGGCTGCCAGCCGAATAATATGTCACGTGATTAACCTGGCTATCCCACCTGGAAAACCGGTATAGTGATGTAGTATAGTTATCAGCAAAGAAAGTGTCCCAGATAGCTGGTACTTTAAGCAGCTACTTCTGTAAAAAAAATGATCTGATCAAGGTCCTGGACATTGGACACACGATGTACACGACCCTTTAAGTCCTTAACCAGGACTGTTCCATCATGAGAGCAAACGCAACTAAAGATTTTGTTCTTTACAAGATCACGAGCCTTGGCAAGCATAAGCATACGTAAGCGGGTAAAATCTTCATTGATGAAAACTTTCTCAAATACATTAACTTTTAGCAGCTTCCTTTTTAGGAACACTTTTGCCTGGCACGATAAGTTGCAAACTTGACAATTATATCCCTAGGCTTTTTTGGATTAGGTTTCCCAATTCTGTGACTCCTGTCTATCTTAACCAGCGACAGATCAGCATTGGTGGCTTTCGCCATATTCATCACGATGTCATCAGTACTTTCACTGGCTGACTCAGCAACACCAGTCACCCTTACACAGTTACGACGACTGTACTGCTCCGCCGAATCAGAGGCTAGATCAAGTTGTTCAATTCTCTCTCTCAGAAGTTTATTTTCATTGAGTAGTTCATTGTTTTTGGCTTGGAGATCCGAAATCTTATCAGACAGACCCTTTGTAACCCCATCTTTTATGGAAGACATTATGTTTGAAATTTTCCCCTCAAAGGCACCTTCAAGAACTGATACTATTCCCCTCATATCTCCTTCTGTGAGAGTAATGGTATTTTCAGGAGACTGAATTTCCATGTTTGAGATGCATACTAAGGGTAGAGTAGACTGATCAGAATTTGGTGATAAGGAAAGTTTGTTTCTTTTCAGATCAGTAGCAAAATCAGAAGACGTCAATTCTCTCTTCTTAGCGATACTCCTTAATAAAGGGGTATCACACATACCACATTATGTAGACTATCAGTATATGTATGGAAATTGTATAAGATTATATCCGACACCGTGTATTGGTTTCTTTGGTGAGAAGTATACTACCGGTTAACTGCAGCGTGACCATGCACAATACACTAAATCGGTATAGGTCAACACAATCAATACAGGTGATCAATACAGGTGAAACTCATGTAGAAAAATCATTCAGTTCATACAAATGTATGCCGATACAACAAACATCCTGTAGTTGCAAACACATAGCGAAAGTACTAATATTGCATTTAACACAACTTGCAACCTCACGAATGCACTCACCACATCATACTTGCATATTTTCAAGCGTTGCCGATAAATGTGTTGAACAGCTACCGGAAGTTTCAGTCATTTATAAACAGCTAATCACCGTCGAAAACATTGCAAACAAATATTTTAAGTAGACAATTGTACTGGTCAACAAAAGCCAATCAAATTTAAAGACTAAACTAGACACGACTTAGAAAACTTTTGTTTTCTTATAGAAAATAAACCCATAAAATAAAATTATGCTAGTTTGTTGGGTTTAACGTCCCACCGACAGCATTTAAGTCATTTGGAGACTATATCTGCTTGAGACAGATGTAATACTGCCACACTGTAGCATCACGCCGTAGACACCCAATCACACTATTCTGACACCGAACAAACCAGTCCTGGAAATACCTTTAAATACTGAACGTCAACCAAGGGACCTGTACCAGTACTATTTTTACGACTTTGGAATGTCGCGGCCAGGGATCGAACCCACGACCTTTCGATTCCAGGGCGGACGCTCCAACTATATGGCAACCGGGACCAGAATATATGCTTATACTTAAATACTAGTAAGTAAAGTCACTCCTTACAGAAAATTGTCGTTATGAAAAGGAAAAATACATTTAATAAATGCGACAGTACACACATAAACGCTAGGGTATTAATTTCACCTTTTCGTCACATAGGCAACATTTGCCGAAGTATTGGCAGATATTATCTTTTTTCACTAATTGAACTAAATTTCCCTTCCAGACCCAATCAATTGTAAGGATCTTATATTGACTACGTTCGGATAAAAGTCTTTATTTCACCTAAATCTGCCGTACTAGTAGCTAACAGTCAGCAGGACCATATATCATGCTCTTCACGTGCACCTCATGCTGTAGTTGATCATCGTGGGTTTTAACTGTTTTACATTGCATGTACCTAATGGAAAAAGATAACCAGAATGTTTACCTCTCTCGACTGACATCGGAACACTACTCCGTGCAGTAGTTACTTCCCTTAGATAAGTACAAGCGCACATGCTTTTTCTCACAATATCGCGGTGGCGCCGAGGGTATACGAGATTTCCTTCACACGCTAATTTGAGTTGCTTATCTTTGGGTTTAGGTTTTTGATTCCAATAAAACATTTTGTTTCATGCTTTATTCAGTAGAAAAGGCCACTTATTAACCATTCCCATCCATTTTCTAGACTGGTCGCTGAATCATGTTTTACAATTGTTTAAATTTTCGCCTACTTCCGACAAATATACGTGCTTCCACACCGAAATATCATGTCATTTGCAGTTAATATGTTGACCACACGTTTCGCTTGTTTGTTGTTTTTTATTTACCGAAGAAGTCCGTGTGTGTGTGTTTTGCCGAACATGTTTGACTCGGACAAACCACACCAGTATTTTTATTGCTAGTTCTGGTGCTCGTCGAAAAACCCCTGGAACTCGATGAAATGCAGCTCTGGAAGAGATCGTCGGGGGGGGGGGGGTCTTTGGGATTTTTTTTGAAAGGCTGATACACTTCATTTGATGCAAACGATGCCTGCCGGACACTCACATGTGTAACACTAGAGTAATGGCGCACATTTCAGTCGCAGAAAAATATTTTGTAATCGAAGGATGTCGGGGTGAGGAGTTCGCTGTTAGATTCTAAAAATCCACCGGACGGACGATAATGTAACATAGACTATAGCTGCGTTTAATAGTCATTTACTACTTACATGTATCAAAGAGAGTGAGGCTATACAGGAACCATGCTGGCCGTTCCAAATTTCTTCTTAAATAAATGAAATCTTATTCTGAAAATAACTGAAATGATCTAAAAAAAATAAATAAAGATAATTAAAAAACAATTTTAAATAAACAATTGAGAAAGTGCCTCATATTAAATAATTTTCTAGATTTTTTTCATGTTTTATCCTGTTGTGTTAAGATAATTATAATATCCCGGTGGGTTGTATTACCGTGATATTTAGCTTTCAGAATAAGTTAACGAATAGAAGAAGAAGCACATACATGAAATACTTATCTTTCAATGATCCTCAACATTTCATTAATAAAATAGATAATTGTCACTTCTCCAGAACAATTTCTTCTTGATGAAATGATTGACAATGTAAACACTATGGAGTATATTTCATGCACATTCTTTGGAGGGTTTCACCAATGCATGAATAAACTTCACCCGCTTGTGATTTTTTAGACGCCGGCAATCCGTCTTAAGTTGCTTGAAATTGAAAACAGGCCTAGCTGATTTGCATATTTTCCACGGCAAATTTAACTGTACCTCTTCGCGCTTAGTGTGTATCTATACAATGCGATTGAGTACCAACGAATACGCGTGGAATATGTTTCACAGACGTTTTAAACATAATCGTAACCGCTTTTAATGTGTTATTGTTTGTTCACATGATTTCTTTTACCATTATTTTGCACTGGAAAAATCCGTTTTAAGGGTGAACAAAATATTTGTGACGTTTATTAATCAGAACAGCAACCCATTTTACATAACGTCCATTGAAAGCCAGAAGGGGCTATCAGCATATGTAAAAAGAAGGCTGATAGCCCCTTCTGGCTTTCAATGGACGATAAATGAAGATATATACCTGTAAAAAGGGAAAAAAGGAGCGCTCCGCATGTCTGTAATTAACCAAAAGTAGTTCACACGCAATTTAGCACGATGGCGAGTTAGGTTCCTCCCAATGCATTTCTTAACTTCGAAGTAGAAAGGCAAACATTCAAGAATCTTAAATAAACACCTATTCAATTCCTACACATACTTGACATTAGATAGAATGTATACATCGGGTTCACCAGTACTGAAGAAAAGGACTGATCTACTTATGCAACTTATGAATGACATCAGGTTAATTTCATGTTAATCCCGCCGCCGTCTCTCAGCGCACTGGACGCTTTGATTTAGATCTAATACCACCATCAGTAATTTTCTGTGACGTTTAATGAGCTGTCCTGCAAAATTATGTTGTTTCTTCAATTCTGTTCTGTATGAAAACTTTTAGAAATAGTGTTTCGAAAAAAAAAGAAGAAAAAGACAAGTTGAAATTATGTTAGCTTTCCGCAAATTTTTTGCTGTTAAGAGGGTATTTCAGAAAAAACCAAAACACTCTTACTTTGAAGTAGCTCATGCCTAAAGTTGGAAGTTTTGAAAAACAGAACATAGTATGAATTTACTATTATTATACAAATGATATCACGGCAAAATTCATAAGACCTATAATATTGTCATTTCTGAATACCCCGGTAATATACGACTACCGCTCACACCCTACCTGAGTATATAATCAATACCAAATTGTGCAAGACATTTTAATTTGAAGATTACTTTAAAATTACCAAAATACATATTTAAACACAATACATTTCAAAAGATTTATTGAACATATTACGTAACATATAAAGGCTTGAAATCAACAAAAAACTAAAATATAACCTTAACCCTTTCCCTCATATAGACTCATTTTGACGCACTCAATAGGTACCACATAAAGCCTGATCTGCAGAAAACCACAGTTAAACCTTACCAAATTTAATTATAAAGTCCTCATTTCCAGACCACTGAGGAGCAGCGAACAGCATAAAACCTGATCAGCCTGCGAGTTACTCGCAGGCTGATCTGGTTTTATGTTGTTCGCATAGGTCTTTTCATTGTTTCCTCTATGAGGGAAAGGGTTAAATTCACCATATTCCAATGCTTATCAGCACCAACTACAGCTCAGTAAAGCGGAAGCTGGTAAAATAATATCGATCAAATCATCTTCCGGTGTTGCCTTTACATGATTCTGCCTACAGAACCCTGTATAGGAAATATGATCAAGGGCCATAGCTCCAGAAACAAAAGTGTGAACATGAAATGCTGCCTTCATGCAAAGCAACGTATGCAGACAAGTGTTACTGGTAAGTAACCAAATCCTTCCTGTAGTGTAAGAGCAGTTCTATCCATTCGCTTTGACACATTGGCAAATAGAGCAGACCCTGATTAAAAAGTTCATTTTATATAGCAGGGAGCAACACTTTGGGGGTTTATTTTGGCGTAGCTGTATATAATTGATTTTGACCTACTTCTTGAACCAATCAAATGTTGGTATGCAAATGAGGCCAGAGTAAATGCAATGCTATCACTGGCTTGTATAATTTATTTATAGGATTTTTCAACTTAAAATGGTAGTTCCAGGTTGTATATATCTTTCTACTTAATTTAACAGGTTTCTTTTCAGTTTAAACATGAAAGGTAACATAGTAATGAAAATCTAACACTTCCTTATCAGTTAAAGAATGTTGCTTTAGCAATATGATTTAAAACAACTAAATAAGAAGCGGGCGAATGTCCTTTTTTAAAAAGTGGACTCGGCTTTCGTGGGAGGTAACTACTGCGGTGGAGTTGTGCAATTATTATGCGGATTTTGGAAAAAAAATATTGGATATACGTGATTTATGATCTTTCTGTTTTCCTTGGTTACATATGAATTGTCTTTACATTAAAAAAAATCAGCAAGTGCATAACATTTACCTGGAAGTTGGTAGATTAGTTTTTTTCAAGTTGTAAATTAAATTCGTTTTGCTATATAGCCTTTACAATACCATCCATAATCTTGGTATTTTTAAACATCTTTGCTTACGTTCCCAATTTTATATAGTTTTAATCTGTTTTACATGTTACAATTGACAGTTATTTAGTTAAGCCGAATATCTTTTTTAAAGATATTTCCTGTTAACATTTGACCTGAATAAAATAATCCTGGATATGGACTTTAGAAAGTATACACTTTATTATCATCATACCATTTAAGATAAATAGTGGGCTCATTTAAATTGATGATTATTGGGCGGGCGTCGTCGGACGTCCACTCAGCTTGACCTTTAAAACGATATAATTTCTATGCCATGCCCTTCATCGGATTGCTTCAATATTTGGACAGTTGCTTCAGTGGATGAACCTTTACATTAAGCAGCTGACCTTTGGCCAACTTTTTATATAAAAAAAAACGGCATCTGGACAGGTTTACCTTTTTGCTCAGATTGACCTTTTTTAATATGCTATAATTTCTGTGTCCTTCATTAGATATTTGGAGGCGGGAAATCCCAAAATGGCAGCAAATCATGACAACCCCATCATAACTCAAGTCCTGCTGGTATCAAAGACCCCAAAATTAGTGGACAAAAATCCCAAAACTCCAACTTAACGGGCAAACTTCAGCATATTTAACATCAGCTAAATTCCTCGGTATGCACTTTGATCATGCAACAAACTGGTCCAAACACATTACAGAACTAATCAAAAGATGTGAAAAAGACCTTTACATATTAAGGTGCATATCTGGTCAACAATTGGGAAGAGATAAAATAATAGTACTCATGTTATACAAATCCCTGATCTCAAGTAAAATAAACTATGGAAGCATAGTTTTTGCCTCAGCTGCTAAAGCACGACTAGAGAAAAATACAAATAATACAAAATAGGGCATTTTCAAAGTACTGAAACTGTGTCACTCCATGTAGAGGCAGGAATCAAACCTCTATAGTTAATGAGAGAATCTTGTCAACTAAAATACGGGACAAGGTCAAGCAGACTTAGTGAAAGGCTTCCAGTTAAGAGTATAGTGGTAAAAACAAGTCTGATTTCCAGTAGAACAAATAAACATGGACTCAAACTTCTGAAACCCCCATTTGTTGAAACTATAGAAGATCTAGTTGACGAATATAGATTAAATAACATTCAAATTCAAAAACCAATCTATAAGGAAATCCATGCCAAAAACAACCTGACCTGAGCCTGACTAACTCTGTCAGCAAATCCAAAGGGATAACACAAAAAGGCAATAAGATAATTAACAAATATATTACTGATAATTACTCAGATTCTATAGTAACTTACACTGGTGGCAAAAAGGATGGCCAAAATGTAGCTTTCAAAACTGACCATAGGGCTTATACCTGTGAACTGCTGGCTATCCTAAATGCCTTCAGATGGATAAATCATTACAACAAACAAAAAAAGGCCACCATTCTAACTGAAAAAATAAGTGACCTAATCTCTATTTTAGAAAGGCCAGTCAAATGATAGACAAGAAATTATCAATTATGAAATTTACTCACTGCATGAACATATCACTACCTTGGGATATGCAAAGGTTCAAATGGTAACTGGGTATACAGGGAAATGATAAAGCAGATGAGTTCTCAGGTCTCAGAATGAGGTCACCCACTAAACATTGCCCTTAACAAGTGAAAAATTTATTCATTAATTAAAGAAAAGTCACAAAGCAAGTTTCAAAAATAAATCTGGGACAGCAGCATAGCACAAATGAAAATGTCAAAAACAGCTTGCTTTATAGGCCAAAATGGTTAATACTTGGGTTTCGATTAACCATAACATCCCAAACCAAAAGTTGATATTAAAAGCAACAAAATCCCAAGGCAAATTTCCTATGGAATAGTTTTGTTAGCGAAGTACTTCTCCACAGGAGGGATGTCAATAAAAACAGGGACGCGCGGAAGGAAGTAGCATAGAAGGAGACTACTGTTATTAAGCGAATAAAATTCCTCTTAAAAAGTAAAACTACGCGACAAAACTTAATTTCACTTTTTGTCTAGATAAAAAGCCTAAATTCCGAAAGTAAAACGAGAATAACAAGAACGCACTCAAAGCTGTCGGGGAACTGTGTGTGTGTTTTAGGGGGGGGGGGGGGGGGGGGGGGCGGTATCACACGGTCCTATAGGTATGATTGGGGCAGCTGAATACCATCTTAGGTGGTCACCTCGTACCACGAGAACATGGCTTATTTCACGTAATATTACAGAGTCAAATACCGAAAATAAATACCACCGGTACCGCGGTAACATATTTTCTATTTCCCCAAAAGCATTTACTATATTATTTTAAATACCGTAAGGTTGATACAAAAGTTCTAAATTAGAACTATACATTTAGGCCCTTCGGCAGTTATTTACAAGTGATTTTATCGGTGTCTTCCCAACTGTCCCACTTTTATATAAAACAGTAAAAATCAAGGTGGGACAGTTGGGAATCATGCTTAATTGGATAACAATAGACTGTCATTGATGAGTGACTATAGTCTTTACCTAAATGGATGGAATATTTCAGTGCAATTATTTGTCTTATTGTCTTATATTATTAAGAGCAATTTAAGTTATATGCTATTAGCAAAATTATTTATAATAAGTATTTATAATACTTATTATGTTTTAGGATGTTGTCAGTATTCTCTCTCTCTCTCTCTGAAATGAAGAAAACAAACTCTTTATGTTTTCATATATTTATTATTTTTATTTCATGTGTCATGAACAAATCAAATAAAGACAGGGCTATATTCGGATGTGGTACAATTTATTGTATTTTGATAGCATTGGCAGCTTCAATCCTTTGTATTGTTTCCAAAATTAAATTGGTTTTTTTTTTTTCCCCTTCCAAGTTTTTGTTGTTCTTGGTCCTTCTGTCTCGAAATGGTTCCAGTTGTCCTTGTCTCCCTCAACCCAATGTTCAGTGACATAGTCTGTGAACCTTGAAACATCCACTGGAATCTCTGCATTTTCAGCATCCGTCAGTGCGACAAACCACACATCTTCAACATGTTGTATGGGGACTAGAGGCAGAACTGCAGCTCTTCTTCCTAGTTTCTTAAAGTCCTCATTCTCAGAATACAGTCCAACTAAGCCAAGCTTCTGTATCTTCCGCCAAACACACTGTGTGTAATGAAAAAAACACCCTTTCACATTCACATTTGGAAACACTCTGCGAGCTGCCTGCTTGGTTGCTGCCTCAAAGTCTATCAGGAGTGTGTCTGGTCCCAGTTCCATTCCTATTTCCCTGCATTTCTGTTGAAGATGTTGAAAAAGTCTGCAGTAAATCCTTTCACTTTTTCCAGTCCATTTTCCATCCAAATCTATGTCACTCCTGGACTTTGGTATCCCCGGTCTCAATGCACCTCTTTCCCTGTATAGAGATGACTTGGTGGAGGGGAAGGTTGGTAATCCTTTGCAGACTTGTTCTGCATCTTTC
>CM037779.1:19123414-19173414 GCA_021229015.1 Solen grandis
AATAAAAATACTCAAACCAACATATTGCAATCTAGATCCCACTTCTGACCAGTCGTCCGTTGGCCTGCGTCGTGAATTGGTTTCATTTCGAATATGGCCTTCTGTTTTTCTCTCCTCATAACGAATTTTGATGAAGCTCAATCTGCTTGTCCTAATATTAATATCTAGCTAAAATTGTTAGACTTTTTCATTTCTTTTTAGCGACCATTGACAATAATTCAGTGACACTTCGCTATTAAAAGGAGAAGCATATATGTTTTCAACATGTTCAAGTTTAGTGACTACAACATTTCTAGAAATAAAAAAAAATACTTACATAATCAGATTATGTTATCATTTTCTAAAATATCACAGAATAAGCTTTGACATTTTTTTAAACTTAATTTATTTATTGAAGAAAATGTTCTTTGCATTTTAAGTAGACCAGTCATACAGTGACCACACATTAATGTTTGTAAGCCCCATTCGTGTTCTTGGGAACATTTTCGAGTACTCTCCATCTCACTCATGACCGCGTTTAGTTTTCTTGATATGTATTCGCACTTCTTTCTCCAAGCCCGGCAAGTGAAACGTATGATATCTGTTCGGAAAGAAACATCAATATATTATAACCGTTTAAAGTTGCTCATGAAAAAAATCCCATGTGCAAATTTAGTTGTATCAAAAAGATAAAAAAAAAGATAAAAATGAAAAGCTTATTCAATTTCTCCACCAGCTTAAGTCGTGAAATGATTTGTATTATTTTCTCATATACAATGCATATGTCTATCTATGATTTCCTTCCATTTCGCTAGAAATACTCAAAATATGGTGCATTTTGAACTCTGGTGGAGATATAAGTATAAATCGACAATTTGTTGGAAGGGGGGGGGGGGCATTTAAATACTCATAAATTATATAAAACCAGTTACAAAGATATTTATTACACTGTAAAGTAAAATTATCTCTTTTGATTAATTATTTTTCTGTATAGAGTTCCCTGACAGGGTACATGACTATCTGTTCCCAAACTCCGCAGTATTTACCTCCCCTTACAGTTAAAGTAGCGTAGCGTGACGTAACCGGTGCGCGGAGTTTGATCTATTCCCGGCTGAAGAAACTAATGCCATCCTCGCATTGTGGCTCGTGTGACATGACATTCCTCAGTCATGTACCCTGTCAAGAAACTGTATATAACTAATGATAATTTTATAAGAAAACTGTGCCACTGTACCTCTTCTTCGTCTACTACTATAGTAATTTCTTGCAATCATTTATTGATTTTTATGGTCATCTTTAGACCAGGCGTAATCCACACACAGTAACCCACGAATGGTGACTTTTTACTGCCCTTTTTTTAAAACCTAAGTTGCCGGTATGCTATGTTTGATATATTAAATATTGCATGCATAACCACCAATGATGTGCATTTTTGTTGATGATATTGTAATTATCATCATTATTGTGTTTTTTCTTTTGTTTTTGTTTGTTTGTTTGATTTTAAGACTTGACGATTTAAGAGATTGTTGGCAGCCCAAACATAATGAAAACCATGTGTTCAAATTAACAAAAACAAATATACCTTTTTTTCTTTTCATTTATTTTAAGCAACTGAGTATTTCTCTTTTTAGATGAAAATGTCCAATTTCTTATAACATAATTCAGTGTCAGCAATGATTATTATTATGAATTACAAGACTGACGGGTGCAAGACTGACTTTCTTTTTGTTAAGTGCCATGAAATGTTTATTTATGTCCAATCGTGCACGAGCTGTTGTGAAATATAGACAGATTCGAGCAAATGTATTTTGTAAATAGATACATGTTGGGTTTTTTTTTTTTGTTGTTGTTGTTGTTTTATATTAACAAGAAATGCGTTGTTTTAATAAAACTTGTGTGATTTTTTTTATCAATCATAAACAATGTTTGCAACTTTCCAAAACATTTTTGCTGATTATTTTTATCTGCTGCTAATGTATTTCATAATAAATAAATGGTACTTCATAAATGAAATTAATGAATTACGTCAAACACTGCTGATAAAATCGTCATTTATAAAAAAAAAAGCCCAGCTTTTTCGACAGATATAATTTTTGTACAGGTAGGGTTTGGTACAAAATGTCAGTTTTATTCCTAAACCCACGCTATAAGTAATTAAAACCTTGATAATGCACATAATGCCATAGAATAAAAAAACATTTTAATTCAAAAATGGTTTGAAGACAAGTGCATTATCACATTCTACATTTTAACAAGTTTCAAGTTTTAGATACAGACCTGGGAATGTGCGGTATTACCGATATATAGGTATATCGCGATTCTGGTCCGGCTCGATACGTATCGGTACGTTATTGGAGCAAAACCGATATTTTGCTTGATTTTTTTTTTATATACCGTTCTTCATTCTTTCTACTTGTATTTTTTTTAACTTTTCAAATACAAACACTCATTAAATTGAAAGCTATGCATGTACTTGTATCACGTTACAGATTTTTAAGCGTGAAGCAATCTAACACACTGGCGGAATTCTATTCAACGATCTGGGTGCATTTCTACGAAATCGGTTGTATGGGGATATCTTGGCATCCAGAAAAAAAAGAAGAAGAAGAACAGACATCGTAGAGGAAAATGTTGCAGTTTGCACTAAAAAGCGATTCTATGGCGTATTTGCAGGCGAAACGACAAATATATGGTAATACGTCACATTTATGGCATCATCAGCCATTGGACATTGTCGTCCACAATTGCGATCACAGAAAACATGCATTTTGTGAAAGAGAATAATATAGAGGTCACTCTAAGTATTGAATTTTCCCATATACAGTTATGATAAAATAAAATAAAACAATATCTGCTGGTTTTCCAGAGGGAAATAATACAATAAACAATTGCATGCACTCATTTTCTTGAAAAAAGATTGAATGTTACTGTTATGAAACAATAACAATTTTAAAAATTTAATTTGGAAGCATGATTATAGACGTTAGCAAACATACACTAGCAGTCTATTCTACTTCATGACATTTGACATTCCTTTTACAAAATCAAAAAAAAAAAAAAATACCGAATGTTAATGCATCAACTACATTAACATTAACAAGCAATGATCAACAACATTTAAAGATAGTTAAATACTAATATTATTCATATTTAACATTATTTTTACAAAATACATTGCGCTTTAGTTAAAAATGATTAAATATACATGTATAACCATAATTACGTATCTCGATATACTTGAAGAATATTGCGATAAGGAATTTTTTGCGATATCCATTCCTATACAGAACAGAGCAGTTTCATTTCATGGTAGCAGTTTAGAGGATCGGGTCTTATCGGTCGACAAATATCGCTGTAATTAATTGTAATTAGCCCCGCTTACGTAGAGGAAGTATATAATAGACTACAAGCGAAGTACAGTTGGTTGTTTCGTGAACGGTGCCGTGCGTAAATATACCAAAGGCACGTGAGCGCGGTAGCTTATTTGATTGACTAATTGGAACGATGTAGCCATAGTTATACAAACGCTGCCGACGTAGCTGTCAGAAATAAAAGGGAAACATTACGTCTAGCAATTATCTTGATGAGTTAGAACCGCTTTTTCTGTATCCTAGCTAATGATGTTTTCTTCTTCCTCATTTGTGTTTAATTGTGAATGAAATCTCGTGAATAATATGAGAAATGAATGTTTTAACATGCACGAGGATTTACATGTGGATTTAAAAAAGCTATTTTAAAGGAGGAGCTGTAAATGTGTATTTATTGATGACGATATTTTGTGCATTGCGTGATTTATTTACCTCGCAATAACGTGAGATAGGTTTAACGTTTGTTTAACGTTTTTGGATTTAAAATACTAATGACAAGAAATGACAAGAATTTAACAATTCAGATTTTCAAAACTATACGGTGACCAGAATGTAACCATTCGGATTTTAAACACGAAAGTGGCAAGAATTTAACGATTCTGAATAACCAGAATTTAAAGATTTGAATAGTAAATACTATAGTGATCAGAATCTAACAAGAATTGAACGATTTGGATTGTGATTATAAAACAAGACCCAGGATGTTATATGTGCTGTATGTGGGATGATATTCACTATGTGGTATACTATGTAAACAGTGGATGGTAAATATGTCTTTTGAACACATTTCTGACCAGGGCAGAAGCGGCCATCGAAGCCCAAAGGCCTTTGTAGAGTCCAAACATGGCCATTCCGGCGGGAAGGACATCAATATACTGCTCCTTGGCATGAAAGGGGTTGGTAAAACAGGTGGGTAATAGTTTGAAGTCAGACATTATAGAAACAAGTCTGACATTAATTGTCTGCTATTCCGGAATCTGCATTTGACACTAGCAAGGATATATAAAACCTAACATTCTCAACCTTGAAACGCTCGATAAATCATTAGTTACACACAGCATACTTTTGCTTCCTTCTTATTTTATCTAAACAAATTTGAAATTTATTTCTATAGTGCTATTTTAAACCGAAAACATTTCTTATTTCGTAAATCTACATTAGCAGCACGTCTATGACCCTTAACCCTTTCCCTCATAGAGGAAACCATGAAAAGACCTATGCGAACAGCATAAAACCAGATCAGCCTGCGAGTAACTCGCAGGCTGATCTGGTTTTATGCTGTTCGCTGCTCCTCAGTGGTCTGGAAATGAGGACTTTATAATTAAATTTGGTAAGGTTTAACTGTGGTTTTCTGTAGATCAGGCTTTATGTGGTACCTATTGAGTGCGTCAAAATGAGTCTATATGAAGGAAAGGGTTAAATACGCTGTCATCTTATATATAGTTTTTCCTTTGTCCATTGATTATGACAAGTCCCGATGACCGAGGGGTTACATCGTCCATCCCGTGACCAGGAGGCTGTGGGTTTCGATAACCTGGTTATTACACATAAAACAAAAGCACTATCAAAATTAAAATTGGATAAAGAAGCTGAAGGGAACTGCATGATTAAAATAACAGGTAACAAGAAAGAAGTCATTTGGAGACGATGTCTACTTGAGACAGATATAGTGCTGCCACACTCGCAGTATCATGCCGTAGACATGTGGCATGATATCACACTCTATCACATTATCCTGACAACCAGTCATTGAACTACCTTTATATGCTGAGCGCCAAGCAAGGGAGCTACCAGTATCTTTTTTATGACTTTGGTATGTCGCGGTGAGAATCGAACCCACGACCTCCCGCTCTGGAGACGGAAGCTCTCTAACCACGCGGCACCGGGGACGGTGATGTTAATGTTGTATTGCAACTTTGTTATCAAATTTAAAGATGGTGGGTTGAATAACTTCGCGATATGCTATGTACGTTTTCCATACAATTTATTTGATATTGATCGTCTTACTTTTCAAATCAGTAAATGATTAAAGATTTAACAAAATGTAGATAGTTTGTTTGCTTTCTTGGGCTTAATGTCCCACCGAAAATAATTCAGTAATTAGGGAACCTTTGTATGAGACAAATATAGTGCCATACCTCACTACGAAAACATTCATCTAATCATGTGACATGACGCCACACTTAATCACTTTATCCTGACAACATGTCAACTAGATCCGGAACCATCATTGCATGACAATTTACAGTGTTATTTTAACGACCTCCATATATAGTGACCGGGGATTGAACCGACTACCCAAGATTGACGCTCTAGCCACTCGCGGCCACTGGGACGGTTTGTTGATCATTTATAAATATATATGTGTTGTATTAGATATGTGTAAGTAGAAAATCATTAAGCATGGCATATAAATATATGAGTTTGTAATATCATATAGTAATCTTAGATCAATGTTAAAACAACATTTTATTAAGGTAATCCATTGTGATCATTGCCCATCAAGTGATTGTGGGAATTTTAAAGAAAATGTAATCCTTTAATGACTCATGGAAAATTTGGCTATAACTCCAAGTCAATGGATGCTTGCATCTGCACTGAAGTCTGTTTAAATCATTTGAAGAACTTGAGTATAATTCAGGTATAGATGGATTACCTTAACAAACATCCCACAACCTTAGGACACATATTCACGCACGCTACCACTGGACCACGGTGCCCTTCTACATGGGTTGCTATACATACGTTATCAACCATAGCTTCACGTAGCCATGCGCGATAAAACGTTTACCAGGACGTGCCCCTACCCTCGAAACCCGCACTGTGTATACATGTACTGCCCTAGGTTCTGTCATTATCTTAATGAGTCTGCTATAAATATTTTTCATTTCTATTCCGCACGTGCCCTTGCGCACGTGATGCTCGTGGTAAGTACGCAGGAGAGCGGCGGTCAATGTCTGACCACATGCGCACAACAATGGTTCATGAGAATGTGTTGTATGTATAAGTTTATAAACACGTGCCATCAAGAATTGGTCTCGAATATTTACCAGATGCTTGTATACGTCACAAAGACGCTTAGTACCAAACAAATACAACCTGAGCAGCCTTCAAGCTATGTTTCTCTGTGTTTAGGTTCTGGGACGCTAATGCATGATGTTTAACAACAAAAAACAATATCATATACGGAACGTAAAATATATAAGACAAACAATGGTAAAGTTTTAATGAGTTTTAACATCTTTGAATTAAGTTATGATGGTTTTTCTTTATACTGAACCGCTATGTCCAGCGTTGTCGCCGAAAAAGTTCTTAAATACATTTTTTATGATGAAATGTGTTAACTATGTACCAAATCTTGGCATTATACTGGGATTCGAACCCATAACCCTCTGTTCCGACTTTAGTCTATTTGTGGATGCTTTTCAGTAGAGTTCGTGATTTATTCCATGCTTCGAGTGGAAAGACCTAGAAATATTATTGCATGATTTAAACCTTATCTTACACTATAGAAGATAAGGCGTTATCCTTTTCTTCACTGTGAAGTAAGTTTTCTATAGAAACATACGTCACGTTAGCAACTAGGGTGGTTTCAAAAATAACACATTCGAGATACAAATTACGATGTCTCATAATTGTGAATGCTCATATGAAGTTTGAGAGATATTAAAGGGGAAATAAGCGCTATTTAAAGGGCACAAGAATAGCATGAAATAAACGGAATAGTTTTGTTTTGTTTTATTTTATACGTATTTTTGTTTTGTTTCTCGATACCTTTCCAGGCGAAAAGTATACTGGTATACTGGTCCTACATTCAGGAACCGTCTTATTTATCTAGGTCAATCAATTATAACTGAGCATGGCGTAAAATCGTTACATAACTTACGAATATACATCTGTTAATTGATTAGGAAATACTTCTAAGACTTATCGACTAATTTTATTTCATACTTTTCTAAAAAAACAAAACAAAAAAAAAACGAAAAAAAAAAAAAAAAAAAAAAAAAAAAACGTTTACTTGCTGTACTCGTATTATTAATTTGTGCACTTAAATTTGCATTTTCTTGTTTGTTTAATCAAAGTGGATCTAAAGCCACACCAACACATCAGAACCGGAAGGCTCTGGATCTTGCGGTTGGCTAATTAGCTAATTAGCGTCTTCATATGCCGGAAGTTGATGTTTGCCTTCCATTGAATATGAAGACCACAATGATTTTTTTTTTTTTTTTTTTTTTGGCTATTGTTAAGCATTTCCTCAAAATGCAGTTTTATTCTGAATAACATTTAGCATTTTCTTTGATAACTGATAACTCCTTATATTGCAAAGTGTATAGGTTGTAAGTAAGAATCTCTACCATGTCTGATTCATTGTGCGTGTTTGTTTGTTTGGATTATCTTCCGCCGACATAATTTCTGTCATTTGAAGATTATCACGCTGACTTGTAAAGACATGAGGCATGATACCACACCCAGTCACATCACCTTGACTCTTGACTAACTATTCCTGAAACTACCTATATATGCTTAACGCCAAGCATGGGAGTTAGACCCAATACCATTTTTTTACGACTTTAGTATGTCGCGGACCCAAGACATCCCGATTATAGGGGGTGGATGCTCTAACTACACGGCCACGATTTACAGTCGACCACCTACGCTGAAAAGCCGATCTGTATCACAGAAGCGCTTTGTTCTTTTAACACTTCTGTAGGTCACGAATGTATCATTTCGAACAAGGCGCCTTCACAGTAATTCCTCTAAATGATCAAGAGTTGTGTGGTTTTTGATAAACACTATCTTAAATTACTTAAGTATACGATAAGAGGTCAGCTTTCAAAAATAAAAAAATAGAATTGCACACGTTCAGCATCGAATATATTATACATTATTCAAATTATTTGACGAATTTTCCATGAAAACCTATAAACAGAAAACATCAAGAGTCTAGCTTGAAACATACACGTATAGACAGTCATACTATATTTTCCGCTAGCAACAGCAACAACAACAACAAATACCCACCGGTATACATAGAGGCAACTCTGTCTTATGATGCATTATGACGAAAATTGAAAAAAAATGTCCCCTCGGCCAAACTGCATGGTATCGTCATAAAATCAATATTTGTAATTTTAATAGCAACTTTGAGACAGCTTTTTTGCATTACGACAATGAACGACACTAAGCACCACGCAAGGGAATTGCACTTACAAGTATTCTAACAACTAATAAACGACGACAACAAAAAGAAAATATATTTATAATATTATCTTTCATGTTACTCGATCCATAGAGAAGTTTTATATAAGAAATCTGTTCACTTAACTCATTTTGGTCAAAAGCCGTTATCAACATATAGACAATAAATTATGGGGAAAAAAAGAAGACACCCCCCAAAAAAAGAAAAAAAGAAAAGAAAAAACACTCACAAAAAAAAGCAGAAAAAAAAAGCAAACAATAAAAGCATTTTTATGACGTCATTTACAAGAAAAAAAAGTGGAAAGTTAAGTATTGATTTTTAAGGGAAGCTGATGTCCCGCCTAGAATCGCATATATGGGAAACCTTTACAACAAAAATATATTTCCTATTTCAGTCGATTTTGAATATTAGGCGTAATAAAAAAAAGTTACTTGTTTCCTCTAACCCGACCGACCCTATTCTTTAATACCGACCCTAAACGTGTTTCGTAGCATTCGGGCTATCACGGTTGCAAAACGTTGTTTTTCGTGAATTCCTCAAAAAAAAAAAAAAAAAAAAAAAAAAAAAAAAAAAAATAGCCGACCTACCGACCCTATTTTTTTCGGAGATGTTAGTAGAAACAAACAAATTTTTTCGCATTACCAAAAGACACAAAACATATTCTGTAGGTTTATGAATGTGAGAATAACATGATAACAACATCATTAAATTATTTATTAATAAGTGAGGGAGTGTCTGCATTTATTACAAAATAGTTGCCGTAACTTCACATGCCAAGTCATTAGATTGGTAAATTTGCAATAGTTCACATACTATGATCATATATTACTTCATGTCAATATAGACATAGATAAAATTGCCCATACTATACACACGAGCGTATATACTCTTGTTTATTACCTCTCAGATATATCGTTTGTGACCAAGACAGCACTATGCAGTCTTTCAAAACGTCAGTTCTGTATGAAACAGACTTACTCGGTTAATTGTATGCGGTAGGTTTGGCCTGAAGCAAATATCAAACAAGGCTTAGTTGCTTTATCCTGATTCATAATGAATGTCATGGAAGATGCCATGAACATGAAATGGAATTTCAGTGTTACAAGTAATTTTCTGTAAAATAAAGAGTCATATACTATAAAACGTAGGAAAATTAATGTTGATTTTATAGTTATTTGAAAGACTAAAATTCGGGAGACTAATCACACAGAGATTCTAAGTTTCAACTTCTTGCAGTGTGTACGTAAGTGTGATAAGGTTATTTGGTCTTGTGTGCACGTTAACTTACGGTGGTATAGAAAGGACATCGACGATATATGATTTTATTGTGAGCGCACGCGATAACTATTGCGTGCGAACGCAATAGCTACTGCGTGCGCATGTGATAATCACAGCGTGCGTTTGTACACAGTTGCTATCGATAACTTATGAACGCGTGCGGACGCGATATAAAAAATATTTCCTGTTCCCTTTTTGATACAGTACTTTAACTTGTGTTTGGTGATTTGATAAAGTTATATAATAAGTTTTGTTAAATAATTGCACTTATGTAAATAATTAATTAATGAATAAATAAGTAAATTAAATAAGTCCACTCACGTTTTATTGACCATACATTTTATAACATTCGTCACTTGCTTACTTTGTTATAAATTAACTACTGTCCTAAATGTCATCTTAGAGTCAACAGTTATACATTACAAAAATATGCTGCCAAATCAAGTTATGCATTTATTTCATAAACATTGACATTTTTTTTCTCTGTTACCAACACAAAGATTAATGCATTTATTAATACAGAAAGAAGTTACGGAAAAGGAAAAATAAAAGAAAAAGAATAAGCCCATATGGTTACTGATTAGAGCTACTGATATTTCTGAAATGTTTATGTCATGAATTAACATACAAGTATAGTGAAAATATCAAAAGAGATATATTCATCAACGTTCTAACACCTTGGGGTGTCTCTGTGATCATAAATCAAGCAGCATGTTTGATAGAGTTATCGTGTTAGTTCAGATAGCAGCGTCTTATTTTTCCACACATTTCGCGAATTTGAATTTGAAAATGCAGTTATAATTTAAAAACAAACCTGTCTGTCTGTTTTCGATTAGACATGAATAATTACTTGACTTTATCATTTTATCATGAAACGTGAACGAGTCATTGAGCAAGCGATATTTCAATTATCTTTCAAAAAAAAAAAAAAAGAATATTCGCTGTGAAGTGAAATCAGTGCTTATAACTCTGATATTACTATAAAGCCACTAACGGGATTTTATCTTAATCTTAGTTTAAATATGTCTAGTCACTTTGACTTAATAAACAATATTTTGTTCAATTCAGAACATATATAATCTCTCAAAAATGTTGAAATAAAACATATACAAATTCAGGACGTACCAAACCTAATTGTTTCAACTTAATCAGAGATAAAGTTGTGAGATTAAATCTAGAGTTGCGATTAAGTAGGTCAAATACAGAGGCTGTTATAATTTATATTTCAGATGCAGTTAAAATTGTATATTTAAAGATGCAACATGCTATCTTAAATTAGTGTTTTGAACTTTGTTTTCAAATACCTTTCATATATGTCATGGCAGTCATAGGCGCAAAGTACTGGACCAACCAAGGAATCGCCACTTTTAGTCCAGATGGCAAGCCATACAATACGCCACATATGGAGAATCGCGAATTATATCTTCTGACTCAGGCCATAACCTTTACAAACATCATCAATGATGTTAAAAATGTTTCTGATACCGAGATGGAGTAAGCTCCATACTGATTTTATCTCTTGACGGACCCCCGGAACCATTATCTCTGACAGCATGCTCTTTGAAAAAAAAGTAGATATTTAAATTTTTTTTTATCAGGGTAGAAGAATTTGATAGTTTCATTTATCTTAATAAGTGAATAAAATGGAGGATTTTATCATGATTGATTTATTTCATATATGTATAGATAATGCCATACATAACGTATCCTACTGAGTCCAAAATGAATGGGACGTCACCGGGAAACATAAGGTAATTCGTCCGTCATTAAATTTTGCTCTTGGTCCATTAAATGATCGTGGGAATTTTATATGAAATTCAAGCCTTTAAAAAAGAATTTATAACTCCAAGTCAACGGATGCTTGTATCTGCACTGAATCTTTATTAGCATTTGAGGGACCAAGATTATAATTTAACGATGGATGGATTACCTTAAGGTATGGCCGCCAAATGGTATTAACCTACATACTGGAACAATCAATTCATCTGGTAAATTTACTTTATTACCATTGAGTTCTCATTTCCGAAATGTACAGTTTGTTTGATTGTTGGGATTAACGTCCCGTCGACAATATTTCAGTCATTTTGAGACTATGTCAACTTAAGACAAATACATACTACATAGGGCTAGTACCGCAGTATCTTGTCGTAGACATGTTGTTTGATACCAAACCCAGTCAGGTTACCCTGACACAAGGCCAACCAGTCCTGGAACTATCCTTATATGCCGAGCAATACCAGCGAGTCCACATTTAACGAGTTTGGTAACAATAAAGACTTGCATATATACCGGTAATACAAGTACGAATTGCAGAAAATAATAATGGACATATATATTCAGGACATTTCTAATTATTAGGCAATAACGCACACCATAGAAAGGCAATGTGAAACATATGGAAATATGTCAGATACAATGGACATATGTCATGTACCTGATGGCCTTTCTTGTCAAAGGTGCATTTCTCTCAGGAAAGAAAGGAAACACGCCAAATGCATGAATGAATTTCATCTAATATGATCGAATTCAAAACAGAAAGCAAAGGTATTTAGTTGCGGTCATTTGGTTTAATTTTACTGTTGAGAATTTCAGGTAGTGGTGCCAAATATTTAATTATTTAGAAACTTGAAATTTAACACTCTATACGCAATTCTTTCAAGATCAGCGTCACTGATTCTATAGGATTGAAGTGGATCGTCCCAACAATCATGCAATAAAATATATAGCTGTCGAGAGTTTACGAGCATTGAGTCATGTTCTTTCAATTCCACGTGTTTGAGCTGGAATATGTTCCATTATTCACTCAGGTGTTGCTTTTCATGTATAAAATTACGACCATAAATGCTACGCCACCTTCCAAATGGCGTGCAGCGTTTACCTTGGTGCGATAATTAAATATCTGCAATATAAATACAGACAGAAAAAAGTATCTAGGCTCATAGTGCTGGTCCAAAGCGTCTGATCCTTTTAATGAAATAAACAGTGTGTAACGAATATCTAGGTAGTGTACACGAGACAACTAAAAACAGAAGCATAAAGTTTCGATTGACGTAATGGGAAACCACCCTTTTCCCATTGATGCAATTATTTAGAAGAAAAAAAAATCACTTGAAAAACTAAGTTGTTTTTTGTTCAAGTAGTTGCTTTTTTTCCAGACTAGAAAATAATCACCACTATGGGGTGTTAACAAAGTACTAATGATCCAGATCTGGGCCGTTTCATGTAAAATTTGCGTAGATTTTTGCACGTCAATTACATTCTATTTGAAAGTTATTTTATTCACAATTAGCAATTATTGAGTAATTAATGTCCAAGATAAACAGCCGATCGTTTATACGGTGCCTGATTAGAACCATTAAGGTTTTTGAGAGCTAGAATTTCTGTTTACTCAACTGTATTCAACCTTGTTTATTGTTATTACCCGAAGGAAGCATAGCTTAATTAGATTCCGCCGCCAATTCGTTGTTTAAGCATGTGAACGTGCAGACAAAATTTTCGTTGATTTTAGCAAACGATCCTGTTTTAATTCAAGTTAAGTGATAAAAACACCGAGGTACAAATCAGTTAGCACCAGGATAATATGTAAGGCGATCTATGCAGGATTCCGAGATAGGTTGATTTCTTTGGTAGCGGAATCGTACAGTTTTAAAATTCCTATAGATTAAGCCATCATGTGAATGCAATATTGATCCACCAAGTCTGAGGTCATATTAATCATATAAGGTAAACTATATTTCAAACTTAATGTATTCACCTGGAATCGTGCATCCCCTCATATAAAAAGAAATTCCCACATTAAAACAAGAGCACGACATGCGAATGCCAACGCTCGTCTGTTACTTTTGTGTGTGTGTGTGTGTGTGTGTGTGTTGTTTTGTTTTTTAACGGGAGATAAATAAGGTCAGAATTGACCAAAGAGTTATGGTCCTTGATGAGAATGTAGCCCTTGTGATAGTGAACATCATGTCAAGTATATGAATTTTGATGAAGATGGATAATAGTTTACAGGTAATGGCCAAGGATATAGTTTTATACGACGATGACGATGACGTCACCAGAGTAATGATAATGCCTCGACTTTTTTCCTTTTAAAAAAACAGACGAGTTGAAATAAAGAATAACTAAAAACGATTTTCCATTATCGTCAAAACCTATGTTGCAATACATATAAAAAAATGTTTTCAACTGCATTCTACTTAAATCCTCTGAAAACTGTCAATATGGAACCAAAACATTGTAACAAAACAGTCACAACAAATAAGATAGGCTAAAAGCATATTAGCAAAAACCTAGAAGATAATTTATTGATCCTTTTCGGTCTGGTAAAATAACCCGAACTAAGTGCAAGGGCTCTAAAAATTGCCGGAAAAAGTCCAAGATTTTTTTTTTTATTTTGTCTTCAATTCTTCCTTATTATATTTTATAATTGGTTAAAAATCCTACACAGTCTGAGTATTTTACTGTTTACATTGTAAACATTAGTGTTTCCAATAGTGTTGTTTAATTAGTGTCTCTCTTCCTTTGTGTTTGCTACACATCGTATTGAAGCGAGTGCCAACTCTAGCAGTGTTTGCTTGAAACAATTATCTAAAACAACATACTTTCCTAATCTTTTAGACGTTAATAATGGGCAGATAATTTTATGGTACATTTTTTATATGCATCTTGTATACTGAAAATGTTAGTAAGGATACAGGTGCATATGAAGTGCATTCGTTTAATTATACAAGTGAACTGAGCTGGTGAAACTTATACAGTTGAATTTGTATTAGCGGTCACCTATGTTAAGCGATCGGCCATTTTTATACTACATTTTTAATGGAAAAGAATTTGGGGATCACGTTCTTCTTTTTGGGTTATTGTCCCTAAATGTGATATTTTTGCACTTTTAGGCAATATTCAAGGGCAGATAACTCAAATAAATCTTACTGATACCTTATCTCATTTCTTATTAATGTTTGTGATTTCATTTCAAGTCATTATGCAAAATTTGACACAATTGATCTTATAGAGTTCTGTTATGTTTAAAACTGTAAATATATCGTATTTTTTTAAAAGGGGAGATAGTTTGAGGAAAATTGATATATATTTGGATGAATGATTATAGTATAAAGTCTGTCGCATAGAATATCTACAAATTTTGTACAGAGACAAGGAAAAAAGTACTGAACATTGACTTTGAAACCATATGAGGTGTTGTTTTCCATTATTTGAGTTATCTGCCCTTGAATATGGCCTTAAAGGGCTAAAATATCACATTCAGGGGCAGATAACTCAAAAAGCAGGACGGTGACCCCCAAATTTCTTTCCATAAAAAATGATTCTCTATTATCATGCAAAGTTTTAAAAAAAAATTATTGAACAGTTTAAATTTTCCTTCTTTGTCTATATAGAAAATGTAGCAAACTGTCACATACGCCCTTAATTTGCCGTGCTACACTAATGCAGAAAACACGGAGACAAAACTCCGTAAAATGTTTGCTTATGCAATGACTGTCGCTGATGATTAGCTCTAATTAATGGCTTAACATAATGTAAACATAGGGTACAAAAATGTCTGACTGGGGCGGCATGATGTGTTTTTACAAGACACGTCTGCGGCATGTTTATTTCAAAATAATTCCCGTAGCTATGCAAAACATGTCGATAGTACTGTTTATGTTTTATGCCAAAGGGTGTTGTGACGTCATCAGTCCCTTGGGACAGGAGGTTATTTAGGAGAAAATTCAGAGATACCGTGAATGAAATTATGTAAGAACAAAACATAATAAAGAAAGTGCATGCTTGTTTACTGTTCTCACTTTCTGACAGAGGAGGGTGGGATTGCAGAATTACAGACACGGTACAAATAGGTAGACCGTTCCCCGTGACTGAATACTTAGAGCATCCGCCCTTGATTGGCGCTCATCGTATAAGGGTAGAAGTTCAAAGACTGGTTGGTCCGGTATCAGGATAATGATAATGGGTGTGGTATCATTCCACATGTCTACGGCCAAACTACACGCAGTAGTTACCTCCCCTTACAGTTGTAGATAACTACTGCCACCACAAGTAAAAATCAGCAGAATTTAGCTAATTTTTCTTTTTTCCAAAAAATATTATTTTACTGCGAGTGTTATTTCTCTAAGTATGTTTTCTTTAATAAACATCGTGTTAAGAAAATAAATCATTTTAAAAAATAGTTTTGCTGTTGTGACAGCAGACGGAGACGCCGTTTTGTTAGTTTACCATCATCACGTGACATTCGTGACGGCAGTGATTTTTTTGCTTGCAAAGGGATATCGCTGTGTGGAGTTTGGTCTACGGCGTGATACTGCAATGTGATATTACTATATTTGTCTCAAAATGGCTGTAATATTACAGTCGTATTTTGAACACCGGTAAACTGATAAACAGATAAATTGTCTTCACAACAAAGTGTTACAATAATAATAAACAAATCCACGAAAACAACAATTAAAATACAATGACGCGTACCTTTCTACGTCATTATAGTTAAACATCTCAGAATGAGGATATCCATATTTCTAAATTTATTCGTATTAATTAATTAATTAATCAATTAAAAAGAAGACACACACACACGTACACATCAACTACAGAATCTCTTTGAAATTAATAAATTAAAGTTGCAACAATTTGTCTAGATAATTAAGATTTATGAATCTGGTTTGATATCTTACACCATTATAATTCTATTTTTTATTATAAGCTATCATATAAACAAACAGAATTACATAAATGCCAGGTCTTATTTAGCTTCGTTATCGACGCCTTTCAATAAGGAAAACGTATATCTGTATGTTAAAAATATATATACAACTTGGATCTTTGGAATGTTTGTCGATTCAGATCAATATATTTGCTTTCAGCAAAAGCAAATTCCAGAGGAATTAAAGGAATTACAATTGATAGCATCCAACTTTTCTATAATTAATCATTATAATCCGTTGGCAATAGAGAACAGACAATGGAAGCGCAAAGTATCGAACTAATGAAAATAAATGGAACCTCCTGTCAGCAATCGTAGATCGCCATGCTCCATTGGCACAAAATAGATACAGACAAAGGGAAGTGCCAGCAAGTTGTTGAAAGACTGACCTTATTCACCTTCATATAAAACCTCTAAAATTTCAAATATATTGCCGAGCGGAATAATATTTCAAGATTTTTTAAAACTATTTTCGCGCCAGTGCCTAAAAGAAACGGACGTAAATACGCTATCATAAAGGTCTGTTGGGGGATAGCTGTTTTCATGCAACAGATAACGGTAACGAACCTTTGAAAGAATGGTATTTGGGATGGTTACGTGAAAGGTATGTTTGCCATGGGGTTTGAATACAGACGGACTACAGTTCTTAAGTCTCGGAGGCTGTTTGCCAGGAATTGCTATGATGTGTCCGTACTTAAGCATGGTTACATTGAATGATAATGATACTTAGAAGATAGATCATGTCTGTTTTGGGTACTAATCTAGAATTGTGTACTATAAAACGATTTTTTTTTATTTCGTAAGTAACTCTTTGGTCATACAGCATATTCTTGTGATAGAAAAAGATGTGTTCTTGCCACTGTATGAATTGATAATAATCCTGAAGTCAATTCTCAAAATTTACTTTACTTTATTACGTGACAATTGAGTGTCAGAAAACAATGCAACAATTTACTTATTCACTTGTCTATTTATTTTGAGGTTGTTTTTTTTCATGAATTTTGAGGGTTTTATTATCTATGGATTGTACGTGACAAAACTGATAAACAATTGGACGTTTTTTAAGCACAGGTACATATATTCTCCAAAACACAATCCCAAATATTTGAATGTTAATGTAAACGATTCAGATGAAAATTTATGGCATATCCTTTGAAAATTCACGTTAACATTTTGCATTGCTAAGCACCAGAAAATTGCTTTGATGTTGGACCAAGATTAGAAGAGGTGGTTGCAATTTCTAGATTATAGACCCGCATGCCAACAAGGTCAGGGTTACGTCATAGATTAATAACGTCTAGTTTTGTCAGTAAATTTGTTCCCAGGCCGTTGAAATCTCATAACTGACTTTCACGAACAATATTCAGACAATGTTTCAAAGCAGTGTGGCCATACCACGTGGTATATGACGTCATTTTAAGCTATATCACAAGCAGCAGAATTTGGCTCGATTTGAAAAAGAAAACTATTGTATTTATTTTCTTCACCAATTATAATGGGATATAACGCATGCGAAGCGGAAAATTGTGCACTACGAAAAAGCCCCATTGATTCTTTTGTCAGATGTACAGATTTTCCTAACATTCGGGAAAACATTATTAGCGAAGTGCTTTACGTGTTTGCAAACATAATTTCACAAACTCGGAAGGTTTTCCCGAATGTTAGGAAAAAAACTTTGCATCTGACAAAAGAATCATTTGGGGTCTATGTGTAGGGAACAATTCTCCGCTTCGCATGCACTATATACCAATAAAATTGATAAAGAAATAAAATATTTACAGCGGTTTTCCCATCTGAATAGACGCAAAATATGCTTCTCGCGATAGCTTAAAATGATGTCATATACCACGTGGTATGGCCACACTGATAAGGGAACGTTTTGGTTTTAGTCAGATAAGTGAAGATGGCAACAAAAGAAGCCCTTCAGCTGGTCTGCGGTAGGTATATGGTTCTTTCCGAGTGTCATTTTGCACCCGGGGTCTTCCCCAAACTTCAATATTTATATAAAATCTGGCAGTAAAATGGTTTTAGATTGACAGGGATACATACTCCGTTGGTGTTTTCTTCTCTCCCCCCCCCCCCCCCCCCCCTATAAGAAAGAGAAACACAGTTTCAAAGTATTTGAATATAATCTATAAAGTATCTTCAGTTTTACTGCTTCCAACTTATAAGTATTGATCTAGCATCCTGATAATAGAGATATTCGTGATAAAATTTGAAAACAAACCACGAAAACAACTCAAAACACCTGATAACCCCGACACATTGTTAGTTCGAATCATTTACGTTGAATTCATTCTGTATTGCACAATATGTTCTCGGTTCATCATTTTATTCCGACAATCAAGTGATCATGTGGTGTTGAATAACAAAACACTTGGAAACCGGTTGTGCGAGAAGTAAACAGTGATGGATCCTGGAATTCATACCTGGGACCACAAGAAGGTCCGGGTACCGCGGTCACAGTAGGGTTGGGGTTGGGTAGTGGCACATCTCACAGTAGGGTCATAGGCCCCGAGCACACTGATGTCACTCAGTCAACATCTCTATTTCCCATTCTCCAATTATTCTCTCCTAAAGTTCGATCAATATAAGTCAAACCTGTCTTAAGCGGTCAGACGAGGGAACAAGATGTGACCGTTTATCAGAGGTGGCCGCTAAATGAGAGTTAAATAACAAAATGTTATATTTTGGTTAAATTAAAAATGAGCGCTAAATGAAGGTTGGCTGCTTACTACACGTGGCCGCTAATACATGTTCAACTGTACTCGTGCAATTGTCGGCCGGGGTTTGGGGGCACGGGCCACTAGTGCTCCCTTTTAGCCTACCAATGGAATACTTCAAGGAGTTCAACATTCCTGGATTTGTTTTAAATTCTGATATTTTTTTTCAGAGACCTCGCTCCCTTATTGATGTATCGATAGTTTTTAAGCAGGTCTTCTGGGTGCAATTATACATAAAAGTTATATAAACAAGATGTTTACAGATATGTATTGAATCATATAGTACGCATGAAACAGGTGTATTTTCTTTATTTTGATGAGTTTTTTCTTCCACTAGGATAACAGAATATGATATGAAATGATAAGTTTTAAAGTTTAACACCACGAGAAATAATAAATGGTTAATTCATTGCTTTGATTTTGGTTTTTAGTAAAAGACTAAAACACAGTCATTGATGATACATCTTACCACATACTATAAAAGATAAGATGTTATCTTTTTTTTTATATCGATAACGGCTTCCTGCATGCCTTACTCAAAGTAACGTAGTAAGATGTAAGATTGAAAAAGAATTAAATGACGTAAAGCCAAGGAAAAGTAGCAGTGACGTCATCTCGTGTTTTTTTTTTTTTTTTTTTTTTCATTTTAATTTCGTACAGAGTGATTTTGTGATATTTAAGTATTTTGCCACATATAAAAAAAATGTTTCTATGAAAACTTAAGTAAATGCGAGTTGTACATAAAAAAACCTTTATACATGTAAAAAAGACACAACGCTCTACTGTGCGACACTGGCATTTGTGCTTATAAAATTTAACTGACATGAAGTTTACAAAAGTTAAAAATCCAAAAAATAAAAGATACATACGATTTTTACCAGAAAAAGATACGTACAGATCAATTTATATTTAGTTCAAAACTCTTTTTTTTTTTTTTTTTTTTTTTTTAACTATTATTATATCCATCAGGCAATACTAGCTATTGAATTCTTTAACCTAGGAAATAAATCTTATCAAATGAAAATTACCCTCGACAAAAATGATTTAAGGAAGTAGATTCACATGTGCGCAATATATTTGTACTTTCATTAGTGTTTGTTAAGGTGGCACTGTTCTTTACACCTAGCAGCCGTGGATGCTGGAAAAAAAAACAAGAAAGAAACAATTAAGAAGAAAGCCACGATCACCGCGGTAATTAACTTCTGGATTATTTCTCCTCGAACCCCACCTATCACTTGATTGTTATCAGAGTGCTTAATGAAAGCGTCTGAAGAAGACGACGAAAAGATTGCCAAAACAGGGTGTATGGCGAAACTAACTCGCATTAAACATCTGTTTGAAACTCTGTTCACAATGCTTGCTGTTATGTACTAAGTCTTATTAAGTGGTTACATATCGAAAGAATGCCGGAACTCGTTGGTATTGCCGGCATCTTTCTTATATAATAAGCATTTCAATGAAATCGTAAGCAAATACCGTTGACCTAGGAAAACAACCTGTAATTTCGGAATCTTCAAACCAAGTTTCATGCCAATGTATTTATCCAGTTCACAATGTGAGAAAGTTTACAGGCTAATACTTATATAGACATACAAGATTAGAGGTTATTACGTTTTAACCATAAACTCTCTTTACGAAACAATTTCAGTGATTGGGAAAATTAGCATTTTAAGACAAAAAATGGGATATAAGTATTATGCATGTAATAAAAGTTTATTACATTAAAAATTAAAATTATATTCCAAATTTCATTAAAATTCCAAATTTCATTAAAATTCCATGAATTATTTCTTTTCTTTTGAGAAAAAAAATCTAATATATTAGGAAAGTATGGCAGCTCTCATCAAGGAAGATTCAACAACATGTTGTTGTAAATTAGTTATAAAGTATGATTATTAAAATAGGCATTTAAATTTTTTAAAAATCTTATGTTGAAACTTTTTCTGCCTTATATACTGAGCATCAATTATTGATGACGAGCTTCCTCGTCTAAAATTAAAACCAAGTTTTATAAATTACAAATAATATCACAAAGTTCTTTAAATAATAACATCTCCTGGTGCATAAATTTTGAGAGATATTTTTTCAGTCCTTACCTGCATGCAAACCGACATATGTATAAAGCATTCAAAACTATTCTTGTTGCTTTTCGCTGTTCATCATTTGGCAAAAACAAAGTAATATTGTAAACAATGTTAAAGTATTTTGTGTGTGTCAGCTTAAAGCTCTGGATAAGATTTATTGGTTTGCAGAATATTGAATAATGCCTTTTTATATATGAGAATAATTAAAAATAATAAAAGTTGGCACAGAACTTTATTTATCTTATGCGCAAAGTCTTAATGTTTTAGGAAAATCTGATCGTTTTTGTATGAAATCAGCAAACGAATTGCAGCGGTGGTAGATGACACACTTTATAAATTACATCTTTCATATACTATGAAACTTTGGATAACACATTTCGTGAAAAAAATAATGTGAATTGTTTCATCCAATGTAACATACCCGAGTGACCTTTTGGGGGCAGTGATTTTCCATGACCTTCCCAGACGCAAAGTACTGGTCCAACCCAGGAACCGTCGAGAGAGATTAATATTAATATTAGTTATGAGAATTTGTATTATGTAAATTTCAAGAAAATAATTGTGCTAAGATCATATTTATTAACTTATATGTTTGTCGTGTGTTTTTGTTGAGCTTCAAACACTTGCATGCGGAGAAATACTGAGAAGAATGAAATACGTTGTCTTTACCAGTACGCTTGTTTGAATTTTTAATAGTCCCTAAACGATCAATTCCTTTCATAGGTAAAATAAGCTTGCAAAACAGGGCTTTATTTATCATATGTATTTTGTTGAGCTTCTAGAAAATATATTTTGTGTACATTGTAAGTCAACGAAATGATACAAGCTGAAAATAAAGTTGATTGTATTTAAAATGGCAAAAGGATAATAAAAAAAACAACAACCTAAAAATAGATACAATACAAAACCCGTTCAAAAGATATAACAAGTAAGATATATAGAGTGTGGAATACAAATTAATGCAGTAATGCTGCTGTAGGTTAATGCACAATGCAGATTTTCCTCACGTTAGCGAAGTGCGAACACATCGGCCCTTACTGTACAGTTTAGGTCTCAATCAAATGCATGATCCTGGTCGTGGGCTCTCATGCGTAGTCTCTTTCCCCTTTACTTTCTTTGAGGTTAAGTCTTTATCTATAAAAAATCTATTGAGAAACTTTTAAGTATTTTTGTTTTCTTTCTACTCTTGCCTCTTTTTTTTATTATTTCTTACTTCAATCGCCTCCTCACTAATAATAATTTATTTCTTCATTGGCTTCCCTCATACTCCTAACAATTAATCTTTCTTTCTTCACCCATGCCCTTCCTCTCAACAAAATCTTTATTCACCCACTCTTCTCTAATAATTAGTATTTCTCTCTCTCTCTCTTTCTCTCGCAATTAATATTTATTTTATCGCCCCTTCTTTCCTCCACTCACTCTTATAATTAATCTTTCTATCTTCACCCCTTCTTTTCTCAAATTCATCTTTCTTTCCCCTCCCAAATCCTACTCCCACAACGGACCTTTCTCCACTCGCCCTCCCGCTCGCCAGCAACTCTCCAATCCTGCAGTCCTAGCACCACCAGCTAGTGCTATATCTTTTTGTACTTTTTTATGTACACTCTAAGAAAAACCTATCAACCTGAAACCGATGCGTACGTCAGGAACGAGGTCATATATGCCGAACATGCACACAGTTTGTTATGGAAACATCTCACTACGATTATTTTCACAAGTGCTGATGATAGTACTTGTTTATTCCCTTTCATTCTTTATCTCAAAGTCCAAAGCAACTGCACATGTTCTGATATTAACGTGACCGTGAGGCCCCACAATGTGAGCAACATCTGTGCAGCATCAGACAAAGCTTATGGTACTGTGATACTTATCCTTTAATTATCTATACAGTAAATAACATATGTTTCGCGGGGATATATTTTCGTTGAAACACTGTGTATGGCATATTATCAACAAAATTTAAACTCCATGACATTCCTTCATAAACTATGGGTCTCGCGTTTTCTTACACATGGGCAATCGAAATATGTATCCACGAAATTGTCTTTGCACAAATTCAACGAAATTTAATGTCAGCGAAATTAATGTTTTTACAGTACACTGTGCACTATGGTGATGCATCAATATCGAGATCTGTAAACTGTTTAAATTTTCTTTTAAAACTTACTTTTTCAGTGAGAATCTCCGCGTTTTTCTAGTGTGAGTTGTAATTGCCTAATTTGGATTTAATCAACTTATCCTCATGATAACACATGGTGGTTTATATTTTGCCATTAATTATATATAGAGAGGCATATAACATAAAATGATAGTTTGTATTGTATAAACATCGTTTGAAATATAAGATAGTCTTTACATCGAATAAGCAATCTCCGGCAAACAGGTAGTCATACCAAGGTCAGGTGGAATGGTACTGGTGTACTGTAAAATAATTTTTGCTGACATTAAATTTCGTGGAATCTGTAATTGAGTCAATTTCGTTGGTATATATATTCGTGCAATCATGTTCTAGAAATATGAAATATATGAAATAAACAGATTTCGTGGTGATAAGTATTCGTGGATAAAGTCGTCCACGAAATCAACGAAAATTAGTCCCCCACGAATATTTATGGTTCTACAGTCGTTCTAATTGATGGAACTTGTTTGTTCGGTATCAGTAAAGTGATGATGATTTAGAATAATTCTTGCACCATATTACTTGTCTACGGCGTGGAACTGCGTTTAAGTCCTATACATACATGTATATAGTAACTATGTTCCTCCAAAGGACAAAAGAAGTGTCGATGGGGCATAAATCCCATCAAACGTATATCAGATCAAATGTTATTTTCTGTTGTTGTTTTCTTCTTCTTCATTTTTTATGAAAGAGGGGGAGAATTTTTACAATGATTATGGAATAAATCGAAATCGTTTTAACTATTTCGTACAGAACCATTGCCTTTTCACATAAAAACGGTATTTCGAACAATAAATAACAGCATACGAGAAAACTTAATACAAGAAAATTGTCTTAATATGCGAACTGTAAAACCAAAGCTATAAAAAGAAATTATGTTTAATTGTTAAATGCACAAACCATTAAGTAACATCTTGGTGCAATATATACCACAGGAAGTAAATCAAGCAGATAGGCATTGTTTTCTATTTTAAATCCTATAATAATGTACAACAGGGCTTTGAAAGTATTTAAGTAAATCATTCCTGTCAGTTAGTGAGGTGCGTTTACTTTTAAGACAGCAATAAAACAGGCAAGCCGAGCTAAACATAGAAGGAAAATCGTAACGTAAGTGATCGCTGGCGTTCTTTTGTTGTTATTTCTGCGAGCGTATCATAATTTGGAGTACCTCTGACCTACTGTAGATCCTCTTCTATTTTATGGTTTTCTTGGATATCTGCTGCCCTAATTTTCTGAGTGGAATTTCTGTCTTCAAAAGACCATTTCACCAAGGGATCGGCAATACCCGGTATAATTCGCTGATTTAAATTGACCAATCCGTGACTGGTGGAAGATCTTCATTAATGTGTGGAATTTTACACCAGTGTGTATTATTAAAAGCTTTACTTTTCTTATGCTATGATCTAACTATCAATATGTCTATTTAAATGTATATATATCCCCTTAGCCATGAAAAAAAAAAAGTTTTCATTTCCATTTCCATTTAGTAAAAACACTGTCATGAGCTGCAGAATGAAAAGCGAAGCCTGCATAATTAATGTTTAGGATATTTGCCTTTTTTTCAATTCATCCATAAATTATTAATTATGTCCACTAAAGTCAGTCTTGATCCAGGTTTGCTTCTGATTTGATTCTTTTTCAAGGTGGTTAAGGGGTTTCGCGTATATCGTTGCTATACACAGGGCACGTTAAATAACCAGGGGGTATATCAAAACGAGCTAGGATAGCGCGCCTGGATCCCTTGTATCCGCATCAGTCTCTGTGTGTATGTGAACCTGTCTAGGGGTGTCAAGGGAGGGCAGCCCTGACGGAAAAAGTCAAAGAGAACCGAAGTCAGAGGTGCTGGGCTTTAAAGGCATCCTTTGTCAAAAACCGCTGTGTACTTAGCACATTACGCCTGAGCGCGAGCGCAAACAACATCATCAATGTCTCGTATTAGATGTGCTTGATTTTTAATAGCCATGTAATTATAATTAACAGACATTGTTATGCATAAGCGCTTTGATAGAGTCAAAGTGACATTTTGCATTTCCCATGCGCCCATCACTCAAAATTCCATACGAAGCTAGAGATTTGGCAGGTTCTGAATCATGGAAAGCAATAAAAGCAATAACTGGAGCATGAAAATGCACGACGTGAAACCCTAAAATGTAAATTCATGATTCTGTTTTAGAATCAAATAAAATTCGGTCAAGCAATTGGATGGGGTATTTTTACGGTTAATGAATTTTTATTCCCCTTCGTCGCAGTGATTGCATTATCCTTGCCAACAGATCCTTTGTACTTTAAAAAGAACAATGAAAGATGCCAAGAAAACTTTAAGGTTACGACTTCTATGGCACTGGAACCCAATTACGTAAAATTGTGTGACCCTTTTTGCGAAGATTGGCATGTTGATAAAAAATTTGATTACAAAGCTCAAAAAGGTTACAGAGATCGCAATAAAAAGTTCGAAATGTGAGAAAACATTGTGGTTAACAGTATAAACCATTTCACAAGAGGATCGGCAATACCCGGTATAACTCGCGGATTTAGATTGATCAATCAGTGACTGGGGAAAAGTCTCAAATTTATGTTTATTTCCCATAGAACAAAGTGTGAAATTATACAACAGGATGAAGATTGGGTGTTCGGGAAGTGCTCGTTGATTTACGTAGGTTTTCGTCTAATTTCGAAGTGAAAATAGTAACTGTGGTTCTTATCCATGTCATAGGTAGGCGGCGAGCGACTATATGACATTTTCTTTTTTTAACTCACTCGCCGTCTTAGTACCTATGACATATGCAGCCTGGATTCCATTCTGGCCATAATACACGAGGTACACATACGTTCCCCTGGGGAGTACGTATAATTCCCTCTTACAAAAGAGGCCAGCCGCGTCAGCCATATTAATTCTAACCGATGAAAATAAATAGAATTTAATCTAAACATGATGATATTAATAATAATAATAATAAAAACAAAACAAACAAAAAACATGGAATACATGCAGTCCTGATATTTGCTACATTTGCAAAGGGGGGCCGCCGTGGCCGAGCGGTTACAGTCGTGGACTACAAATCTCTCAGCCCCTCACCGCTGTGGGTTCGAATCCCGGTAGGGACTTCGGATTTTTCATGTGAGGAAGCCTTCCAGCTGGCTTGCGGTAGGTCGGTGGTTCTACTTGGGTACCTCTGTGTACTCGGGGTCTTCCTCCACCTGTAATTAGCTGGACGTCGCTATATGATTGAAATACTATCGCAGCGACGGTAACCCCAATACAACAACAACAACAACAACAACAACATTTGCAAAGATTGAAACACTGACATATGTGTTTATCTATTTCTCAGTATGATACTTCAACCTGGAGTGAGTGGAGTCCTATAGTTAAATTCGGTTGTAATGTTACTATAAACTGCTCAGTATCAAGATTTTCAGGCACGCGTCTCTGATATACTTCAAAGATCACCGACAGCCTAAACCGAGACCTTGGCAGAAGGGTTGAATAGTTTTCCCCCTTTTATCTCAGTTGAAATGTGGACAATTTTATGATTTTGCACTTATTGAATTTTATTTGATAGACAGAAATGCATTTAATAGCCATATATTTGAGCTTTAAATTTTATTTCACGATTTTATCTGAAGTTCTTTTTTTACTAATATTAAATGTAGACTTTTATGACTTAAGAAAATTAGTCAAAATGTAAGTAGTTTTTGAAGTTTTAGGTAAAAGGAAAACGTTCTGACTTATCAAGTACAAAGTGTGTGAACCGAAACATTTATCTAGATTTTTAATGATTATTTTTTGAATGTGCAAATAAATTCACAACAGGTCCTATGCTTAAAATAAGCAATCTGCATATAAAACATGTTTAAATTACTTGTCCCTCTCCGGCGGTGGATTAATTAGATGTCTGCCTCTATGAACATGGGTTGCTGTGTTCGATCCCTGGCCATAAGAAAATGCTTCTGTCAGATCCCAGCTTGGGGTTCATCATATAAGGGTAATTTCAGGACTGGATGGCCTTGTGTTAGGTTAACAGGACTTAGTGTGGTATCATGCCAAAAATGCGTATAGGGCAGCAAATATATCTTCACAAATAGATATAGTTAACTTGAAATACTAGTATTGATGCGACTGAATGCGCTCATAAACTTGTAAGCAAAAACAAAAGGCGTGCTACGATATGTTCTTAATTAGTTACTCACGGGCGTTAGGTGGTCTGACCCTCGGGGAGTATAGTATGATTCGATCCCTGGCAGATATAATCTACTTGATTGGCACTCAACTATGTTAAAACTTAAAGTGACAAGTCATTCGTTATAGTTTATGGTTTGATGTCATGCCATTTGTTTTCAGGTGATACTTTTGTTTGACAGCATTATGATTATGTTCCTCACTTAAAATCGTCGGAAACCGATGCAAAAACAATTGCCTAATGGGCACGTAACCCAGGAAAACAGGTACAATGACTCTAATCGTAACACCTCGGTACTGTAGGCTATGTCACATATTCTTAGACGAAGTTATCCGAGGATTACCAATTGAATCAAACACGTGCTTTCTGTTTGCTTGGGAATTTAGATTTTATGAAAAAGAATGAGTCCTGCTGACAATGTGCAGGGTCTTTTGGTTAAACGATAATATCGAATCCTTGATACTATGTCGGTGGTAACTAGTTCAAGAGATGCCCTCTACAGAACATATGGAGGTTACTAAGTTCCAAACGTATTGGAACTGTCTTGAGCCAATTCTTGTCAGAACCAATACAAACAAAAATGCTGATGTTCTTTTGACGTACTGTTGGTGCTCGGGTATTAAGAAGTTTGACTGCCTCGTTGATGACTTTATCCTTGTTTAAGGTAAAATATTTACTTTTGTATTGAAAAAAGGCATATTTACTGGTAATTTTTCTAACTGACCTTGTTTCAGGACAAAAAAAAATAAAATTTTGACATTTTGCGTTGCTCAGTGTCACTATTTGTAATATACAATGATTAAATTAAAATGTTATATGGTATTTTAGGCATACGTCCAAAGCTAAAAAGGTTTTTTATCCTACCAAATGCCGATCTGAACAGATTGAGGGTTGATAGTGTAACACATTCTGACAATAAGTCTATGTTTACAGTTAGACTTTCACGAAAAAAAATAGAACATTTGTATAATTTCATTTGTAGAAAGGTAGAAACGCATCTTTGTTTTGACAGTAAGTTATATGTCTATCTGCACTCACGTGGGTACGTGCTGTATAACATTATTAGAATCATATCGGCGAGGCGTTTTTCACACTTAATGTAGTACAACAAAGCACCGACATCGGACGATTCGTACCAATCTTCAAGCAGAGTTGTCGTTCGTTCCTCACATCTCTGCAATGGGCTCAATGAAAGAATCTTGTCAAAACAGGAAACACTCAATTAACGCGGATTTAAGAGTATTTTACGGATCAGAAATATAGAAACATTGCATAAATATTTTTTGAATCATCATAAAACGTGTGTAAAATATTAATTTCAGTTGTTATTATCGGAACTATTTTCTGCCTTATTTCGCCGATGGGAACAATCCGCAAACGCTCGTCTGCAAATGTAACTATTCACAGATTCAGCCGGATATCGTAAATTAAAGCCAGCTTTTTATTTTCATAATTTGTAATTTGAATGACCATTTCGATCAGGACCAGTGATGATTTTTATATATATTTTAAAGTTCAAGAAGCGTATCTAGTCTCCTTCAAATTAAATATTTGAACAACGGTCTGGATAACGTCATATATTTGGAACAACTTTCCGAGCCCACCACAGAGGTGAATGTAATGTAAGCCGATGTGTAAGAGAGTGTATTTGTACGTTGTCAGTATTGGAGTTGTTCAACCATAAATCATTCTCCTTTATTACGATATTAGGCATGAGCGTTTGGAACATCTATGCTTCCCTTTGTTGAAGTAACAGACAATACCCAAGAAACATGAAGAATGGTTGCCTTACATAAACGCTTGGGATAAAATATTCCATTTTATTTATGGAAATATCAAATACTTACGTCACAAACATGTTAAAAATTGCAATAAATTATCAGACAAAACAATTTTCAAGTTGGAACATATGCTTTTCCTGTTAAACCTATCAATCCGGGGGAGATATATATGTATCAGTTAATGTTCGTTTATTCATAATAAGGGCAAAATATTACAAGGATATCATTGAATGCAAATCAGGTTTTGGTTTCGGTTGCTCGACCGACAGTAAAATTTTGACCATCTCTTGTATTCGTTTTGATTTATAAGGGGAGATAACGCACACACCGATTCGAAAATAAATGTAATCCCGGAGTTTTCAAATGAATTAAATGAATTTATAGATAAAAAGTACCATACTACTAAAACAACAATTACAAAACAAACAAACAAAACATGAGAATACTGATGCTTTGTAATTTAAAGGCTAAAGACTCATTGTTCATATAGTAAAGCAAACACTGTTTGAACCCGCCGACCTTGAAAAAAATATTTATTTATTTATTTATTTATTTATTTATTTATTATTTTGCTAAATACCCAAATCTAAACCACAGTGGGGTTTACTTCACCGACATCAACTTAGTGTAGACTACCTCAAACATTTCACGTTCACACAACTTTTACTAAATTCCCCTCGACGTCTCCTGGGGTCAAATCGGTATTTCGTGCGTGAGCCGGATGATAGATTATTGTTCCTCGGCGGGGCACAAATCCCTTCGGATCAGGATGCCCTTCCACGTTTTATTCTAGAATTCAGACGTGCTGTAGGCTAATATATATGGCCATTATCATACGGAACAATCAAATCTCCTCGACATCACGCTTACCATAGACTGGTGAAGATGGCCGCTCATGATCTCTTTAACACAGACGCTTTATGTGGATATCTTACCCGGGACAATTTCCGCCATTTTAACTTGACGCTCAGTAATGGCCTTTATCTTTTTTTAATTTTTTTTTTTCTTGTTTTTTTTTTTAATTACGAAATATCTATCACTGTAAAATCATTACATTTCGTTGACATTAAATTTCGTGGAATTTGTGAATACGTCAATTTCGTTGGTACATATGCTCGCAGATCTATGTTCTAGACCACATGAAATCTATTAAATAAACATTTTTTGTTGGAATTGATATCCGTGGAAAAGCCATTCCCGAACTCAACGAACATGAATCTCCCGCGAAAATTAATGATTCTACACCACATGATGAAAATACCTTATTTTTTTCAATTTCGTAACAAATATTGCTGTCTAGTAAGGTAGCTATTTATGTCAGCTTAGTCATTAACTTGAATACCTCGTAAAAACAAAAACGGTGATTTAAGTTTTTAAGCATTACTTAGCGCTAAGTAACTTAGGTTGACTTATGCCGGGACCGACATACTCGCACGTTCATTGTATGAATCACCACATACCATAAAACAATGATAATGCTTATTAAATGGCACTAAACTTTAATACGGTCACTGACATTTTGCATCTGGCCTCCTCTTCTGTTTTCAGACTGGTAGTTATTTCTGAAACTCAGAGATAAACATGCATGTAGTAGTTCTATTGCCAACTCTCTGCGTGGGATTTATCATAAGTTATAGAAATTGATGATCAGTTGTGGTGGAGGTGGAGGAGAGTCAGAGACTCCGTGATCGAAGGGGTAAAGTCGAAGACAGCCCCTCACTGGGCCCGAATCCAAGAGGGGTCACTCGCAGTAGGTCGGTTGTCCTACCCATGTGACTCTGTGAACTTGGTATCTTCACATATCATTAATTAGCTGTATGTTACGCTGTGGCAGTAATAACTCCGATATTAGTTAGTAGGATAACGAACTATTGTACCAAATTTGTATCCATAATCATTTTATCCTATTTTTCTGGAAAATAAAGCGTAAAAATGCATTACTCAACAACTTCTCAATATTTGACCAATTTCTTGAATGGGGTTGTGTTCATTTCCTATTCCCTAGAGGCATAACTTATGTGTTTAGAATAATTTTATTAAATTCTAAATAAATTAATACCAGCGACTTTTCCCTTTTCGTCGTAGTTGTCTTCCTTAGCTTTTGACAACAAAAACAAAAAAGTGCCGGTATATCTTTATAACGAATAAAATATACGATATATCGCATGATATTACAACAAACGATATATCGCTTCAGTAGATAGCGTTACATGCGATATCGATACATGTGATATATCGCTACATACGATATCGCCAGATACGATATTTAAACATGCGATGTATTGTTATATACGATATCGTTACACGAGATACCGTAACAAATGTTATTTCTTTTTTCATAGAATCATAAGAGAAAAAAAATGTGACCGATAAGCCATATTGAATTATATGCATCAATAATGACACATCCGGTATATTGTTACAAATGATATTTTACACTTATAATTTATTGTACTTATTTTCTTAGGTCAAGGAAAACTTAAATTTTAAAAAAACACTCTTGCTGACTTGTCTCTTATCTGATTTATTCATTTGTTTTAGAATATGTAGAACTAAAATATTTTTTTTTATTTCTCACCGACATACAAATGTACTTTTAGAGGACAAACATTAGGCATGACATAATATAGATAAAAATTATATGATGGTATTTTTGAATATATTTTTGACATAATTCTGTCATTCTGAGATCTATAAAACTCAGGTGTAAAACCAGAAAACATTGAATTGATTTAACACTTATGCCAAGCCTGAAGGGTAAAGGGAAGAGGATCATATGATTTTATATACGGATTTCCCAGCACCGGGAAGTACTTTAAACTGACATTAATGAGCTAGGATAATGCTGAGGCAAAAATAACACACTCCAACTTCCCTGCACTTGGATGGATTAGTGTAGGGGAAAGAATTAAGAAGAATAATCGACAGGCTGGAACAGACTGTCAGACAGATACACAAATGTCACTCATAGGCTTATTTGCGAATACTTTTCCCTGTGTTTTTGTGTTCATTGTGATGATGTCATTTATTCCTAGACTTATTTAAAGGGTACACGGACGTTCTTCGTTTTGCAAAAAGTCATTCAGTAATAAATATTTGATTTATTTGATATATTGTTTGATATCTGATAGAACACGTAGACCGACTGTGTTAATGCAAAAGGATTTTTTTTGTTATCACATTCTTAAAAACAAGCATTTATTTTATGCTCCCCATCGATGGATCGGGCATATTGTTTTTGGTCTATCTGTCTGTTTGTCCTTACAAACAATTGCCGTTATGAAGAGGAAATACACATTTAATAAAATATTGCGGCAATACAATCATAAACGCTGGAGCATTATTTTCCCTTTTTCGTCATATAAGCAACATTTGCCGAAGTGGCAAGATTATCTTTTTTCATTAATTGAACTACATGTATTTACTTCCTGAAAAATTTCCCTTCCAGTCTGTAATAAAATGTAAGGACCCTATATTTGACTACTCTCGGATTAAAAAGTCATCATTTCACTTATATCTGCCATATGCTACCAGTAGCTTAAAGTCAACTATGAAGTTGTCTTAGGACCATAAACCATGCTCTTCACGTGCACCCTATGCTGTAGATGATCATCGTGATTTTTGACTGTTTTTACATTGCATATACTTAATGGATAAAGATAGTCAGAATGTTGTTTACCACTTTCGAATGGCGTCGGAACACAACTCCGTGCAGTAGTTACTTTCCTTAAATTCGAAAGTACAACTTTTTATGCCCCCTTCGAAGAAGAGGGGGTATATTGCTTTGCTCATGTCGGTCGGTCGGCCCGTAGATCGGTCCGTCGGTCTGTCGGTAGACCAGACCTTGTCCGAGTGATAACATAAATTCTATTTGACCTTTAAGTCTCAAACTTCTAGTGGTTGTTGCTCACGATTAGTAGATGACCCCTATCGATTTTGGTGTCATCACCTCAAAGGTCAAGGTCACAAGGTCACATTGAAGTTCTCAAACTTCATGTGGTTGTTGCTTATGATTAGTAGATGACCCCTATCAATTTTGGTGTCAATACCACAAAGGTCAAGGTCACAAGGTTGCATTTGTATATATGTTTGATGACTTGGCCACTATATGGAAATTATGCAAAAGACTTTTTATTACTTAGATCAAGATAACATAATTTATGTTGTAATGTTGTTTTGTTTTAAAGTTTGAGATATTTGAAGGATGATGTGTCATTTTCTTTCATTATTGTGGATGTTTGTGCTTATGGATAGCAAGGCTGATTTGTTAGTTTTTATAATAAACCTAGAGCACTAAGTCTTAATGTTTTGTTTGTTTATAACTGACAATGTTCTTTCACTTAAACTCCAGCCCATTTATTTCAGTAAATGTTTAGTTCCACATTTTAGCACATTATATTTTCACTCAAATTTTTGAAGTTTGAGAATTTTTTGTGACAAGCCAACATTATGAAGGCAAACTCCTTGCATGTAATATAGCTATATACATATTATGGCATATGAGGGGGGCATATATGTTTCACAAACATTTCTTGTTTCACACAATATCGTGGTGGCGCCGAGGGTATACGAGATTTCCTTCACACGCTTATTTGAGTTGCTTATCTTTGTGTTTAGTTTATGGTAAAACATCACTCTTTACTAAAATAAGTAAAAAAATCAAGAATTAAAATTGAAAAGATTGCATTTTAAATACTTAAATAACATGTAAATATAATATTATCAAATATTTTATCATAATTTGAAACTTATAATGTGTTATATAAGTTACAGGTTAAAATACTGCCATACATACATGGAAAATACACTTCGAGCTAAAATAATCATTGTGCCTGGACCAAAATACATGTATATACAAAACTACCTAAAAGCTATGGAAATTTATTTTAATTATTCTTTATAAAAAAAATCAACGGATAGATTTCCATTATTTTTTTAGATTTAATCCTCTGATATAAAGGTTTTCTGAAAATTAAAAATATGTTTACCTCACTACGATTGTGTTTTAACGAAAACTGATTTTAATTCAAATTTTAGCCAAATTAAAAAAAAAATAGCAAACATACTTTTAATAATATTTTTAATTCATGAATCTTAAATCTTTAAAATGGAATCTTTTTTTTTGTAACGGCTAGTAATCATTTTCTGATTATTACGGCCATATTTTAGACCTTGCTGTCAAGGATTTCCCACGTGGGAGTCCGGGTGCGATAACCTAGCTCATTTTGCGAATAGACCCATTGGTTCTTTTACGTGCCCGGTGTATAGAACCGATACACGGGAAATTTTAATCTGCTGTAATATATTGTTGGCCAAAATCAACATGCTAAAACAGTTTTATCTGTCTTATTATACAACTTCGACCTAACAGCATAACCTTTGTTTTAATCGGTTCACCGTACCTCGGCCATTTAACTTGATATTTTAACAATATATAACAGAACGTATCACCAGTGTATCTAAATTCCCCCTTATCTATCCCATTAACAATAGTTTTCGTTGACTTTTTTTTCAAATTAGTATTTCGTATATTTCAAACATTTATGGTGTTGTTGTTTTTTTCAATCCGAAAACGTAAGGTCATACCTAAATTATATAAATCATTTTCGCTAAATAAATATTCGATATTTGTTGATAATATACCGATCATGTAATTAACGAAAATTAAACACCAACGAAATTTAATGGTTTCATCTTGATTCACAGTTAATATCCTGTAAGATGTTTGCGAGTGAGTTACTGAAACAAGAGATAACATCCATGTCTGGAGAATGCCATGTTTACGGTTCAGTTGCAGTTCATGGCCAATGCAGCAGATGTTTGTATGAAAAACGTGATATACCGATTGACAAAGCAAATCCTTATTTGATGTAAAGTGATAATTTAATTTGTACAGCCCAAATTTATTGTACATATTCCCGTTCCCCCTGTTTTACTTTTTGAAAAAAAAAAATGAAATGAAATTAAGGAATCGCGTCGCGTATCGTCCCATCGCGTACGCATCGCGTATCAATATAAAATAGTCCATGATTCATCATCACTTTCAGTGTCAACGTAAATTACAGATACAATAAGAGACAATGAATAAAGTCGGATAAAAGTATATTGTAAAAAGGTTTTGAAATAAATCAGCCTGTTACAAAAATTGATTAATATGTATTTAAGATTCTCTGTAAAGTTGTAAGACGCATTTTGGCACTTAAATTTTGATTTCCAGAGGAAATTTAAAAATGAAAAAAGAAAATGAAAACATAATACAATATTCTGTTAAAATCCTATTTTATCACCCCACCCTAGAAACAAATTGTTTCTCAATTGTATTTCAATAGGTCATACTTAATGGGAAAAAATATTATGGTAGACAAAGCAAACTAATATCCTTTCAACTCCCCACTTGACTTTCGTAAAAAAGTCTTTAATTATCTTATTGCTTATTCATCAGGATCTTTGATTCTTGCTGCGATCTTAAATTAGCATCTCAACAATTTGGATTTTCACTTCAAACAAACCGTGTACATCTTCATTTAATGATTTATTTTATGTAATACCTCGCCCTAAGGGTTCATTTACCTTCAAGACTAAATTGTCTATTTAACCCCACACTTATTTGAGAACTGTCACTATTTACAACTGTGTTACAGTACCCGTAATGCCTATTCCTGTTTATATCGTAATCTAAAGATATTGATTAGACGTGCATAGCTAACATTAATAAGGCGGTGATGTAAGTATTAGCTATCTTAATTGAACATGACGTCTTTGAGATCTAAGTGAGACTATTAATTTCAGTAAACAGCATGCATTTTATATGAATTGAAATAATTGCATATTTAGACTGTCTGATGAATAAGTCTGCAAATCATCCAAATGGTCTTTTCACAATTTTAATAATTGGGTGATAAATCAGACGCTAATTCCGCCAAAATTACTTACTGTTATTACACGTTAATAATAATGTTAAGCACTTAACAGTCCCAAATACTTACAGATATATTTCATTATCCTTGTTTCCTTGATTAAATACCTAAATATTCCAATTTCTTTAAAGAGTTTTGTTTTTAGGAACACAACAGAACACTATTTCATTTCGACATATACATAAGTATATGGTCATACATATACAATGCATCTCATTTCTAAAACTGTATAAAAGGATCACGTGATAATCTGTAGTGTCCAATGTCATTAAGACTCTCTAAGAGGGTGAACAAAATACATTATCATAGTTAATTAAAAAGGGGGAAAAAGAAAGGACGCCATTAACGTACACTCATTTGTTCCATTCAATTCATTTAAGTTAATTTATGTTCCAACTTTATGATTTATTCAAGTATACCCAAAGTAAGATTGGCTAGTAAAATGTATTCCTGTCTCAATTAACATTTTAATGTAATTCATCCATCATTAAATTATAATCATGGACCTTCAAATGCTTACAAAAGACTTCAGTGCAGAAACAAGCATCCATTGAATTGAGCTATAGGCTTTTTGCTATAAGTCTGTGAAGGCTTGCATTTACTAAAATAAAATTCACGATCACTTGATGGATCGTGATGAAAATTTAATGATGGATGGATTACCTTAAGTTTTATTTTGCGCTTGGAAGTCGTTGATGAATCATAATAAAATTTGTTGTGATAATTTTCACTGACTATTGTTTTAGTCAAATAGTTCAAAACAAATGTGGAAAAAATCAGTTTATCAATAAATATGTTTATGTTTATTACGGGGTGACTGGAAAAAATTCATTTACTTTGAAAAGAAACAGTGCAATGTCATATTTTACGAAAGACAAAACAATTCATGCCATAATAATAAAAGCATTTATTTCCCGTGTGGAAAATCCTTATAAAATTTATTACTATTTTTTTAGTTTTCTCCTCGGTTCAAGTCACCGATAGCTAAAGGCTGTTTTCATTTAGAAAGCCTCCTGCTTTGTGTAAACATTTACAAATTTATTTTTAGTCATCTCATATCTTTCAAAAAGCACATTGGGGCATGGTAACCCGGTATATAATAGAAAACACGTGATTACATTTAAAGTTTCCAGATGGATTGTTACTCTTAGGAGAAAAGACCGAATAATTGAATGTTTTTTGGCTCAAATCCATCTGATTTGATAATACGAGATGTGAAAATACATTCTTAGTGCTTCTATATATACAAAATGATTTATTAAAAGGAATCTCGAAGTGCTCCTAAGTTACATCAAATGCATATTCCTTCTTTGAAATGAAGATGTTCTTTTTTTTCTACAATCTTTTTGTCTACAATTTTGCGAGAAGTGGACGGTAGCTTTATTCTTTTGAATCAAACGTTTCTTCTAAGAGAACATGACCTACTTATGTGTCATTAATGACCTTGACCATGAGAGAGCAATATCTGGGGTACTTGATATCAAATGTTAGATTACGATAAAGACCGTGGTAGATAAGCGAAATATTGTTTTCGCAGGGGCAATTTCTTCAAGGTTTCTGATTCTTTTCATCTGTTGTGATATATTAATAAAGGATCAAATGAGGGTCTTGCCGGACATATATTATCGCTGCTTTGACAACAAAGCAACAAAGTAAATTAACGTAACACTTTATTTACTATAAAACTAAAGGAAAAATAGTATAAACGAAAAAAACTTTTTACTCTCCCTTTATACAATTTCACATCACAAAACATGGCGCGTATTACAAATAACGGTACTATTGATCCAGGCACCTCCGTTGCCGAGCGTGTAAAATCGGTGAATTACCATCTCCCAGTCCCTAAACTCTGTTGGTTTGAATCCCGAAATGGACATCCATAGTTTTCATGTAAGGAAACCTTCCAGTTGGCTTGCGGATGATCGGTCGTTCTACACGGGTGCCTCGTTCTGGGTTGCTTATTTCAAGTGATTATATTCTAGGTATATATGACGATAAAATGTACCACGGTATTGACTTCGTATCGAGAAACGTTATTTGATGACCTTTAACGACTATCTGGAAGTCGCCTGCAGCTTAAATTGAAACTCCATCATCTCCTATATTTTAAATCGAATCCTGAGTGGCGACAACTGAAAAGAGGTCGATGTACTTACAATGTTCACATCTTTTTCTCACATTAAATTATTACGGAAGTTATCTCGATCTGCAGACGAAGACCTTGTTAAGCCAAAGTTCGTCTGCTCCAGAACTGATAAGATTTGTTTTTTGTATGATAACGATGGAAACAATCGTTTGCAACTGTATCTGATGGGTAAATAACAGCAACAGGTTGCTAAGACACAGTCTGGGGGATACAGAATCTTGAAAATCATTAACAATTACTGTTAATACCAGTCTGCATGTGATCTGATAAGCAGCTTTATCGTGTTAGGGAAATCTTTATACTCTGTAGTATCCATTGGCATACGATATATATAAAATATCAGGCTCGAATTCCACCAACAATACTTAGCGTTAAGAGGTACTTAACCCTTTCCCTCATAGAGGAAACCATGAAAAGACCTATGCGAACAGCATAAAACCAGATCAGCCTGCGAGTAACTCGCAGGCTGATCAGGTTTTATGCTGTTCGCTGCTCCTCAGTGGTCTGGAAATGAGGATTTTGTAATTAAATTTGGTAAGGTTTAAGTTTGGCTTTCTGAAAATCAGGCTTTATGTGGTACCTATTGAGGGCGTCAAAATGAGTCTATATGAGGGAAAGGGTTAAAATGAGTCCATATGATGGAAAGGGTTAAAATGAGTCTATATGAGGGAAAGGGTTAAATACTAAGAAGCGAATTTCATCTTGTTTGATTCTCTAGTAAAATAACGACATATTTCACTTCTTAGCAAATATGGCTTATCATTAAGAGTATAATGTACGTAGTATATGGTTCAATATTTCGTATGAAACATTTGAATAAAACTCACCTCTAAGTATTTAAGTATTATTGGTGAATTATAACTATGATATATGCAGCTGCAAAGAAAATATGCATTCAAGCTTTAAGTATTTTTTTCCAAAATGTTTTAATGGCCTAAATTTATTTCTGAAAGAGATACGACATTAAATTAACGACACGCTGAATACACGCTACTTTCTTTTGCTTTTGATGTGTATATATTTGATGTGTATATATTTGATGTATATATTTGATGTGTATATATTTGATGTGTATATTTGATGTGTATATATTTGATGTGTATATATTTGATGTGTATATTTGATGTGAATACATATTGATGTGTATTTTTTGATGGTGTATATTTGATGTGTAATATATATTGATGTGTATATATTTGAGTTAATTTGATGTGTAATTTATTTGATGTTATATTTGAATTGTATAAATTTGATGTGTATATATTTAAATGTGTATATTTGATGTGTATATATTTGATGTATATATTTGATGTATATATTTGATGTGTATATATTTGATGTGTATATTTTTGATGTGTATATATTTGATGTATATATTTGATGTGTATATATTTGATGTGTATATATTTGATTGTATATTTGATGTGTATATATTTGATGTGTATATATTTGATGTGTATATTTGTTGCTGATGATGAACAAGACCCCCGCCGCGTGGTCCATGTACATTGACATCCGGTTAGAACCACTACATATCGCAAGCTATCTGGAAGACTTATTTCATCTATTGACAATTTACGATGCGAACACTGACACCCGACACGAGGTAGTGTTTCTTCGGGTTATTTTATTATGCAGTTCAAATATTACAATACAGTTGAATCAACGAAACCTGAGTGCATTACTGAGTTAACTTGTGGTTGTTGTAATTTTTAGAGTTAACCTTCTCTGCGGCAGTATTTCAGTCATAAGCGACCCCGTTGGGCCAATTTTCATTATTTCAATTACAGGGGTAGGTAGAATCGCCGCAAGCATACTGGAAGACTCATTATACACGAGTATTCTTTTAATTTCTGTAACACACACACACAAACACCAATCCTCCCACATTTAAAAACACGCAGCATTAATGACATGTATGTACAAAAAGTTCCTAGCTACCAAATCTTCACCATACCTTTTTGTTAGTTACAGCCTAAGATGCACGTGATTGATTCTCAGTTTTATTCCAACTGATAAGCTAAAACCTGTAATACCTTGAAATTCATCACGCTATATTTGCTTGCTGTTTTTCTGCGAAGTCTATGTTTTTCCGTAACATAGTATCTAGTTAATGTCTGATCCTTATCGGAATCGGTGCTTGCATGCTCCGCTCTTTTCTTGGGGTCTTGAACGCGCAGGTAATTCCAACAAGCGGAAGGATTATCGGTCATCTAGATCAGCGACTGCATGCCGCAATTTAAACTTGTTAAGAATGCATCAGCGTTCGAGTGGTGTTCAAAAGATAAGACAGGCTTTGAGATTTTGCTGCGATGATGCACTTAACAGAAGTGCTGTGCATTATGACATGATGTCAGTTTTTTTAGATTTCCCTCTCTCTCTTTCTTAACAGAGCATTCGTTTTGCAATGAATTGAAAACAGTTTCAATAACACGCCGATGAAGAGTGTTGGTTTAACAAATCGTGTGGTTTTAATTTTAAACATCCTTTACTGATATAAATAAAGAGAAATACATGGATACCATATTAAACGTCATGTTATGCTTTTATTTTCAATCATTTAACGTTTTATGAGAAGGTTTTACAATAGGATAAATGACTTAACAGAAACAAACTATCAAAACTAATTTTAATTCAATATTCGTATGAAAATAAATAAACAAAAACAAATGGCATACGATTCACATCATCTTAATTTACAACTGAATTTACAACTTATTTAATATCTAGTAGTCAATCTACTTAAAATAATAATCAACGTCCTATCAAACTTATTTTCAAAAAGGTAAAATGAAAAGTATATGTTATATCTAATAACAGCACATCATCAATATGAATGGATTGATATCATCAAAGTCTTCATCTGCATCAATTCCAGTTTGTCCATCATCAACGTTTGGCTCTGCATGATTCCTTGATTGACAAAAACCATCATTATCATCCTCATCAACATGTCGACGTTGTCAGTATGTTTGTTACCATTTCTTCACCATCTTGTTTGTCCATTTACTAATATCCTCATCTTCAAAAGGTTTTATGGCCACCCCTTTGTCATCTGTTTCGTCATTTATAGCATTTTTGCTTTTTAATTCATTCTCCTTATCAACAACATCCAGTTCAGTACTCTCAATGGCGTTGTCAATGTTATTGTAAATACTATTGAGGTCGGTGTGCTTTACATCATCGGTCTCAAGTACCATCTTTGTTGAAGCATCTTCAGTACTCCTCTGGGAAATTTCCCATTCGTTAACGTGTCCGTTACTCTCAGCTCCACTGTGTCCATCTGTTTTCGTATCTTTAATGTCAGTTTCGATATCAACTTTGTCTCGAATACTGATCTGCTTATTTGGCGGATCCATTTCATCAGCATTTTCATCAAATTTATCACCCTCAACCTCAGTGTCCAGTTTAGCTTTAGAGACACTAATTATGTCTCTGGGGGTATTGTAGCTTTCCTCATTATTGGGAAACTCTGTCTTACCAAGATCATTGAGGTCATCTACATTGTGTCCAATATCTGTTGTCGAAAGGCCAGAAGCATCATATTTCATTTCCCTGTGCGACTGATGGTACAATTCTGGTATTTTAACACCAGTTGTTTCTTTAATCTTTTTAATCGGCTCTGTTTTCATGTCTTCGATTATTGATTTATTTTCAGCTATACCAATGCAAAGGACATTTTTTATAGAATGATCAATCATTTTCTCTTCAAACTCATCATTCGCAACATCATCATCCTTTAGCAAAGTGAAACTTACTGTTTCCTTAACTTTATCTGATTCATTCTCATCTATGCTCATATCAGTCTCATTCTTCTTTGCATGCTGAATAATTAGTTCTGCCTCTTCAACGTGTATCTCATATCTGTCGTTATGTTGATTTGTCTGATCATGGGATTTCTGAACATCGTTTGCTTTATCCTCAGGTATTTTTCCATCCGAGCATGTTTCATTTTTATCCTGTTCTTTGATCCCATCATTACGTCTATCATTCTCTGGATTAAGTTGAATCCTTCTTTCAGATAGGCTAATTAAAGTTTCATTTAAAAGTTCTTTCTCTTGTTCCAAATCAATTTTATCCTCACATTTATTATTTTCAGTCGAACTCCCCTTCAATTTGATAGCTTACACCATACAGAGTATCGTCAGCTATTTCGAATGTGCTCTCCTGTCTGTCATTTTCATCGAATCTTTTTTCTGAACAAATAGTGTCTACATGATTGTTTCTTCCATCAATATCTTTATTACCATTTTCCTCAAGGGTCGACTGAATTTCTGTATCGCCTTCAAATTTGTCGTGCATTTTGTTCGCCTCATTTTGCATTTCATTTTTTAAACCGTCTATGTCAGTTATATGGCATTTCTCTTCACTATAATTCTCTCCCTCGCAAATCTTTGATACTATTATCCAATCATCTTCCTCATCTTCTCTTATATCTACAAATTCCGCTGCCTCATGCATATGTATACTGGTATATTCTCTTATGACCATACTAATTCCTTCGTCTAACTTTTCACTTTCTTTGATATCCCAATGTTCTATATCTTTTTCTATCGTTTCTTTATTCTCTATTTCCCACACTATGTCTTTATCTAGAGCCTTTATTTTCTCCTCCCTTTTCTTCCGTCTCTCCTTTTTATTTAGTCTGTATTTCCTTGGACCATAAGGGTTTTGTTTCACTAAAGCTACGTTCAGCTTATCCTTCCCCACTTTAACAACACTTGCCAATTCCTCCTTGTTATCCCTCACCTGGGATACATTTTTTGGAATGAATTCCTGGGCTGCTGGATTTAAACAAGACGTAGCTCCCGGTGACATTGGCGACGATTGCCTCGGGTCCTGCATCCAGGAGGGTACAAATGCGGCCGCTAAAGGATTAAGACTGGAGTTTTGTTCAGTTCTGCATCTCGTCCTTTTTTAATGGGTTGTTTCGGGGCTGAAAAATGCATTTTATAAGTGTGGACTGAAGTATGAAATAGTGTATTGAATTTTAGTTGAGACAATCTTTGAATTATCCCGCTGTTTCTGTTGGATTGTTGTCTTGTTGTAAACTACACAGAAAGTGTGCACTTCTTGATTTTTGATTTAAATATTTTGATATATATATCAGACATATCAGTTTCAATTTTCGCGCATTATATCTCGTGTGTATTTGTTTTCGATCTATCACGTAGCATGGAGAGATTTCGGACTAGATTGAAATTGAAACTGGTATATTCAATAAAAAGTTAAATATTAAAATTAAAAAATGCACTCTTTTTGGAATTGAGTGTATGTTTACTTGTAAAATATCCTGTTTGGGCTTGAACACAATGATAAAATCACCGGAAGCGAAAATTGTATATTTTAGGAATACAATGTATTTATGTTTTCCTTTCACGTGAGATATTTTATTTCTGTTACATGTACCTATCAATATTGATAACAGTCCAGAAAATTAACGAAATCATTTTACATTTTGACAGCACTGACTCAAGTTTATAAGGTTTTTAATTAATAAGTTAACTACAGATATGTTAACTGCACGGACTTTTTCGAATATTTCTCCAATCTGTTTTAATGAGCAGTAGCCAGTCCTGTAAATTAAATAACAGAATGCTTCAGATGTGAATATTTGAGGCGTGATAAAGATAAGCAATGCTCGTAAAATATGTCAGAGTTGAACCTATGGTGAAAGCACATATGTTTTTTTTACATATGTATGTCCAATCGAGAAATTCTAAACCTTTACTTTATTTCCTCCCGAAGCCTTGATAATCTTTTAATATTAATCCCTGTCTATGATTCTTGGATTGGACCAGTTATTAGGAAGAAATTCTAGCCACAGCAGGGTTCGAACCAACAATGATCGGATCCACTGGATCATGATATCATTATGAACTACATCTCTGTTTGATAAATGGAATATCTGACTTACCGTGTCCAGGTCGTAGATATACTGGGTCTCCCCTTGAACGACCCGCACGCCCGCCACCCTCGGTTGACGCCGATCGTTTCTGCTATGCGACATTCATTAATAATACTTCATATAAGTTAAGACATCAAGTAGATTTATAAACTATTCTATTCGCGAGTTGCTGTTTAAGTGACACAATACGCTGTCAGTAGTAACGACGTGACGTCATAACGTTGCGTTATCAACTGTGATGACGTCATCACATCTGTCGGTTATAATTTAATGTTTGATTTCAATTTATTTATTTATTTATTTTTTATCTATTTATCAAACTATACGTTGATTTTCCTCCGAGGGAGACGCATAAATGTGCAACTTCTTTAAAGTGAATCGGTGGCCTGTCATTAGACTTTCCAAGAAACCATTGGTCTCGAAAATCAGATAAGATTTTCGAGTTCCGGGTTAACATATAGGATAAGCTTTTATCTTTCCATATCAACGGCTGAAGTTTGCTTTGTCTATAGCTGCTTACGACTGTTGGTTTGCTTGCATGCTTGCTCGCTCGCTCGCTCGATCGATCGGTCGGTCGGTCGGTCGGTCGGTTGATTGATGGATGGATTGATTGATTGATTGATTGATTGATTGATTGAGATCGTGTTCTGCACACCTTACTAGATACGGACCAATTTTTTACAGTTCCGCAGCAATAGATATGCCTGGAGTAGACTGGAAAAAATATTGGTCAATTCCAATAAACAAACTGTACATGGAATCTCTACTAGTTTCCCTTGCGCAGACATTGTTTATCGTTTCTTTACATTTGGACTTGGAATTTGGGCATAAAAGCGTCACATCTGGACTCATTATCTCTGATCACCATTAATCACCACGCATGTTTATAAAGAATGTCTATAAAAAGATGAAGAAGGCCATTGCTGGGAAAGCCAAAAAGCAAACTGGTAATAAAACGGCCGTTAACATATCATCGGCTTCATAAGTGACCAAATATTTGCTTTTTAAATCCACGGGCAACTGTTAATGCCGAGGTTCTGTTAGACTTTTCTCAAAGTTAGATGAGATTTATATGATTTTATTATACTTGAAATAAAACTACATGGTTGTTGGTGTTTAAGAGGGGAATAAATAGCATACCAATAACCTGCCGTGGAGTGAAGCTCTTTTATCTGATGATAAATTGTCGGATCCCTTCATGAAATTGGAGAAATTAATGTCTTAGAATTAGGTCGTACTTTGATTGGAATTTAATAACATTGCGTAACTTGAATTTCCGTTTGGAAAATTAACACATGTCTGATATATTTTCTGTTGTTAAATGCTAAAAAAAAAAAATGCTTACGATGCAATAATGTGTTTTGGGTTCATTTTTACTTGATTTTCAAATCTATATAAAAAAAAAAAGAATTTTCTCTCCCACTCTCTATATCTTTATGCTTTTTCCGTCCTCTATTTATCTGGAAACTCATTGTGATCGTTATTTTTTAAGGGAATGTATTAAGTAAATTATATGGGGAAAAGGTTTTATACGATTTGACTTTAATAATCAGATATGAAAATAATATTTGTACAAATGAAGTTATTGAAATTTTTGGCAATACACACATTTAATGACATGCAATATTAACGTTACAGATCGATATTTTTTTAAGTTGCATGAATCTATTCGATTTCGTGGTTTTGTTACATTTTATCAGAGTTAACGCTGAGAAGACAAAATCAGAATTGATGAGATTTCTGCTAATGATATATATCCCATTAGTTTAATATACTTCAAAGAGTTTCAATAACAAGTACCGCTGAGTTTCGCGCGCGAAATATCGTAGGAAAAAAAATAGGGATTGAAACCGGGCCCTAAAAATAGCAAAATAATAAAAGTTAAATGCTAAATGTGCATTTAGACGGCGGGGTAGGGAGGGGGTGGTTTGGTAGTTTGCGTCAATGTAAATTATACATTCACCCCGTTTGAGAATTTTTTAACTGCTACACACTAGTTGTGGTATCAAACCATTAACAATTTGTCAGGTACCATAAAGTTTTGCATTGTACTGATACCAAAACCAGCGAGCTTGAACATCTCAAAAAGTGATAAATTCTCAATTTCGGTATGACCAAAAAGTTTGAAAATTTTAAACTACATGCTAATAATAGAATTAATATAAACACTTCATTAAAAGAGGGGGACTTGTTCCTCAAACTTTTGAGTTGAGGAACATTACAATTTGAGATTAATTTAGAAACGCATACCTTGTTATTAATATTCAAGTTTAAGTGAATCTCTCTCTCTCTCTCTCTCTCTCTCTCTTTAATAGTTGTGTACTGTCGGTGCGACAAAAATATTCAACTACATACTAAATTGTCATTGATTTTATTAAATTTTATATAATAAACGACAGCTGTAGATTTTTTTTTTTTTTTTTTTTTTGCAGAGCAAGAATGAAGAAGAGCACCACTAAGTATTCAAGTATTACTTAACGCTAAGAATCTTTGTTAGAATTCAATCCCGCTAGCCAGTTTCACAATCTGATATTTGTGAGGCGTTTAGCACGCGTGATATCTCTCAAAATCATTAGAGACAATATTTTAACATACTTCTGACTAAAATAATTGGTAAAACGTAATTTTGGAGTTCATGTATTGCCTAAAGTAATCATATCTCGAAGTGTTTAATGATTTTAACATTCGTGCGAATACAAGCAGACAAGTAAACTGCAGGTACAGACATCAGTTCTCATCCAAGTTGGGCTTATAATTAAATTTTAAAATAAGATATGAATAAATTGAATTTATTCTAGCAACGGTCTTTGTAAAATCAAAGAGTTTTAATCAGATAAGTAAAATGTTGAGCACCTGAGCATGCAAAGATTTTAAATACCCCCTGGCAATTCGGGATAAACATGAACAAATAAACAAAAAGTTCGAATGTTATGTATTATCAGGATATTATATTTCCAGATAAAGATGGCAGCGAATAGTTCATATGAATCACTAGAGTATTATATGTTGCAAATCTCTCTCTCTCTCTCTCTCTCTCTCTCTCTGTGCCCAATTTCATAAAGCCAACCATTGACTTTAATCTACTGTGACTGTTCCAGCATCTCTGCTAGACTAATCATTTCTCAGTTTCTTTTCTTTTTTTAACTATTTTTGTGATGAAATTTATTTATAAATAACAAAAAATATTTAACCCCTTTAATCTGTGGCCTGAAATAGCCTGGTGGAGCTTGGATTTGTTATTGTCATCGACAATGAAGTTTATACAAAAGCATCCTTTGAACCACATAGCTCAAAGATTTCTTTATCTAGAGCTTTGTGAATTGCATGATCACGATTTCACTTTATGTGAAAATGCGATTCATAAATATCTACGTGTAACACAGCTCGACAAGGCCTGTTTGGTGATCACACATATTTAAGCGACCAGTATAAAGGGGATATGAGAAGGTGGCCGCATCGCTCAGGTTGTTACTAAATAGAAGTTAACTGCGTAATGAATTTGAAAATATTCATAAAGATGATCGTTAACACAGGTTGACTAAGAACGGATGGGCGTTAATATATGTTTGACGATATGTTTATAATGTACTCATATACTAAACGTGTTGAGATGTTCAAACTTTAAAGCTGCAATACTACCCGAAATATGTCCTCTGCAGGTCAAACGATTAGCCCGATTGATGTCGATATTAAATGACTGTAGGATATCAATTCCTCCACCCCTTCACGAAGATTTTCCGAATATTTACACGAAAGACTCGACCGAACTCATAAACCACGATGTTGACGTAAACCCATGTACAACATAAGGAGCACGTGAACAGCATGCTATATGGTCCTAATACAACTCCAGAGACATACTGAACGCACGCCCGGCCAGTGTCCCCATTTATAATCCGTGCCCGGTGTGAATGTTGAGGTGTGTGTTTTAATATCTCTTGGCCAAACAATTTCACTTCTTAAGCCATAAAGTTCTTTAGAGAAAATGAATTAATGTGCTCTCTAGTTGCATATCATTTGTTTTTTTATCGGAGCAAAAAAAAATCAATAAAGTTGAGAACTATACTCCCAGATAAAGTGGTGCATGCACTTCTTTTTTTTAGATGGCTTGTTTTTATATTTATGTAAATAAGGCAGTTTCCGGAACTTGTCAGAAGAAGCCGATCGGTGGTCGTGAATTTCCGTACTTATTGATATGATTACGGTATTGTAGATAATCAGTAGGTAATGTAAGGGGTCATGAGAGTTTTCATGAACATTTTTTTTACCGAAGGTCCATCATAGATGATAAATGTCCACGATTTTTGCAAACTGAGAGTTTCAAAACATTCAAGCTAAATTGACGTATATGTAGTAATCTATTTCATTACCGCCAAGAAGTCCACAGCTCATGTGGAATCATCATTAACAGGTGTACAACATCAGCCTTATCAACATTTTATTTTCATACTTGAAATTTAGAAATTGCTTATAGTTTTACAACTTGCATATATGTACTTGAGTTTTAGTTTATTAACAATTTAATTACCACATAATTAAAATAATTCAAAACAGATATTATTTATACACATATAAATTTACTTAAACATATGCATACATTAATCTACACACGAATATATAACCACATATATTTATTTTATTATATAAAAAAATATATAAATGTACATTTTCTGTTAGTAAATAGCATTTATCTAACAAAGGGCGTCATGGTCGAGTGGTAATGTATATTTCTGCGACTCCGAAGGTAGTTGGCTCAAACTCTTTTGAGGCAAAAATTGTTCATGGCCTTCCAATGCGCAAAGTACAGGTCAAACCCAGAAATCGTCGAGAGAGATTAGTATTAAGATATAAGAATTCAATCGGCGACTACTGTAATTTTTTCGTGGGGTACTAATTTTCGTAGATTTATCCACTATTACTAATCACCACGAAACTGGTTTATTCCATCGGTCTTGTGTTTTTGAACAGAAAAAATCCACGATTTTATGTACCAACGAAATCAACCTCATCGCAGATGCCACGTAATATAATGTCAACGATAATAAATGACATTAAAGGAGGTGAACTCTTTTATAAGATGATATATTTCATGTTTGTTGTACGATAGTTTCGTCCTCTTCATAATCATCGGTTCAAATATTTCACAGGTGTGTCTGATAAAATGAGGAATTATATTACATGAGATATTTTACAGGATTGTGTGTTTGTTTCAATGCAAAAATTCAATCTGTCTGTTTCGCATCTTTTCTATTTAAGATAGTATACTTTATTGACGAAAGCGTTACGATTTCTTGTGATATAAACAGTGATGTTACTGACATGATCGTTGTAAGAGACAGGTAATTATCAGTTATGGGGATGAACATATTCTCAGGTATGATAAATATATATACAATGTGATTTATTATCATTGAAGTACTGAAAAAGTACTAAATATGGAGGAACCGGAATATAAGGCATAGTCACATTAAACATTAAAACAAAATTAAGTTTATAACAAGACTGTATTAATCCAAATTGTAAAATAACGTGTACGCATGAAAG
>CM037779.1:19173514-19189443 GCA_021229015.1 Solen grandis
ACAATAACCATAATTCTGTGCAATATATCTGGAGTTATTTCCCTTTGTTAAATTTCATACTTTTTTTTTTATCAAGAGCAATTCTCGCGCACTATAAGACATATAACATTGAAACTTCATAGATGGATAGATCACATGGGGGAGAAGTGCAGTGCACAAGAACCTTAACTCAGCACATAATCTTTTTGGAGTTACTGCCTGTTGTTGTAAAATTCATTTTCAATTAAGACTTGTCCGGATCATATCTCATGCATTATGAGACATATCATCGTCTTCGTGCGAAAAGGTCGCAATTATAAAATATACTAGTTTACAGAAGAGAGAAAAATCTTTATAAAATACTTAAAATTCAACTTATTGAGATATATTTGGAAAGTAATTAGGTTTGCAAGTTATTTCATCAGCCTAAGTGTTAGAAATATTGAATAGATACTTTATTTGGGTGTTTTGTGAGCAACAACAATTTCTGAAACAAAAATGTGTTGGATCATTCTGAGTAACTGAGATACGAAATTTACGACATTTTCGCCGGGTATCATCGAGGATAATTCATTGAGTTTAGCGTTTTTGTCAGTCAAAGTAGAGTTTAAAAGGCAATGAATGAAAAAGGAAAAGACGAAATAATTGAGATATTTATTTCAGAATTTTTCATAGCCAAAAGTATTTGTTTTATTCACTTCTCTACAGACATTCGGCCCTAATCTGAAATGGACAAAGCCACGGGTATCATTTAGACTTTTTTAGCTCACCTGAGCACAACGTGCTCATGGTGAGCTATTGTGATCGCCTTTTGTCCGTCGTCCGTCGTCCGTCGTCCGTGCGTGCGTGCGTGCGTGCGTCCGTCCGTCGTCAACAATTTGCTTTAAACAACATCTCCTCATGAACCGCTGAAGGGATTTTGACCAAACTTCACAGGAATCATCCTTATGATGCCCTCTATCAAAGTTGTACAAATTATTCAGATTGGTTAAAAAAGTAGGTCACAGGAGCTAAAAATAGATTTTAAAAATGCAAACTTTGAAAATCTTCTTCTGCAAAACTGCAAGGCCTAGAGCTTAGATATTTGGTATGTAGCATCATCTTATGGGCCATTACCAAGATTGTACAAATCATAGCCCTACGGTGATAAATGACCCCGCACCAGGGGTCACTTGTTTTACATAGAGTTATATAGGAAAATCTTTAAAAATCTTCTTCTATGAATCCGTTAGGCCTAGAGCTTAGATATTTGGTATGTAGCATCATCTAATGGTTCATTACCAAGATTGTTCAAATCATAGCCCGGAAAATTTTAAAAATCTTCTTCTATGAATCCTAGGCCTAGAGTTAGATATTTGGTATGAGCATCATCTTATGGTTCATTACCAAGATTGTTCAAATCATAGCCCTATGGTGATAAATGCCCCCGCACCAGGGGTCACTTGTTTAACATAGATTTATATAGGAAAAACTTTAAAAATCTTCTTCTATGAATCCATAAGGCCTAGAGCTTAGATATTTCATATGCAGCATCATCTAATGGTTCATTACCAAGATTGTTCAAATCATAGCCAAACGGTGATAAATGCCCCCGCAATAGGGGTCACTTCTTTTACATAGAGTTATATAGGAAAAGCTTTAAAAATCTTCTTCTATAAATCCATAAGGCCTAGAGATTAGATATTTGGTATGTAGCATCATCTTATGGTTCATTACCAAGATTGTACAAATCATAGCCCTACGGTGATAAATGCCCCCGCACCATGGGCACTTGTTTTACATAGAGTTATATAGAAAAACTTTAAAAATCTTCTTCTATGAATCCATTAGGCCTAGAGCTTAGATATTTGGTATGTAGCATCATCTTATGGGCCATTACCAAGATTGTACAAATCATAGCCCTACGATGATAAATGACCCCGCACCAGGGGTCACTTGTTTTACATAAGTTATATAGGAAAATCTTTAAAAATCTTCTTCTATGAATCCATTAGGCCTAGAGCTTAGATATTTGGTATGTAGCATCATCTTATGGGCCATTACCAAGATTGTACAAATCATAGCCCTACGGTGATAAATGACCCCGCACCAGGGGTCACTTGTTTTACATAGAGTTATATAGGAAAATGTTTAAAAATCTTCTTCTATGAATCCATTAGGCCTAGAGATTAGATATTTGGTATGTAGCATCATCTAATGGTTCATTATCAAGATTTTCAAAATGGTGGCCCTTTGGAGATAAATGACCCCGCACTAAGTCTTCTCCTCTGAAACCATAAGGCCCAGTGCTTATATATTTGGTATGTAGTATTGTCAGGGCTAAAATTTTTAAGATTGAGTTATATCAGAATTCTTGTCTGTTTAAAAACCTTGTAATCAGTTGTAGCAATGGTACTCAGGTGAGCGATCCAGGGCCATCATGGCCCTCTTGTTTTTTGGAAATGATTGAAGAAGAAATAGCTCTGAAAAACGTTGTGTATGTAGACAATACAATAATTAACTACACAACGCAAGAGGAGGACACTCTGATAAAATCTAAACTGGAAAGTAGCCTATTCTCAAGGCATCAACAAGTAAAATATGATCGAACAAGACCTTAAACTTATCTTCTAGACATTTTCCTACATGTTAAGTGTTAAAAATAATACACCTTTGTTTATTGCTTTAAACAAATTAAAAATTAAAAAGAAAATAGTACCAATACATCATGAAACAACAAATTTTCGTAGACGGCGTAAAGAACTAAGATTGATTTATAATATCCATAACATTTTCTATCCATCGCTTAAACGTGACTGACTGTCACAACTTTAAAATATGAATTAATTAAACAGAAACACTTATTACAATTGTTATAAACAAATATAAAGTAGAGTTTCAAGCAAAGTATTGTCTATATAAACTATGATTTATGATACATTCCTTGTAATGGTTCCGCAATGACTCGAACCACTTAAATTTTACCAAGATAATAATCCATTTGGGTACCTTGGTTATTTTCGTAAAATTAGATGATCCGAGAAACTGCGGAACAATCATTTGGCCTCAGCCTTAAACACATTTAGCTAATTTTTTTCATGAAGTCTTTTAAACTTCATTTTAGTTTAATTTGAAGTATTTCCACTTATATGGTGGCAGAGAAGATAAAATTTTAATGCTAAAGATAGTTAAACTTAAAAAATCAAACACCTGTAAAACGCTAAATATTTATCAGGTGATAAGTATTTGCTAATAAACATGTATTGAAATCATTATGAAGACCAAATTTCTTTGTAAAGAAAAGTCATTCATGTTTGGCCTCAAAATTTATCAACAAATTTACATATTTATTCTGTCAAACATGCGGCCCATTAAACACAGCTTTGACTACACGAAAATTTTAAAGAAAGTCACCCTGGTATCTTACATATTAGTGCAACAAACTATGAATTTAAGGATTTATATAATGGATAGACACTTGTATAGATGGTTATAAGATAACATATCATTTATAACTGCAAAGCTTGCCATACACAATGATTCGCAAAAAAAACCCAAAAAAAACAAAAACACGCCAGTCTCTTATCTTAAATTAACCACAACTTTTCCACTTTTGTTTATGTGTATCTTTAAAATACATTTATGCATGTGGCAATGTATCATAGAAGCTGTGATAATCACAAGGCAAAACGGACTTCAGCTGCATCAGATGCTGGTACTTTGTCTTTTTTATTGGGATGCTGCTTGTATATAGGTTTTCGACTGTGTTCTGGTACTTCTTGCCCGTGGGATGTCTTGGAAATTATTGTCACTGTGATTGATCTTGTACTGAATCTTACCATTGGGTAGATACTTCAGAACTCCTATATCTGTTACCATGGGTGAACCCACACCAGAACCTGGTCGAATTGATGTGTAGTAGCACACTCGTAACACTTGAAGAATGTGTGGTCTATGTAGTTCACCCTATATGGCTTCACTCGTCGTGCTTCTGCTATTTTGTCAACATAATTCTGTGGTATGTAGATAGGTTTGTGTCTTATGATACGCTCTATGCAAGAGTGAACTGAGTCACACTCCATCTGAGTGTGACCTCTTTCGAGGTATTTTTGATGCACTATGATGCTTTTCTGTACTGACCAAAGCAAAAGAGCATTTGCCATAGTTGTGTTGCGATTTTGATAAGTACATCCGTCACTGTAAATGATAGTTTCCTTGACGTTTGTTGTTTCAATCTTATTTAGATAGTCTATAAGGCAAGACGCAAACACATTGGCATTTAACTCTCCCTCGCCTTCATGCCAAAAGTAGTTATCTGCTTCATTAGTAGCAAGATCATAAATGGTGAAATTATGACATGATAATTTCATTTTGTAGTATAGGCTACTTGCCTGTAATCGGGGACAGATTAGCAGACTTTGCAAATCTACACACAGTACTTTGATATTTGTATAGTTCATAGCCCTTTCCTTGTCCGCAACTTTAAACTCCCTTGCTTCATTTTTCTTTATGTGATTCTGGTATGACTCATCGTCAATATTCCCTGCATCATGTTCAAAACATTTATCACACAGGTCCTTTTTCGGTTTCCATAGAGACAAGTTCATTTCTTCAAACATTTGGAAGAATCCGGTCTAGTGATAAGGAGTTTTACCTTCACTCCTGGTTTTGCTCGAGTATTCACGATACAAACCATTTTTACTCTCAAATAATGGTTCTAAATACTTCTTCTTGGATGACGCTCTGCAATAGTGCGAATCTACTTTCGGTATTGAAGTCAAGAATTCCCTAGCTGATTCTTCACGGGCCTTGTACACATCATTGACAGGTCTGTCACCTCTCTCTTTTAGCTTCGGAATGCTGTTCTCGGAACTATTAACCCAGGTATATACTGATCTTTCGCCGATGCCCTATGTAGAAAGAAACATGTTTTTGCACACGGGAATACGTTCGTTCCCTTTACTCGAATAGTATCTGTAAGAGAATTGTCTTCTGCTTGGTGTATTAGTTGTTCTTTGTACATCACATTTTACCACATGACTTGTGACGAAAACTTTCTTTTCTCGCCAGTTCATATTTTTCCAAAACTGTGTGAAAATCTTCTGCCTCTCATTTTCTTCAATAAGTGAACATTTTCTTATTTCACTTTCCTTATCGCACTTCTTCGAGCAGTTCCGAGGACAAAGCAGTCTTCCTACTCGTTCTATACAGTAGGTACCTTTTCAAGAAGGATCTCCTCTTTGTTTCCATTGTGAGTGATGTCTCATTGAATTTTTTACATAAAAAGTCTTTAACAAGTTACCTTTCCCCTATAGGAAGGCCAGGTCAGGATACTGACTTTTTGTTCCTATGTAGTCCTTTCAATGAATACTCCAACAGCTCTGTGTGACTGATGTTTTATAGCAATGGGCAACAGTTAACATTTGCTTACTCTGGTATCTTCTGCTTAACTTCAACTGCATTTTTGCTCCGACAGCACTTACTGGTGCCAAAAAAGGTTCACAATGGCTGTGCTTATGGTGCGCTAAATCCGTAGCTCAAATTTCCACAGGTAATGCAGAATTTGCAATTTCTCCGCAAAACTAATTCCGCAATTAATGTGGAATAAATGCGGAGTATTTGGATGTGCAAATCCGCATCTGAACAAGATTGTGGAAAAGTGGAGTATTTGGACACAAATTTTTTTTCTCTCCTCCGCATCATGCGTAAATTTCTATTGCCGCAGATGCGGAATTTCTGCAGAAAATCAATGCGGATTTGTTTTCTTTGGAAATGATCTGCATTTCTTTCCAGTTTTTGGCAAACTAAATGGGGGAAAAAGAGGATTTAAAATACAAATGTTAAACAATTATACCATTGATTTATTTGTGGCCACTGCCTATAAAACAAACACACATAAGTAAAATTCCACTATAAAGTCCGACTTGTTGACATGTGATCATTGGCATCATTATTGCAGTGATAGATATTATTGATAACTGATTATCTGACATCAAACAAAAACACTTTCTCAAATTGAGTCTTCACTTCTTTGATAAGTTTTTTTCCACACCTGATAGAAACAGCATGTGGATGGTGGATGAATGATGATTTGAATGCTTCAGGATATCTGCCAGTCTCTTGTTTATTATGGATTTGGTCACAGATGGGAAATGTAATTATTATAAAAGTTTTAAGTATTAGTGTTATTGTATTGAAACATTGTTATAGGACCGATGAAGAGAAACTGACAAAGCAAGAGCTGTCCCAAGACAATGTGCTCCACTTTTCTGAGTGCTTGATAGTATAATGTTAGGTATTACTATTTTCAATGTTAACATTAAAGGAGTGACTCATGGGAATTGTCAATCCCGTCAGCTTAAGTACTTACTGACTATGATAAATGATAATCAAGGTCTTGATTGGACATTCTAATGTCATTTGTTGACACACGCAAATCCAGATTGTCTCCATTTATTTTTCCATTTTTTCCTTCTGATACAGCCTTCAAAACTTTATTTGTGGTCATACATCCGAATTCCTTTATGAGTGTTCTTTTGCTTTCTGCAGACAATGTAATGTTGATTTTATTGAGATGTTGTAGAAGCTGAAAAATGATTAATAGAATGAACTGCATTATACAGGTATGAAGTTATATTCAGAATACAAACAGCATACGAGCCGCATATATACCTGGTACCCATGTAATGGACATTTTTGGGTCTAAGGAGTGCTTCTTGTGTACTGCCTTTTACTTTCGCATAATTCGCATAATTTGTATTATTTATTTCTAAGCCATAAAACTGACAGCATAAATGAAACAGCATTTAAAAAGGCATAAAAATATGTCCAATATGATCAAAGAGGTATCATTGTAAATTGAAAGCATTAGCCACAGGGTTAATGTGATATGCTATGGACCTACATGTGTATACAACTAATACTGAAAAAGTGCTAATTGACTTTCCTAGCTTCTCCATTTCATAACAATTTAAACAAATATTTAGATATTTTTCTAGGTCACAGTGTTATTATAGATTTAATAAAGGATTTAATGTTCTGTAATATTAGAAACTGTTTTATTTACCTTGTTGTCTGCATGACATTTAATTGCAGCAGTAGTCCAAAGTCGTTGGATAGCAGAGGCCTGCATGTTTCTGCTGTGCATCACATGCCATATATTGTGCATATTGTGGCAGATTTGGATCCCACATCTCCAGTCAATGAATCTAAAACTTTGTACAGGAAAGGGAGCTTTGTTTTAACTTCCATCAAAATAGCCTGAAAAAGTTCATGATAATGACTTAGTTGGCCTGCATCCTTTTCAAAGAGTATACTGCAACCTTTCTTAGATAACAGAAAAAATGCTGCCTGTAACTCTAAAATGAGTGCCTCTTTGTCAGAACATTCAGATTGTGCTCCCTTTTTTGTCCCTTTTTCTTTTGTTGATCCTGCAAATAAACAAAAAATGATCAAATTCAAAACTTTGGTTTTCAGTGTGGTACATGATGTCATTTTAAGCTATCATAAGCAGCATAATTTGCCTTGATTCATAGAAGTGAACTGCTGTATTAAAATTGATGAAGAGATAAGCAGTTTTCTTCTCCAAATCGAGGCAAAATATGCTGCCTGTGGTAGCTTAAAAATTCCCCAAATAAACAAGACTTACCTGGAAGTTGATGTTTGTTTGGGATTCTTTTACTCATTTAACACTGAAGTGATCAGATGAGATGCGCGCCAGTAACCATACAATCGTCAGTGTTTCACAGCCCCTTGCACAGGGACTGATCATAAATTTCCAAAAAAACCATAGACAAAATGTCTACATATGTTAAAAACAAATCCAGAAGTGAAAAATTTATAAAACTAGAACTATCACTGAAGGTGATTCATACCCCCACCCCCATCTTTGACACAGGATGTATTCACATGACACATAAAACGGATGTTCACACATAGGATTTGGGCTTATAAGCATACCAAAAAAAAATATTATCACTAAAGGTGATCAATACCCACACCGGAAGTCTGTCATGTGTAGGAATACAGTTTCAAAAGTTTGCGTGAGTGAAAGACTACATGTATGTAAGGTTTAAAGTTAGTGTGAGCTATGGTTCAAAAGTTTTGGACATGCTAAAAAGTTTTGACAGATAGAGAGACACACATACAGACACACAGAAGAAAACAATTTGCCCCCAAGATCTGTAGCTGAGGAGAATAAAAATGCAGTCTAATTATGGTTCACAGCCATATTTATTGTTTGCAAAAACCTGTCTTTAAGAATTTACATTGTGGTTTTCTTATGCACTGCACTTCCTCTCATCAAGATCAATCTACATATGAAGTTTCATCAACCTAGCTACTTTAGTATTGGAGTTATGCTCCGGACAAAATCAAAAGATTAAAAATGACAAAGGGCAATAACTCCTTTCAAAATACATGCAGAGTTATGGTTCTTGTGCACTGCACTTCCTCTCATCAAGATCAATCTACATATGAAGTTTCATCAACCTAGCTACTTTAGTATTGGAGTTATGCTCCGGACAAAATCAAAGGATTAAAAATGACAAAGGGCAATAACTCCTTTCAAAATACATGCAGAGTTATGGTTCTTGTGCACTGCACTTCCTCTCATCAAGATCAATCTACATATGAAGTTTCATCAACCTAGCTACTTTAGTATTGGAGTTATGGTCCGGACAAAATCAAAAGATTAAAAATGACAAAGGGCAATAACTCCTTTCAAAATACATGCAGAGTTATGGTTCTTATGCACTGCACTTCCTCTCATCAAGATCTATCTACCTATGAAGTTTCATCAACATAGGTACAGTAGTTTTGGAGAAATGCGCCGGACAAATATTTGTAGACCAACCGACGGACCGACCGACGGACCGGGTGACTCCTATATACCCCCCCAAATTTCATTTGTGGGGGTATAAAAATAATTCTTCCCTGGGTGGGAACTCCCATCTTATATTTGAAAAAAAAAAAAAAAATGAAAATAATAACCAGATAGGGAGGGCATCTGATCACTTCAGTGTTAAATGACTAAAAGAATCCCAAACAAACATCAACTTCCAGGTAAGTCTTATTTATTTGGGGAATTCTTTTACGTCATTCCACTTCCGTTTTCAGATGAGATTTCAAAGCAATCAGTTCCTGGGCAACCCAAAAAACCAATTCTCAACCCAGCAGACTGACAGAGACAACATAAGAAAAACTCTTAAAAAATTATGGTAAGCCTAAGCTTACCTTTCTAAATTCTGCCACTGCTACAGACTAGTTGAGCAACTCAACACTGCATCTGGAAATGAGACAGCACCACTTCTTGCCACTTGTTGTAAAAGTCATGAAAAGTTCCCTCTGATGACCAACCAGCTGTCTTTAAAATGTCACACAGAGGCACATTACGGACTTTAGCTGTAGACACTGCTACCGATCTAACACTATGAGCCTTATATATTTCAAAATTGAGACCAGCACTACACATCACAGTCCGAATCCATCTTGCTATAGTGGAACATGTGACACTTCCATAAGGCTTTATGTAGCTTATAAATAAATCAGTATTATTACCTCTTAGACCTTGAGTAAGTTCTAAATATTCTGTCATAACATTGTATATACACAATTTCCAATCTTTCGGATATGCCTCCAATCTAACAATTGGTAAAGTTCTGCCCGGTCTAGACTGCTTAAGGGTTTAAGGTTCCTTTCATTTCTCCAAAGTTAACAATTTTAATGACTGACATCTAGCCGCCAGTATCAAGGCCATTAACATGACCAGCTTCAAAGTCAAGAGTTTTAAACACAAACTATCATTATAAGGTAAACGTTGTATATACAACAGCACTGTTGAGACATCCCACGTCTCATCATATCTAGCTTGGGGCGGTTTCATATTGTAAATACCCTTCATAAATCTAATGACCAAGGGATGTACACCCACAGCGAACCCCTCGACAATCAATCCAATGGCTGACAACGATGAACGAGCTGAATTAATGGCACTGTAACTCAAACCTCTCTCCTGAAGTTCAGCTAAAAATTCCAGAATATTATTTAAAGATGCTTGAAAGTTATCAATCTTCCTTTTACCACAGTATTCAAACCATTTTTTAATATACATTGAGTACTGTTTCTTAGTACCATGTCTCCATGACAACATGATGATATTGGTATCCCTTTTAGATAATTTTCTACCTCCCAATCCTTTCCTGATAACTGACAGGCCATTAGAATAAGCTTCTTGTGTAATGGATGTACTCTCCTGGTTCCCGGGAGTGTCAAAACGGACTCTGTCACAGGAAGAATCACTGGGTCGTTCACCAACAACTCCATGACTTGGGGAAACCACGTCTGTGTCAACCATATGGGTGCGATGAGGATACACATCCCTTGCTCCTCCCTCAGCTTCGCAATCAGTTTTCCAATTAAACTGAAAGGAGGAAAAGCATAAAAATATACCTCTTGCCAATTCATTTGAAAAGCATCAATAAAAATTGCTCCTGGTTCAGGTTTCCATGAAACAAATCTGTCTAACTGTGCATTCAATCTAGAAGCAAACATATCTAAACTGGGCCTTCCAAATCTCTGAAAAATCATCTCTACCATATCAGAACTTAATTTCCATTCTATATTGTCATTATAATGACGAGATTCATAATCTGCACTATTTTGAGACCCTGGAACATGGACTGCTCTCAACCAAATATTTCTATGCATAGCTCAAAACCAAATCTGTCTTGCTAAATCATTCAACCCTTCTGACTTGATACCACCAAAATTGTTTACATATGCTAAGGCACATGAATTATCAGTCTTAACCTGGACATGTTTGTTAGAACTATTTTCACAGAAAGACCTCAATGCCAAGAAAATTGCCATTAGTTCCAAAAAAATTATGTGCTTTTCAGACTCCAAAATTGTCCATCTACCCCCTATCTTTATTCCGTTACTATTTGCTCCCCAGCCTAATCTTGAAGCATCACAAGTAACAATAACATCTGGCAATCCATGTGAAATATGCCTCTCAGAAGACTGAATGTTTTAAATCCACCAATCTAAATCCAATCTCATTTCACTTGAGATCATCATCTTTGCATCAAAATCACCCTTATTCTCTGTCAGAGCTTGCACTTTGCTCCTCTCCAAACTTCTATAAAATAACTGTCCATACTCTATACCAGAACATGATGCAACCATGAGACCCACAACTCTAGCTACCAGCCGAATTGATGCAATATCAAGTCTTCTCAAGTTTCTACATTCATATAAAAGAACTGATTTTCTTTCATCTGTAAGATAAACCATCATTCTACAAGAATCAATGTGATTTCCGAAAAACACTATGTTTTGTGTAGGAACAAACACCGACTCCTTTCATGAATAACAAAACCAAGTGAGCCAAAAACATCCTGAACATTCTGTTGACACTCTTTAAAAGTATCTGAGACAAGCAAACTGTCATCTATATAACCACAATTGGTATGACCCATTTGACGAAGCTTAGAATAGACTGGCTTCAATAATTTGGTAAACTTCCTGGGAGCAAAAGCAATACCCATAGCTAAGCTAGTATAACCAAAAATTTGACCTCTCCAAATAAACCGTAGATATTTACGATCAGCCTTATGAATATTGACAGAATAATAGGCATGACGAAGATCAATACTAGCCATGTAACAACCTGGTTTTATAAGCTTTAAAGCAGTCTCAAGATTATCCATCTTAAAATGATGATACTCAATATAACTATTGAATTCTTTCAAATTTAAAATCATGCGATGTTCACCATCCTTCTTAGGAATAGTGAAAATTGGAGAAATGAACTGCCCCTCTTCATAATCACACTTCTCAACTACATTCATTTGCAATAATTTTTCAATTTCTGCATCAATCACAACTTCTTCATGTGGGGTAAAAGTTTGAAAGGGAGCCTTCACCTGCAATGGTGGGCCAGAATTAAATTCAATTCGACAGTTCATAGCAATTTCTAGAATATCAGGGTCTGAAGTTAACTTTCTCCAGTTTTCACTAAACCCAGCCAATCTACCAGCTCTAAAAACTGATACCTAATTTAAGCTGTTTTCTTCGTCTCGGGTTTCTGGGGGTTTTTTTTGGAACAGCTCTCCTGGGTCCAAAGTCTGCCCCCTAGCACTTCCACGTCGTGCGTACGGCTTATACCTGTCACCATATCTCCCCCTTCCTCTGAAACCACGACCACGCCATCCTCTCCGTGGACCAAAAGAACGGAAAACGGAAACATTCTTCATTAATCTTATTCATCTCTTGAATATCCTTAATATCCTTGACAATATTCTCCCCATATAGTAAATCTGTGTATGAGTTGGTTGAGGCACACAAATGATGCAATTTCGGATCCATATCCGGCTTGTGATTTTCTCTCCTTCGACAATTAATCCATTTAATAGCTTGACCAAGCAAACCTACAGCATTCAAACCCATCTCCAGTGACATCTGATTGCATGCTTGTCTAACAGTTTAACCAAATTACATGTGGCCTTAACCACGCAGTTCTGCAAACCCCTCAATTTGGAATCTTCAACTTACGTCTTAGGCCTCAAAATTGACCAAACACCCGGATTCACTCTTGTTTCTCTTAGTGAAGTACAGTTCTCTGGTCTGGCAATGTCCTTCACAGTGGATTGATAATTCTCCTCAGACATGCCATCCATGAAAGCCTCATTTACCATGCCAGCAAGATTTTCATTTACACTCTTATCATAAGTGTCAGCCTTCTTAAATTTCTTTGAGAACTGACCAAAAATGTCATCATCAGCCTCTTGAATAGACAAGGAAGACTGCTCATCTGTCTGAGAATGTGCAGGGTCTTCATCTTGTTCATAGCCCTCACAAGGCTCTTCCTCAAAATACTCATACTCCCCCTCATACAAATTGTCAACTCTGGTGGACAAAGCTTCCATCCCTCTAATTTGTTTTTGTTATGTTTGAATTCATTTCACGGAGAATAAACGCTTCCTTATTGAAGCAATCAACAGTCTGTTTCTGGGAAGTGGTTGGGGTAGGTCCCTTAGCGGGCTCATTTTGTTGTGTATTTGAACTACTTGCTCTTCCTTTACCTCGGCTACTCGTTGCCGTCGCTACCTTTTTACCAGGGCAATTCTTCGCCGTCTCATTTTCTTTCCCCTCTTTGTCATTGCCGGAAACCGTCACAAACTCATCGTTCTGCTTCGAGAGCAAGGCCGACGCCATTTTACCGACCGAATCACTGCGTCGTAATACAGTGTAGTACAGACGGGTCTACAGCCCATTTCTATTTTACTATTGCGCAGCCAAAACCATAAAAACCACTATAACCAGTCACATCTGTATACCCCCCTCGCAGGGTTTATTTTAAACGGGTTCGTTTTATATACAAAAAACAAAAAAGATCTATATTCAACGGCTAAAAACCACGTTGAATTCTCAAAAAATATATAGAACTATCGCAAAAGCAATCAAGTTCTGTCTTACAAATATCAATTGACAAAAGGTTTATATGAATAAAATAACATGCACCGACGATTGTAAATCGTTACAACCACTGAACAGAAACTACGTCTGCTCAGGATGAGAACTAAAGGCGCACTGACGATTGTATGGTTACTGGCGCGCATCTCATCTGAGAACGGAAGTGGAATGACGTAAAAGAATGATGTGATACACCACATGGTATGGTCATGAATCTTTTAATGTTTAATATATCTTTGTCATTAACTTTAATCAGCAAGTCAGTTCATTATTTACAGCACTGGGAAATGCAATGGTCTGAAGTTTGTTCCTGGATCAACAAATTATTGTTTAAAAGCCTGGACCATATTGTGTGCTTATATTTTTTTCATGTTTTTCCAGGAAAGAAAGCTAGTTGCTTTTCGAGAGATTTTGTCTAAAGCTTAATAGTTAAGGAAAGCCAGCTGAGCTGATGTTAATTAAAGTAATAAACTAAATAAAAGTGTTTGAAATATTGCATAAAATGCATTTGAAGACAAAATATAAGACAACTAGGGGAAATTCAAATACATTTATAACATAAAAGATGTACAAGTAAATGAATTATATGTAAAATTATAAGTAGTTTCCCACTGCTAATCCAAAACAGAAAGTGAGCCAGTTGCTTGCAGAAATATTCAGGCTGGTAATGATTACCCATAAAGGCCAGTTGGTGTATTTCTAAATCTGGGCTGGTGAAACAGCTTAAAACTTGACACCTTTATATGGTTATGTAAAAAGTATATAAATTATCTGAAAGCCCAACTGAATACAACAGCTGCTATATCACTAATGTTCCCTCATCCAAGCTTTAGTGAAGGATGAGGGTCATTATTGGAATATAGCCTGAGGCTAAGCATGTATAGGTAGCATTTCATTCTGAACATATTCTAAGCATCGCGGTTTAAAGAAGAAAAAAAAACAAGTGCACCCCTTGACGTCATCACCGGAAGTCGCACGAGGCCAAAACATATAATTCAAAGGCAAAACTTGTTTTGTTACTTCCAAATAGGGAGGGAACATGAGAAAAAAGCCCTCAAAACTTGGTAAGAATAAAGCTTCAAATTAGGGAGGGCACATACATGCTTAGCCTCAGGCTATATTCCAATAATGACCCTCATCCTTCACTAAAGCTTGGATGAGGGAACATTATTTTCCATAAAGCCTTCGGCTTTCGCATGTATAGGTAGCATCTTTAAAGACCAAAACAAATTATGCAACTACATACTAAAAATAAAACCAAACTGAACAACTCTTTTACACTGTAATTTCAAACTCAGCACAATACAGCTTCAGCAAAAGACAGATTACTATTACTCACAGTATGTCTATAGTAAAACTTTCTAAAGTTCTTCTCAGACGACCAGTCTGCTGTAGCCAGTATATTACTCAAAGAACAACCTTTCTTGTAGGCTTCTGAAGCAGAGGCCCCCCGAAACGAGTGAGTATCAACTCCGGATAACTCCAAAACAAGTCTCAGCGATCTGGCTATTGTACTAGAGGTAACACTTTTATATTTAACATAAGAAATGAGCACATTCCTTGATAATCTACACTTCTCAGTCTTCTTGATATAAAAAAGCAAAGAATGAAAAGCACACAACTTTTCATCCTGAAAATGTTCAATCTTCATGGAATAACAGTGTCCTAAACGCTAAGTTTTCAACAAAGCAGTAGGATATGAAAAAACCAAAGAATTCCTCTCTTTTATCATATTGTCAAGACACAAAATACTAACGCCTGAGCTCTAGGAGCACAAGCTAAGGCAATTAATGCTGTCACTTTAAAAGTCAACATCTTTAAAGACAATGTCTCTAAAGGATATAAAGAAGACAAAAAATGCAGTACAAGAGACACATCCCATGTGTATCTGTATTTAGGCAAAGGAGCGATCTGATTAAACAGTCCCTTCATAAACCGTGGAATAAGAGTGCATTCCTTGCACCAAACATTACCAAAAAATTCTCAACTTTCTTCATGTCGGCAACTTTCTTGTTCCACTCCGTCACCTTTTTCTCTGGCAACGGATCATCCCATGCTAATTTCAAGGCACATAACTCCTGTATGAGTGCTTTAGCATTGAGCAACAGCGGTGACAAAAACCCCAAGGGATCATATATGCTGCTAATGGTAGATAACAGTCCCCTTCTAGTAAGCTCATGATCCTTTATATTCACAGTGAAATGAAACGCGTCCGTTTCAGCACTCCACAACACTCCCAAAGCTCTCTCAGTGGGCAGATCATCCCTATCTAAGTCCATATCTACTGTTGATTTTGCCCGATCTTCTGCTGGAATGGATTCCATGACGTCTCTGTTGTTGCTCAACCACTTGGAAATGTGAAATCCACCATAGCTAAGAACTGATTTCACATCACTGATCAAAGAAACAGCTTTTTCTGCTGTATCAGTAGACTTCAGCAAGTCATCTACATAGAAGTTTCTAAGTATTGTGTCAATAACTTCTTCATTGAAACG
>CM037779.1:19189543-19233166 GCA_021229015.1 Solen grandis
TACATTTTTAAAAAGAATGTCAAGTTAAATTACCACCTAACTAACACGAGTTAAAGTAGGAAAACAACCATATAACTTTTAATTCTTATACTTGAAGATTTATAAAGCTCTTCAGTTTCACAAAATCTTCCTATATGCTTTTTTATGACAAGGTGAAATCCACCATTGGATTAATATTCAGCGGAGGGGGTGGAGGTACTGTTTTGATGTTCATACGTCACATCTTTTCCACTTTACAGATTATATTCACCAGATGCAAAATTTGATACCTGCCATAAAAACGTGAACCCTGTTGCAGAGAAGCTGGGCTATAATATGCTCTTGGTGATACGCTCATAACGGAACAAACCAATCTGTGAATTTCCCGTTTTATCAACTGTTTAGTTAATATAATTTATGTAGTTTGCAAAGGAAAGTGTGCGTTCAGTGTTTCATTCATTGAATGATTTTTTCTTGCAGGTAATACTTTGGGCTGCAACATTTCTCTAAACTAGCAATACTTTAGATATATTCATGACGTCATGATGACCATTGCATTATACTTAAAAGAAATATTGTAAGTGAAAATAGGATTTGCACTAAGTGTAACATGAATGTTGTGGAAAATGAATCACATTCTACTTGTTTGTCCAAAGTGATTTTCCCCGGATATTTCTTCAAGTGACCTCCTATTAACAACTTCATACAAATAAAGGAAACTGATAATACGAATCTTCTTATGATTTGGAAAGAAATGATACATTTGAAGTATAGAGAACGTTGAGTCCATGATTTCTTTTGTAACTAGGTCTACTTACCAATCCTTAGACGAAATGTATCAGAAGCTGGTTGTTTTATTAGCTATGGGGGTGCAGCAAAAGCATTATTTGGCCACAAAACCCAATCTCTAAATAAACCGACTGGCGTTTGATTTTGTGGTCGCTTAGTATCACCTGCTGTAAGCGGAGGTGACACATTGAAATCTCTTCTCAGTGTTTTTTCTGTCCTCTTTCTTTCTGTTTTCTGCACACTTGTCACACTGAGAGCAGTGTGGCCATAGTTTCCGGTATTGGAGGATCTGCAAAATTTGCCATATTTTCAGCTTGAGACCGGATTGATAGGTTTCTGTACGGATTGATTAAACCCAGGAGTTCGGGTTCATCTTCTGGTAATGTGTGTTACATGTTCTTTTATGAAGTTTCCAACCGATTCCAGTGTTTCATCAGAGAGCTTTCAATCCAGATAACCACGTTTGCATGGGAAGAACCCCTCTGTTAAAATTTAATCCTATATTTGAAGTGTTCGATCACTAACTCTAATATCCATAAAGGAAATGCAGACGACGGTAAACGTGACTCGGTGCATTCGGAGCCAAGATGTCTTTTGTTCCCATGCTGAGGCCAAAAAAAAGAGGGTCGGTAGGTCGGGATTTAATTATTTTTATTTACATGAAACGAAAGGTAAAAAAAGGAAATATATATTTTTTAAAGGCGGAATGGTAAAAAAAATGGGGTCGGTCGGGCGACCAGAAACAGAACTATTTTTTTTTTTTGCCCTGAGCACCAATCACCATTATTGTGTCCACACATTTCATGTAAGCTGCTGACAATTTCAGGAGCAATAAGCATAAACCCTAAGCTGGCAGATTATGCAGCATTTAATTGTAATACCTGGTATGTCAGAGAGAGACTGATTGTAACTGAAATAATTTCTTATCAATTGTCTCAGTTCCTCATTATCTTTCACATCCTTTACCTTTAATCTGTTTGTATTAACCCTTTCCCTCATATAGACTCATTTTGACCACTCAATAGGTACCACATAAAGCCTGATCTGCAGAAAACCACAGTTAAACCTTACCAAATTTAATTACAAAATCCTCATTTCCAGACCACTGAGGAGCAGCGAACAGCATAAAACCTGATCAACCTGCGAGTTACTCGCAGGCTGATCTGGTTTTATGCTGTTCGCATAGGTCTTTTCATGGTGTCCTCCATGAGGGAAAGGGTTAATTTCTCCTTTCATCCCCTCACTGCAATACCATGGAAGTTCGCCACAACGGTCTTGTGCGTAGAATAAATATTCTGCAGAAGGGGCAAATCTGTTATCGCAGTTCAGGATTCTGTTTTTGAAATACGTTCTATTTGACAGAAGTTTCACTGGCCCGTCCGTATCAAATTCAATCTTTTCAGAGGAAGTTACATTTGTTGGTTATGCTTGTCAGGGTCCAAGAAATAGGAGGAATGAAACAGAAGAATTTTTTTCGATATCCGGTACATTTATACGATGTGTGTAAAATTGTTATAAATGCATTAACTCATCAATATTCAATAACATTTTATCGACGTAGCTGTATAAAATTGATTTTGACCTACTTCTTCAACCAATCAACTGTTGGTATGCAAATGAAGCCAGAGTAAATGCAATGCTATCATTGGCTTGTATAATTTATTTTTAGGATATTCTAATTTAAAACGGGAGCTTCAGGTTGTATATATCTTTCTACTTGATGTAACAGTTTTTTCCCCAGTTCAAACATGAAAGGCAACAGAATAATGAATTTTAACACTTTATTTCAATTTAGGAATGCTGCATTGGCAATATTATTTAAAACAACTAAATAAGAAGAAGGCGTATGTCTATTCTTAGACCACAAGTTCCCCTAATTTGTAAAAGTAGACCCGGCCTTCAGGGGGAGGAAGTTGTGCAGCTTATTGTGCATGTCTGGAAACAAAAATCGGATATACTGCTCTAGAAAATGCCCCAAAATTGCAAAAATATCACTTTCAGGACAGATATCTCGAAAAGAAGCAAAAAAAAACACGGTGACCCCCCCCCCCCCCCCCCCCCCCCCCGATTTTTTCCCCATAAATTTGTTTCTTTAATTTTAATCTGTTTTACATGTTACAGTTTTCCCTCTATGTCAATATAGAAACTACAGAAAACGTCTTTAAATCTGTTTTGTTAATAGTCTTTACAATACCTCCCTTAATCTTGGTATTTATAAACATTTTTGCTAACGTTTCCAACTTTATAATAGTTTTAATCTGTTTTAAAGATACTTTGTTTATTGGATTTTATTTGCTTTTAAAGACTTAATATTTATCACATTGAAATATGTGTTTATCTACTGTCAAAAGTAATACTCGTATACTTATAATATCTTAATAATTTTGTGTAAGCATCCTTCCAGTTCGACACAGTCATTACGAAAGTACCGTATTGCAAATGAATTTTATGAAAGGAAATAAATAACAAGAAGCTCCGAAACTGGTTGAAAGAAACTTATTGAGCAAAAAGATGAAAAAATCGATAGAGCGGATTCACAATCGATAGTGCCCTACGTAAACATTACCGATTACCTTTCTATTATAACTAATTGTGCCAACATGAATGAATTACATGGTGAACCACATAACTTGTTGTGTATAAGATATACATTATCAATTCCACAACATTTATAATCTTCTTCAGGTTCAGATTCTGAATTTTGTGTATATGTTGTTACCCCTCTCTGACTGTCTTGTAGGGGGCTGTTATGGGTCATTCTTTTGGTAGAATTGTGCGCTTTAGGTTAAAAGCACGACACTTGGTATACATATATAACATACCCTATTAATTATATTCGGATATGGACAAGTCAGCAGCGCCTCCTGGTGACTATTTTTTAAACATGGCCTAAATAGTCGAACATTTCTTCAAGTGTTTTTATTTTTGCCTAATGCAGAAGCTTCATATTCTGTGTCTAAACATACTCATGTCAGTCCAGGGCACACAAAAATGTTTGATAAAGATATATATTTTCAATTATGTCGGTCGAAAGCGATACACCGCTAATGCCACTTGTTATGTATATACCGACTTGAAATAAAATGTGTAATTTTATTTCCTATACACACCCAATACGAGTCACATTATAAGTGATCGTACGATTATGAAAACATAGTATACTAAAGGGTTTCATGCATACGACATTTGTCGCTTAATGTACATCATACACAAGAGTCATAGATTAAGCTACGTTGTACATTTAGATATCAATATAAAATCACTCGTGTATAGTCACTCTTGACAACGACATATAGGACCATATACTGGAAGCTAGCCTTTCTGTATTTGAGCACACACCTGCATGCCTTGCGGCAGTTACAGTATATCATTTCTTAAAACATGTACTGTGTACATGTATGACCAATGGTGGTTCATTCTGGATTCCATGAACCATCACTCTGGTGCCACCCTTAGTTTGTAGGACTTGGTAGTTCTGGTAATTTCTCCCAAACATGCCGTGTTTGGAAAGCGGTTCACATTACATGTATATCGTCATAGCAGCTAAAAAATATCGTAAACTAAAACACGCGATATTTCAGAAGAGACCAGCATCGAAAACCCACGACATATATTCTGTTATCACCTCAGTTATATCGATTATTAAAGGAACGTGGGATTTCGACGATAGTAGTATAGGGTGGCACTATGGTACCAAGGTACCATAAATTTTTTTTTTTATGGTACCGTGGTACCATAAATTTTTTTTTTTTGGTATTTATGGTACCAAAATCTATAGTACCGAATGGTACTCTATATGAAAACAGAATCTATAGTACCGAATGGTACTCTATATGAAAACAGATTTATGTAAAATTGTAAAAATGACAATTGTAAAATGTCCTTTCGAGACATTGGGGTTGGCCCTGAAAAGGGCCGTTTTGTTTCTTATTAATTGTGGTCCATACCACATGTTTGTACAGTCCCATCACATATTGTGGTCTTTTACCACACGTTTGACAGTCCCATCCCATGACATATCTCTTCATCCATCCTGCAAGGAGATGCAAATGACAAAGGGTTAGATCCTTGTCACCTATGAAGTTCAGGATGTCTCCCGATCCATGTAGTAGGTAAGATGGTACATCTTCAAAGGTAACTGACAGGTAATTAGGGAGATCTCCCCTTTTTGTAAGAGTGATATATAGATCATACACATCAACTTGGTCGTGATAGCTGTCTGGGTCGCTCTCTCGTTCCTCATAGCTGGGACTGTCGAGGAACAATTTTAGCAAGTCTGGGGTGGAGCTACGTGTGTGCGGTCTCATGTTTCAATCATGAATAATAAAGTATAGAGTATGTGCACTGTTTTATAGTACCGGATTGACCTACTTTCTTGTGTTGGCGCACACCAATCAGAGAACGTTATTTTTTCATCCAATAAATCAAGTTCGACCTTGACCTGAGTTAGATAGCATTGTCTTCGGCCTTGACATTTTGGGGTGGGTTGACCTACTAACCTACTTTTTTCTTGACTATAAATTGTGTAATGCTGTGTATGTATTCATTCTTCACCATGAATTTCCTTCGTAAGTTATTCCGACGTGCAAGGAAGGTGTTACGAAAGGAGAAGAAAGTAGAAGTCAAGGAAGAGGGTATAAAGGAAGAGGGTGTCAACTTGTACCCGAGTTTACCCCCTTTGCCATTGTACCCGGATTTGTCAGGGTTTTACCTGGCATATCCAGAAGCCAGCAGGCATTACTGGCGGTATTTGTATTTGAGTGAGTTTACCCCCTCAAACATGTGTCAGTAACAATGAATTAAACCACTTCTCAATAAATAACGGTCCTTTTCAGGACCATTACAATGATGTAGAAAGGATAACTAATACAATTGTCATATGATTTTTTTTATTGTGTTTAACAACAAACATGTGTCAGTAACAATGAATTAAACGTGCGTCATACAGCAAATAATGAACATAACACAACTTTGTTTTTTTTCAAGTCTAGTGTTCAAATGTCATTTTTCGCTTCTTAGCTGGTCGGTTACACTCTGTATTGCTTGTTGATGGGTGAGGCTCAGGACACACGATGCATGTGGTGACGCTTCTCTTGCGTTTCTTGGGTTTTACGGTAGGTTTCTCCAACTCAGAGACAGTCTCTAGTAGCTCAACATCACTGTCCGTCTGCGGCACTGTCTCAACTACGTCCATTTTCTGCATTTCACTGTCCACCTGTGCGTTTACTGTAGGTACAGTACTATTCATCCCTTTCTTAGGACAAGCGGATGCAAAGTGGCCTAGTTCGTGACAACTGTAGCACACTGTAGGTTTTGGGCAATTAGAAACAAAATGTCCCGGTTCATGACAACGGTAGCACACCCGTACTGTTTGAGGTGTTGAAGCTTTCTTCGTACATGCCGATGCATAATGCCCCTTTTCCTGACAGCGGTAGCATGTCACTTGTCTTTCTGTTTCTAGTCTGATCAGCTTGTCACTGATAGCTTGTAGTTGTCCTTTCACCCAGAACTCAAATGTATTGCAGGTCATTCTGAACAGAGCAGTCTGAATCAGGTTTGAGAGTGATGAAGTGGACGGGTCACACCGCACTTTATAGGCCTGAGATCAGGTGGGCGGAGCTTAGATGTATAAAAAAGCTTTGCTCACTTACTTATAATCACAACGATGTCGAGTAGTGAAGAAAGCAGCGATGATGATGAGCCACCTGCAAAAAAGACCAAGAGTGATATACGGAATATTATTCCATACAGCCACGGTCACAGAGAACTTCAAGAAAGTTTAAAACGAAGGGCCACGTGTACGATGTTACATTTGAAAGATATAAAAAACCGTTTGAATTTACACATCAACTTTTCAATGACATGGTGAAACAGTTATACAGAGAAGCACGGGTCAATGACAACGATCAAATTCGTATCTCCATAAATCATCCTGACCTAGCATTTGGTATCCACATTCCATTCGGGAATGCAACACACATTTCAGGAGATACGCTGTTGAACGAAATAGAGAAAGTATCACAAAGCAACCACAAGTTTGAGATTCATGACGGGATCTCCAGTTAGAAATGACACATGTCATTATGCCCGAGGGAGGTGGAAGAACAAAAAGAACGTTTGGATCGCACCTAAGCATTGAGAACATGTCCAAAGTCAAACGAAGTATGATAAAGATAGACAATGTTCACGACAGTATGTGTTTGGCACGATCAATTGTGGTAGGGATATGTAAACTCAATAAAACGGACGATACAGCCTGGAAGAAGCGATGGAATTTGATGAGACAATCTGCAAAATTTCTTCAAAGCCAAGAAGCCAAGACATTGTTAGATAGTGTGGGCATTAGTCCAAATCAGCCTTGTGGTATAGAAGAATACAAGAAGATTCAAGCCCACCTTTATCCAGACTATGTGATCAAAGTGTGGCCACAATTTGAGAAAATGGACGTGTTGTTCAATCACCACCTCTGACAGACAAAAGCAAAGTGATTCACATTTATCATCATGATAAACATTATGATTGCATTACATCAATCACTGGTTTCCTGGGATGCAGCTACTTCTGTGAACACTGTAACTACGGTTATAACAACAGAGAAGCTCACTGGTGTAAGAATATTTGTCGGTGTTACGCCTTGACACTATGCCCAAAAGAAGGATTCTTTCCATGTGGTCAGTGTGGTAGAACATTTCATAGTCAGAAATGTTTTGATCAGCACAAAGCGAAACCAGGAAAATCTACAAAAAACATCTGTGAAAGTGTATGGCAATGCAAGACCTGTGGTCAAATGGTTGTGGGTACAAAGAAGAACCATCTCTGTCCTGGCACTAAAAAATGCAAGTATTGCAAGAAAGTTGTGGATGCAGAACATCAGTGTTATATCCCCACGTACAAAGAACCAGAGAACATGAAGTCACCGACTGTACCTTTCATCTTCTTTGACTTTGAGTGTCGATTTGATTCGGGTGAACATATACCAAACTTTTGTGTTGCTCAACGTGCTTGTGGAGACTGTATGTGTCAATCCATGAAAAACCCGTGTCAGAAATGCGAAGCTGTGGATGAGCCTAGAGAAAAAATATTTCGTGGTAACAACACTTTGTCAGAATTTTGTACATGGCTGTTTCAACCCAGTCACAAAGGTAGCACAGTGATTGCTCACAACTCACAAGGATATGATGCACAGTTTATTTTGAGGCACTTACTGACACATGATACAGCCAAACCAAAATTGATCATGAATGGAAGCAAAATTCTAATGATGAAAGCCCATCAAGTGAGATTCATCGACTCACTGAGTTTTCTCAACATGCCTTTGTCCGATTTCCCCGACACGTTTGGATTGACTGAGATGGCAAAAGGATGGTTTCCATTTTATGCCAACACGGATGAATACCAAGACTACATTGGAGACTATCTCCCCGTACATTTTACAGACCCGACAGCATGAAACCTGACAAGAGAGAAGCGTTTCTGAAATGGTACAATGCAAAAGTGGCACAAAAGGCTGTGTTTCACTTTCAGTTAGAAATGCAAAAGTACTGCAAATCAGATGTGGACATCTTGAGACGAGGTTGTGGAGAGTTTAGGAAAGAACTGTTGGTCAGTGACCAAATTGATCCGTTCCTGGAAGCGACCACTCTAGCTCAAGTGTGCAACAAAGCGTGGCGTAAAAATTCAATGCCTCCAAAGACCTTGGCTGTAATCTCTGATGCCGGGTATCCAAACAAAACTCGATACTCAATCAAAGGGATTCGTTGGATAGAAACAACTGCTTCCATGAGAATAAGCACATTCGCCATGCATTAAATGGAGGTGAAGTACAAATTGGACCCTATTACGTTGACGGATTCCACAAAGAGACGAACACCGTATACGAATTCATGGGGTGCTGGACACACGGATGTCCAAATTGTTACCAAGGAGAGACAGTGTGAACGGTTACAACTTCAAACTATGGAGCAGTTATACAATGCCACAACTTTTCGGTTGAAAGACTTGTCTCAACAAGGTTACAACACAGTTGTAATGTGGGAATGTGACTTTGATCAGAAATGTAAGATTGAACCAGAATACAGAGATGCTGTGAACCGTTTCTTTCCCTTCCAAGAACCTATTTTACCTCGGGATGCTTTGTTTGGTGGACGAACCAATGCCATTCAATTATACCATGAAGTGGATACAACCACCAAGGAAGAAATTAAGTATGCTGACATTTGCTCACTGTATCCATTCGTGAACAAGTACAAAACATACCCCGTGGGACATCCCAACATCTTAAGTCAAGAGATGATTGATATAAACAACATTGGAATGTACAAGGGACTCATCAAATGTCGTGTATTGCCACCCCAAGACCTGTGGCTACCAGTCCTACCTATTCACTGTAACAAGAAAATGATCTTTACACTGTGCCGTACCTGTGCTGAGGAAGAGTGTGAAAAATGCAATCACACTCTGTACAAACGCATGTTGACAGGTACCTGGACCCATGTGGAAATAGCCAAAGCTCTTGAGGTAGGATACCAATTGGTAGACGTCTTCCACATCTGGCACTGGGACGCATGGAGTAAAGATGTGTATAAACAGTATATTAACAAATACTTGAAATTGAAACAAGAAGCAAGTGGTTACCCTAATGGGTAAAAACAGAAGATGATGAAGCCCGCTTTAAACAGAATTACTTTCAGATAGAGGGTATCTGGCTCGACAACGTGAAAAAGAACAAAGGAAAAAGAGCGTTTGCCAAAACCATGTTGAACTGTTTGTGGGGTAAGAATGCACAAAACAATGTTCAAACCAAAACCGAGTATGTGACTAAGGTGAACCGGTTGTATGACCTACTCTCCGACCGTCATGTCACTGGTGCAGTTTGCCGAGATTTTCGATCATGACAACTTCATGTTGGTGAATTACTCGGATGAAACAGACGCAACACAGCCCCATTCATCTTCAAATTCAGTGGTAGCTGCCTTCGTTACGTCCTATGCTCGACTTGAACTTTACACCCAGTTGGAAAAACTTGGAGATCGGGTACTGTATTTTGACACAGACAGTTGTATGTACATCTATGACCCTGACCAGTACAACATTCCAATTGAAGAGAGCCAGTTGGGAAAGTGGACAGATGAAGTACCACATGGACGCATTGTCAAATTCGTGGCATTAGGGCCAAAAAACTATGGGTATGAAATGCAAAGTAAAAGGCATCACTTTGGATTACAATGCTAGTCAAAAAGTCAATTTTAAGACTATGGTCAACTGTGTACAAGATCGCAAACATTACAAGACAGTCATCGAATATGAATCCCGAATCAAGAGACATAGAAATCGCAAAGTGATCAGTGAGACACAGACCAAGACGTTCCGCTCAGTGTATACAAAGCGCGTGGTCGTGGACAAATATAAGACAGTGCCGTACGGTTACCGACCGTCATAACCAGTTGGCTTGTAGTCGTGTTGCAACGGTGGTGGAAACATACGGAGATTCACGATGAACACTCTACCAGTAGAAATACAACAGATGATCTACAGACATCTCGTTGAAGCTAATAAGAAACCTGCTGCATTTTGCAACGAGTTATTTTTTACTTGGGCACAGCGCGTTGGAAACAGAATAATTCACCAGACGATGAAGGATTCCTCTTGTTTAAACCAAGTTTATGATATGTTTCATGATGTACGAGGGCGTAATCTTCCAATCAGCTATAAAAGTGTGGTCTTTCAACGGATTTTTACCATTTACAACCTGCTACGCAACCTGATCTCTGACGTGTGGTACATATACATTGAGACCCTAAACATTGATACAGTGGAGAAACTGAACCGCTTTGATGAGCGTATGTATCTCAGATTTGCGATTAACCACCGGAACGACACACAGAGGATATACGTGCCATTTTACTGACTCCAGAACCTATCACTTGTGAGCAAGTGTTTAACATTTTTGGTAAACAGTGCAGCGCAATATTCAAACAAACGAGGCCAAATCCTAGTGAACAGTTCTTTCAAGATCCCGATTTCAACAACTTAGAAAGGTTTGAGTTGGGAGACGAATCCCTCTGGGACACCTACAAAATAAGATACTACGCAGAGTACTTGCAAGACGAATGAGAAGTCAAAACATGGGAAATACTTCACTACAGGAAAAAAACATAACTCCAATTCGGAATCCATGGCGTAGAGCTGTGTTGTTGGCTGTGCGTGTACTTGGAATTCAATCAGAACAGGCGTTAAGACAATCGGAGGAACTGTTTGACGAAGTGTGCATGGCTTTAAATGCTATGGGATATACCATGATATTGCCGGAATGGATGATGTATAAAGAAAGACTGATTCATGATGTGTGTCATAGTTTACATTTTTGACTGATGTTTGTTCAAGTGTTTTATTTGCTATGATGTATAAAATAAAATGTTGTCATGTCAATGCTGTTATTATTTCTTGGACCATCATGGAAAGTAGTTTACTTTTTCAACATCCTAGTAACATTTTCATCTCAGGGCCAAGTGGTTCAGGAAAAACTCAATTTGTAAAAAAACTTATTGAGTACAAAACCGATTTATTTCATGCGGTACCACAACGCATCGTCTGGTGTTACAAAGAATGGCAAAGTGCCTACGCACAGTTACAAGAACGTGAAGCTATCAAATTCATTCAGGGTATCCCTGAGGATGATGAAGAGATAGTAGACGATACAACCTTACCACACCTCGTCATATTTGATGATATGTTAGGAGAAAAAGATGAGGAGAAAATTAAATTATGGTTCACGCGAAAGGGACACCATAGAAATGCCACTGTCATTTACATCACACAAAACATGTTCCAACAATCCAAGGCTAGTCGTACCATCAGCTTGAATGCACACTACATGGTATTATTTCAAAACACAAGAGATAAAGGCCAGATCAAAACACTTGCGAACCAAATACAACTACCCATTTGGTGATGGCGTATCAAGATGCAACCTCTACACCTCATGGATATCTTATCATTGACTTTCATCCAAGAACACCCGACCAGAATCGTTTAAGAACAGATGTGTTCCATCGGTGGGTAACAGGTGAAGATCGAGGACCGACCGTCTACACTACAGTATAAAATGATAGGAACATGACACCCGATCATCATTAAGGATACACCTACCATGGAAAACACACCACATACAGTGATCAAAGCTCTAGAATCGTTGAGTCGGGAAAAGAACCCAACGAAACGACAAGAGCTGGTAGAATCAGGATTAACAGAGATGGTAAAATGGTTCACCTTAGCTGCACGACTCATCTTAGAGAAAAAAGTAACCGTGGCAAAACAGACGATGAATTTTATGGAACGCAACAAAGACATTTTAAGACAGTTAGCTGATCAACATGTGGATCTGGCCACAAAACGACAACTTATTTTAAAACCTGGTGGTGGAGGTTTCCTTGGGGGCACCATCATTCGTACACTGCTTCGATGGAACGGGACCAAAGCTGTGAGAAAATTTGGTCCAGTAGCAAGAAAACAACCACCCAAACGAAAGTCACCAGCCAGGAAACGGTCACGAAAACAGCCAACCAAACGCAAGTCACCAGTAAGGAAACAAACAAGGAAGAAGCAGACATTGCCTCATGATCGATTTGTCACTGTAAGAAGAAAACGCTCTGTAACAACTGGAACACCAAAAGTGTCCCCCATACTGATTCGACGTGATGTTACATCAGGGACATCATCCAAAGCATCACCACTTGTGGCCCCATTCTCTCCACTGACCTCATCTACTCCCCGTTCTAATAGAAGTTCGATGAGGTCTGGGTTGGCTACACCACAAGGATCAATGACAGTTTCACCAAACCCTACAGTTCGACGACAATTGTTTGACCTTTCCAATTCTTCAAGTGGGCGTTCCTCATCATCATCATCATCAAGATTTTCACCAATCCCAAGTCTCCATTCCCCATTACCTACTGCCATTACTGCGATGAGAAATTCAGGACCACTGAGTAGTGCTGGCAATATCGCTTTACAAGCCCTTCAACAGTGGTATAAATAAAAGAGACCAAACATTTCATCATCATTTGTCATCATGAAGCGCAAACAACCACTCGTTCGTAAACATGGCAAAATGTTGCTTGCTTTGACAGAAGCCTCGCCCAAATTTCGAAAGAAATTATTCAAGAAGCACCAAAAGAATTGGTAGATTGTATTGCTGAATGTTGTCAAAACATTTTAAAAGGCAATGTACCACTGTCGGAGGCTCAGAAGCGTCGATTGCATTCTAAGAGACAACAGCTCCGACAGTTAGCGACCAAGAAAGTATCAGTTCGAAAAAAGAAAATCATTCTCAATCAGAAAGGTGGTTTTTACCCCTGCTGGCACTTGCACCACTCTTAGCCAAAACAATTATACCTCTTGCTGGTGAACTCATTCGGAAAATATGAAGAAGATGGCCTATGTTCCAGTTCGGTTGTTGGAAGAGATGAATCGTTGGAAGAAGGAACAACGACCTCGGTTACCCCCATCCCCTCAAGTGAGTCAGACTTCATCATTACAGAAAGAAATGAATCAAGTTCTTGACGACAATCAATTGTCTGAGTCAGAAAAAGCACAACAATTTGGAGAAGTATTACATCGCTTTCAAGTGTCACATAAAAAAGCACTCAAACCCTTCAGACCACACATGGCTGAGAAAACAACAAGTACAGTGACTGAAAAGAAAGAGGAAAAACCGATGACCTTGAAAGATCAAATTCTAGACAGTGTTCCTACGACCATGCGACGAAAGGCTACTCTTTTGTTAAACATGTTGAAAGACCATCCTCACTTAAGTTGGGATGAACATGGTCTGTTAGAATATGATGGAAAACCCGTTGAAGGTTCAAATATTATTGATCTGGTCAATGATGTACTTCGGCAGCGGAAAGGGTCAAATCCACGAGGATGGGAACAATTTTCTAGAGGACTGAAAGAGGTCAACATCCCACAAGAAGTTGTGGGCAATAAACGTCGATGGAATTTCATACAAACACCAGATGATGATGAAGAAGAAGAGGAGGAGGATGAATTTTATGATAGTTTTGCCCACACACCTACATCAAAGAAACGAAGACCTATTAAAAAGGAAGAACCCGAGGAGATATTAGCCCATTCGTCATGGGACGCCTACTAAAGAAGGACACGTTACTTCGTCACCTGTACTATGATACTGATAATCCTACGAGTTTTGGAGGAATTCAGGGACTCTACAAGGCAGCGAAAAAACAGTTGAAATCTATCACTTTAGAGGATGTACGAGACTGGTTGAGAAGTCAAAGAACCTACACGTTGCATAAAACAATACGACGAAAATTTCGACGTCGACAGACTGTGGTAGGAGGTATCGATCATCAATGGCAAGCTGATCTCGCAGATATGCAACGTATGTACAAAGAGAATTCACCATATCGCTACTTACTATGTGTCATTGATGTGTTTTCAAAATATGCTTGGGTAATACCCATCATTGACAAAACTGGAAAGACGCTCATCCAAGCCTTTCAGTCTATTCTAAAAGAAGGCCGAAAACCACTCTCTTTGCAAACAGACAAAGGCCGAGAATTTTTGAACAAAGACTTTCAGAAGTTTCTAGACAAGCATGACATTCATTTCTTCACGTCTGAAAACCCAGAAACTAAAGCGAGTATTGTTGAACGTTTTCAACGTACGCTAAATCAAGAATGTGGAAATATTTTACTCATCACAAGACCCGTCATTATGTGGATGTACTGCAACTATTGGTACATGGCTACAATCATCGTTTTCATCGAAGCATCGGACGTACCCCTGCATCTGTGTCTAGAGAAAATGAGCATGAAGTCACCAAGACATTGTATGGCAACCTTTAAAGGGTGATATAGTGCGCATCAATAAAACCAAGCAAACATTTGCCAAAGGCTATCTACCCAACTGGACAGTGGAATTGTTCAAAGTGGTTCGCATCAACAGAACACATCCATTGACCGTAAAACTGGAAGACTTGGCTGGAGAAACTATCGCCGGATCCTTCTACAGGGATGAAATTCAACATATAAAAGATGATGAGCTATACGAAGTGGAATCAGTTCTTGATCGGCGTACAAGGCGTGTAGGCGGTAAAACTTTTCAAGAAGTGAAAGTCAAGTGGCTTGGATATCCTAAAAAGTTTAACAGTTGGATTCCAAAATCACATTTAGTATAAAGTATAAACGTCGTGAACACCATGTCTCAGTCCGATACCAGCAGTGTTCAGGTAGACAACAGTATACAGACAGGAAAAAGTGAGGTACCAAACAACAGAATCACTTTCTTGACACAGATTGTGATCATCTTTATCATTGTCATCGTGTCATTAGTGAACCTGTGTCTCAACAGTCCAGATCGTGAACTGTGGTTGCTGCTGATGAGTACTTCTATCGGATACATTCTTCCAAACCCAAGTTTAAAATTTAAGAAACCATGAACTCTTTCTACATCACTCTAATCAGTGATAGTTCGATGGCATTGTACCCAAACAACACACAATGCTGTTTTAGAACCAAGCTGACAAAAACCATTGATGTCGACAAACAAAATTGGGAAGTGGCTCTCGTGGAAATGATCGTTCCCACACAAGTCAAAAACATTGAAGAGGAGGAAGGAAAATTCTACATCGTGACTAAAGATCCAGAACTGGCGGCAGCCTTTTCACAAGTGAAAAACGGGTGTGAATTAGAAGGCAAAAAATGGGCATTACCCCTTTGTATTCCTGCAGGCATCTATGCGTCACCACAACATCTCACTGACGAATTGGACAAAGCTATTAAACAAGCCACTAAAACAATTTTAACTCAAAGAAACCTCACATTTGGACTTGATTTTTCCGGCTTGTCAAAACGTGTCAAGTTTACCGGTAATACTGGATCAAAGATCGGCTTGGAACTTCATCCAATCCTCCTTACGAAACTTGGAGGAGAGGGAAGTACTGTGGTGTTTCCGGACAGAGAAAACAACAGATTCAATACGGTGTGGACCTCTTCACGAAGATGAACCATTTGTTTGTATATACCGATTTGGCAGAACACACTTTGATAGGGGATGTCGAAGCACCCATTTTACGCGTTGTGCCATTTGCCACAAAAACAAAAGCAGGGGCTAATCCACACATGCACTTTGAATTTCTAAATCTACACTACATACCTGTCAGCAGATCATATTTCAGTGAGATCAGTATCAATATAACCGGTGACACAGGGGAATCAGTTCATTTCACTCACGGGAAGTCGATGGTGAAGCTTCATTTTAAAAGAAAGACACGATGATTCCAGTTTACCGTGGTCAAGCTCGACAAGTCGGATATGGTTTGGGTTCCATGTTCAAGAAAATGGCCAGCAACATCTTACCCATGATGAAACCCATCGTGACCTCAGGACTAAAGACTCTGAAAAGAGAGGGCTTTAAACAAGGTTTAGGAGCCGTAAAAGATATTCTGTCTGGCCAAAATGTAAAGACAGTGATCAAGAAACGGGTAAAACATTGTTGAAAGATGTGGGTCTGAAAACTCTGAGAGGTATAAAGCTTCGAGATTTCAAACGTCGACATCATTCTGCTTTCATCGCGGCAAGGAGACGCAACAAAAAAAGAAAAATCTCATCGCGACCGTCAGATATTTTTGATTGAACAACATGATGCAACACGGGTCTTGTGAGTGTAGCAAAACTGAACTTGATGTGTCACATGTTCCACCTACCATGACAGCAATGCAAGATGCACAGTGGACAGAACATTATCCTGTGTCAGCACTGAGCAATTCATCTCCCATTGAATTTGTAATTCCTGCTCAATCAGAAAAGTGGACTGATATCAACCAGAGCTACTTGTACCTGAAAGTTAAAGTAGTCCAACCTGATGACACTAATCTGGCTGATGATGGAGAAACATCCACAGTAAATAATTTCTTCCACAGCTTGTTTAGCAGTATTGATGTGTACCTGAACAACAAACTGATCACCAATAATGCTGACACGTATGCGTACCGGGCCTACATTGAGAATTTGCTGTCTTATTCTACGGACACTAAATCAACACAGCTCTACGCTACAGAAATGTGGAGTCCTGACACGGCGGGTCATATGCAAGCGCATACAGTTGCGGGAGGTAATGAAGGATTTAGAAAAAGAAGAACACGTATCCACCAGAGTCGTGTTCTGGAAATGTGCGGACGTCTGCATTTAGACCTGTGTTTGCAAGACAAGTACCTTCCCAATGGTGTAGAGATACGGCTGCGACTCAACAGAACCCCAGTCAGTTTTTGCCTGTTTGGAGCAGAGGCAAAAATCCAGTTAATTCAAGCTGGATTCAATGTTCGGACTGTTGACCTGTTACCCGTAGTGGCCAACAACTTAAACCAGACCATCGCTCAACATGGCATGAAGATCCCAATTCGCCGAGCTGAGGTAAAAAACTTTCACCATTCCTGCAGGCCAACGATCAAAGATCGAAGATCATTTATTTCAAGGACAGTTACCCAAACGTATCATTCTAGGCCTGGTAAAGAATACAGACATGAACGGTGATCTGGCAACCAACCCATTTGATTTTCAACATTTCAACTTGTCTAAGTTAGAAGTCAGTGTAGACGGAAAGACGACACACAACTTGCCGTTCCAGCCTAACTTTCCCACAGGAGAAATTTTGAGATCATACATGTCCCTGCATCAAGCCACGGGATCACTCGGTTTAAACCGCTCCATGGGTCTGACAATGAACGATTACATGCAGGGGTACACACTGTGGGGCATTGACTTAACGCCAGATCAAGGATCAGAAGAGGGACAGCTGCATCCTATAAAAACGGGCAACTTGCGAATCGAGGTTCAGTTTCGTGCAGGTCTTGCTGACCCCATCAATGTGATTGTGTATGCCGAATATGACAGTCAGATAGAGATTAACGGGTTCAGAGAAGTCATCACAGACTATTAACCATGAGCAAATCAGGACAACAGCTGGCCAAACAACTGTACGAAGAAATCTACAACTTGAATAGGCGAAACGATATGGTAAAGAGTTTGAACCAGCATGTGGTGCATGAACTGCAGACACACCTCTTTGATATCGCGAAAGAAAACTGTTATGGTTGCATTGTTGATCATCCCAGTCAGACCCAACATCCCATATGTTTGTTTAGCAGCAAAAGTGAGTGGGCTGAACAGTGCATTAAAAAAACTGGACATGTATCAAGTGATGGAAAGATGGTACGCTGAACTACAAAACATGGATCTCACACGCGCTGAGAAAGCTGATGCTTATCAGATGTGGGCAAATATAAAGGCTAGTGTAGATACGAACAAGATCACACCATTGGAAACTTTTGAGTGCGAATGGGCAGGACGCATTAAACAAGATTGGGAAAATGGAAACGATTGAGTTGCAGTATATTTTGGATCATTCACCAATTCTAGCTCCCTTGAATGCCGTAGTATGTGCTAAAGATCAACTACCACAACGTAGACCAGAGACTGTAAAAGCTTACATAGTGAATACCCACAATTCGACTCAACCTGGTGAACATTGGGTGGTTGTGTTTTTTCAACGATAAATCGACTTACTACTTTGATTCGTATGGACAAAAACCACTCCATTGTGACATTCAACGTTTCTTGGAAAGACATGGACCCTATACATGGAATCTCATGAGACTTCAAGGATACAACACGTTTGTGTGTGGAGCATATTGTTTGTTTGCTTTGCATTTTCTTGTTCGAGGATGTGATTTAACACGGGTGTTTAGAGCTAAATTCCGGACAGAGGATCAACCTCACTTCAATTTGAACGATTCCAATGTGGGATGTTGGTTTTACCAGAACTATTCAGAACTGTACAAACGTGCAAGAAGACAAGTGTGTAATCACCACCAACAAACATGCACAGCTAAACATCCACCAAAGTTTGGAGATGGTCGTGCGTGTTTTGAATTACTGACGAATAGTTTGGACCCATTCTACTTTCATTAAAGTGTTATGTACTTGTTGTTCATAGTGTTTGCATTGTTCATATTGTTTGTTCATATTGTTTGTGTTTGCAATGTTCATAGAGTTCAATAAAAGGCTAAAACTGATTTGATTTCTTGTTGTTTATCTTACACATTAACAATTGTGATATATTCCCTCTCGAATATAGTTTGATGGCCCTGAAAAGGGCCGTTTTTGGTTTTTGTGATCCTGAATTACTCGGAGTCACCCTACTAACTCTGAATAATCAGGGTCAAACCATATGCCATAATAGGCTGAGCGCACTGTAGGCCCATGTTTAGCGAAAACACAGGCAGGCCAGGCATACACTTGATAGGGTGCCCTACAAAACGGGCACTTCTGAAGCCGTGCGAAGCATCTGACGCATACAATGTCCTGACATTGACACTGGTTTATGTGATATATATCCTCCTCCCTCTCCTCTAAACACACACCACACTTTTCGAACCAGAGTTTTTGTTCGGACATTGTGATTTCATCCTTCTTTTTAAAAAAACACTTATATAGTTATGAAAAAAAGTAGGTCAGTAGGTCAATCCATCCCCAAATGTCAAGGCCGAAGACAATGCTATCCAACTTAGGTCAAGGTCGAACTTGATTCATTGGATGGAAATTACATTCTCTGATTGGTGTACGCTAACAGTAGAAAGTAGGTCAATCCGCCTCAAGACTATAAAAGCACACTGCATCGTATCATAATCCTACTATCCAACCATGGAAAGCTACGTAACTTCTGATATCGTTAACAACGCCATACAGGCTGCTGATTTGTATGAGCTGACTACAGCTGCTAACCAGGCATCAGTGTCGTACACTCCGACTCCGATATACCAACCCAGCTACCAACCAACGTATCAACCTCAGCCTCCACCACACCAGCAGCAACCAGTACAGCAACAACAACAACCAGTGCAACAACCAATGCAACACCAACCGGCAGTGCAGCCAGTAAATAATGTTGGACAATCTATTCTGAGGGAACTCAAAGAGGTGAACAACAACCTCATCAAATTGCAAAAGAGAATGGTAGAAGTGGAATGCCGTATCAAAATGAAAACAGACAAGCTGGTGGTGCCTATCACTTTCATTCCAGAAAATGTGGAAGCATCCAACAAACGTCCACTTGATGCCGGATCCCATTCTAAGAATGGACTTGGAGCCCATTGTAAAGACATACAAAATAGCAAAAAGAGTAAGAAGTAGAGAGAGAAAAAACAACGGCCCTTTTCAGGGCCAAACCCAGATGTCTCGAAAGGACATATTTTTACAATTGTCAAACCAAGTAAATAAAAGTATCAAACGAAATGAATTCATGCCATTCGTTTTCAGACTGTGCTATGGATAAGTCACATATAACTATCGACTGCATATCTGACATGGACAAAATAGAAGCCCGACACCGACGTTCGCTTAAACTACAAGCCCGATACCAACGTACGCTTAAAATAACAACAACACTCAGGAGTATCATAGACAAATTGAGTGCATGTTACTTTCATGAACTATACTATGATGATATCTTAAATATCATTGAAGCACATTTCATCACCATAGAACATGTTGAATACCTGCTGAAGAAAACTCATAGACAAATAGAGTAACCACTACTCTGTGAAAAAACAACGACCCTTATCAGGGCCAACCCAAATGTCTCGAAAGAGAATATACCTCAATTGTCACCATTATTTTCAAGTTCCATTCAAAATTTTCTTTCATTAAAAATATGATCCAATGTTTTATAAAAATGTTACAAAAATGTTACAAAAATGTTACAAAAAAAAGTCATCACTACTACAAATTCGGCTTGAAATTTTTTTTAATTTTACAGCAATTCTGATATGTCAATACAAAAGTAGGTCAATCCAACCCAAAATGTCAAGGCCGAAGACAATGCTATCTAACTCAGGTCAAGGTTAAACTTGAATAGAACTAACGTTCTCTGATTGGTGTACGCTAACAGTAGAAAGTAGGTCAATCCACCTCAAGGCTATAAAAGCGCACCGCATCAAGCATTCGGTCATATTCTCGCTGCACAACCATGGAACCAATTCAGCAACTGAATGAATTTGTCCACGAATTGATGGGGTTGATCGAACGACAACGCAATGAGTGGAGACAACAGCAAGACCATATTGCAGAATACCATCTGATTTTGTCAAACATGGTACATCAGATGATATTGAGACAACAGATGATGCAACGCGATGAACATGATGACTATATGCTCATGGAACATCAGGAGATGTTGAGACAACAGCAACAAGATGAAGATGAAGATCATATGCTCATAGAACAACAGCAGATCTTACAAGATGAAAACGATGTCATCGTAATCAGTGACGATGGCATCGAAACCGAGCACGATGTGGACAATGTCACCGAAATCTAAAGAAGAAACAAAACGGCCCTTTTCAGGGCCAACCCCAATGTCTCGAAAGGACATTTTACAATTGTCATTTTTACAATTTTACATAAATCTGTTTTCATATAGAGTACCATTCGGTACTATAGATTCTGTTTTCATATAGAGTACCATTCGGTACTATAGATTTTGGTACCATAAATACCAAAAAAAAAAAAAATTTATGGTACCACGGTACCATAAAAAAAAAATTTATGGTACCTTGGTACCATAGTGCCACCCTATACTACTGACAAAATAATAATAATACATTTATTAGTTCCTTTAGTGTCTTGTAAGGTATTTTGAATATGTTTTTCCTACTTAATCGTTCTTGAAAAATAAATAAGATATTTGTGCAAAGCCGACCTCCACAATTTACTATGATTTTATTGCTGTTGCTCTTTTATGACGGATATGAAAGTTAAGTCTTTTACAATAAAACTCTCTGCTTGCAAAATATGTTCGTATAATATTATGCTAGTTTCGCTCTATTGTCCACATTAACATTACTAGTTAAAACTCAAAGTAATCTTTGTTGTATATTGAGGCTATGTGCACACCATTGCACAAGGTCGATGTAAAACTATGAAAAATAGTCAACTAATTAAATATTCGTCTAGAAATAGTTACGCTTCCTGTTTTGTTTTGTTTTTGCACAAAAATACTACTTTCTCAGTTATGGTGCTGCTACCGATGTCACTTAATAATGCAATGGCAAAAAACGTCACCTCATTAACTATTTATGTTATTTTATTTTCCATCAGTCCGAAATCAGCTTGCAATACATACTCATATCAAACATTTACCGAAATCTTTGAGGTGACTCAGTACAACAAACGGAACAGAGTAAGTATTTTATTTAGGCATGTGCATGGTACATAACAGATATAATTGCAATATTCTGTCACACAGCAAAAGTATAAATTAGGATGTAATATTGGCATATAACAAAACACATCTTCCTTGACAAAGCTATTTTAAAGAAATCAAAACTGTTTAAGAAAACAACAATCAACGCCGGAACTTAGGTTATCTAAGTTAAGGTAGTGGAACCCTAAAACTTGACTATTTGAGCTTACCGTCGCTTCGACAGTATTTCAGTCATATAGCGACGTCCAGCTAATCACAGGTGGAGGAAGACCCTGAATGAAAATCCGAATGAACTTGCCGGGATTCGAACCCACGCGGTGAGTAGAACCCTAATGCATGAGTTTTGGAATTCTGTTTCTTTGGCGGTGATTTTATTCTATACATTTAAAGAAAACATTTTGTGCGATAGAAGACATTTCTATCAACAGATTCTAAAAAATTAATGATTTTAGTTTGTCTAACCCTTTATGGAAATGCTTTCTCAAATTGTGTGGGGGTATACGTATAAAAACTGCTATAAAATCATCAAATTTCCCATTTTTTTCAGGAATTGAAATATCATATACCCTACGCATATATCAACTGGAAAACATAAGAGAAACTTGAAAAAAATGTATATTTATATATTTATGTAGAAAATATTCATTTTACAGTTTGACATCTTTCCCAATTTATAAAGAGAGAGAGAGAGAGAGAGAGAGAGATGAAAGAAAAATATAGAGTTGTAGTGCAATTTATTAGGCTGAATAATTTACCGCTACATCATGACTGTATCTAAAAGAGATCTTTTGAATTTTACAGATTATTTCGATATGTTGCTGCAGCATGAACATTTTAGGACAAATACGTCAAGCAATGATTTAAACCAAAAGTACCCGGTACATTGCTGCCCATTAAACAAAAAAAAAAAAAAAAAAAAAATAAAAAAAATGAAATAAAAAATCACCGACCTTATATATAAAAAGTGGTTGATTTTTTTTAATGCGGCAGTTTTTCAGTCAAATCAACGTACTGGATACCTTTGATTATTACAATGCAATTACCTTCATCTCCATATAGACATCTGACTCGACGTTGTTCTGCACCATTTTTTTTTTGTGGACAGATGGTCTTAGTAAAAAAAAAGTTCTGAGTTGTTGTGAATTTTGTGTTAGTACTCGTTAGTAAGTTTACCGGTGCTTTACTTAGAAATGCCAACTGAATGAAGAGTTAACCCCTTTCCTCCCTTGTTAATGTTTCAGTACCCGTTCTCGCACTGAGGGTAAAACATATATCATTCGGAGACTGTTTTTCTCATTGTGTGTATTTATCACTATGTGTCTAGGAGCATTTTTATTTTAATTTATATATTTTTTTCAATAAAAGTATTTCTCTCATTTAATTTCCAGCAAATCTTGCTTCGATATTTGGGATTGTGGTTGGGCCTGGTATGATGTTAGGCTTTCGTAAAGAGATATAATCGTATTTTTTGTTTTGGTTACATACCGTTTTAAACCTCTTAATGTTGTTTGAAATAGAGAACTATATATTTTTTTATCACAAAAAGGCCAAATATTGTATGTTTTGGGGTCTATTAACTTCATTGATATCCTAGATACCAGGATCATGATCGTTTCTAAGTCAGTGGTGATTTTGCCAAAAATGGTTAGTTATTAGTTCCAACTACGTTATCCGGAAATACATTGTTGTGAATTTAGGTATTGTTTGGAAGCGCACGTGTCTTCTTTGATGGCACTTGCATTACTTGCTTGGATGTGGGAACAGTCATATTAAATATTTCTGAGATAACCACACAACATGCTTGTGTTAGGACAAAAAATATTTATTATATATATATATATATATATATATATATATATATATGCTGAAGAATGATATATACATGACAGCCATATTGAATTTTCACGGCTCTTCGTCAAGAATAATTTTTGTGACTTATATCGGTACATATAACAACCAATTATACAACGAAATGAAGAGAGTTGTCATAAAAAAATAAATTTGTAATTTTATAGAACAGAAACCAAAACTGAATTTAATTATATCTTGAAATAGCTTCTACATATTTAGAATAAGCTGCTGCTACTAACATATGTATATAATAATATGTACAGTATTCATACCTGCTTAACCTCTCTGTAACTAAAACTGCAATCTCCGTCTTTCATGGCTATCCCAGCAAACCTCAATCACAAAAATAACTGTGTAAAATATAGCCGACAGCTTGTAATTTCTCTGGTGTTCTCAAAAAAAAAAAAAAAAAAAAAAAAAAATAAGAAAAGAAAATGCCAGGGCATATACAAAACTTACTGAGTTAACATTTTATATAATTTTACAATTTGTTCATATATATTATACATCACATCATATGGTCTTATTCAATTTAATCTTTTGATAAGTACAAATTCGAAGAAACGATTTGAATTTTTGTCTAAAGTAATCTGTAATAACCTACACGGAACACCAATCTAACACAATAGAATCAAAATATATATTCATATCAATAGTAGCAAATTTATACTTCTTTATTAATAAGAAATACACGTCGTTGCCTTTTCGGTAAAAGAGACAAATGATTGGCTTTGATACTTAAATAAATTAAATTTTTTTGCAGATTTTTACCGTTGTGATTGTTACTTGCAAAGGTGGAAAACCGATTCAGAGACAAATATGGTGTTAGGCACATTATATAAACATGTAAAATATAACTTTGACATGGAATTTTACCTTACAAATATTTTATTATGGGAATTAAGAACTTCTTCACATTGTCTCAGAATTGAAACTGGCTAATATAGAGATCGAATTGAAAGACTTAAACGAAAAAACAGTTTACTAGTATATTGTGATACCACTGATTTTGAGGACGATTTCCATTTTATCGTATAATGTCCTTGTATTCTGATTTAAGATGGAAATATTTAAAACAGAATTTTTATGTATGACCAAATATGTAAAAAAAATAATTGGCACTACTATCTAGTTCAAATAAACGATTATTTATCAATTTGAGTAAATACATCAAGCATTGAAACATAGGAAATTTAAAACTGAAGAACGTTCTTAATAACGTTAATTTTATTTATTAGATTATATTATATCATAATTTATTCGTTATTTGTGTATGGTGAGTCAATCAATACTCCATTGTTTAAATCAAGAAATTCATAGCTACGTACGTATGCGTGTACGCGCGCGTGTTTATAAACGTACATGCTGCGCGTGCGTGTGTGTGTGTGTGTGTGTGTTGTAGCAAACTAGTTTGTCACGTTTTAAATCGCCAATTTGTTTATTTGACGATACTATATGTTGTATAAATTGATTAAGCTAATCAACTGATAAAGCTAGTTTGAGATGGTTCATAAAAAAGCAATTTGTGTTACATATCTTCAATCTTCACGCATACATAACTAGCATAATCAATACAAAAATAGTACCTGGCAAACACACAGCACACACGATGTTAAACATCAGTCGTTTCGAAACCACACAACCGACACAGCCTTTCATTTAACCCTTTCCCTCATACAGACTCATTTTGACGCACTCAATAGGTACCACATAAAGCCCGATCTGCAGAAAACCACAGTTAAACCTTACCAAATTTAATTATAACGTCCTCAATTCCAGACCACTGAGGAGCAGCGAACAGCATAAAACCTGATCAGCCTTAGAGTTATTCGCAGGCTGATCTGTTTTTATGCTGTTCGCATAGGTCTTTTCATGGTGTCCTCTATGAGGGAAAGGGTTAAACCCAACAAACAAACAAACAAACAAAAGTTTATCGGTTCATATATCAACTATTCAAAAGAAATTTGATCATAGTTTTAAAAGAAATTTATGAAGCACAATTAGAATATCAAAATGATTCATATTTTTGCAAATCAATACTATGTAATTGATGTTACTTTAGCTCACATCAAATATTTATTCATGCTTGCAAAACAAATTAATTGACAAAACATCGAAAAGAAATGAACATGGACCTTACTTTCATTTTTTGTTACACATCATTCAACAAACAGATCTGTATTTTGAATTGCCCTTGTTTAGAGAAGAAAATAACACACATACATTTTTAGCACAATGCTCAAACCTAAGTGAATTTAAAACTCATGATCATTTGTAAAACTCTGATTAATACAGAAAAGAGGTCTGTTCCATCCGAGGATTTCATCGCTCTTATATATTTAAGACCTGTGATAAAATTTCATTATTTAAAACCCTAGTCACTCATTAAGCCCTTCCCTGCGGTATGCAATGTAGCAATTGGATATCGAACTTCTGAGCAGTACAGGGGCGCGTGGAAAACTTTTGTACAGAAAGGTCTCGTATTCGGTCACTATGCTTTACATGCATGTATGAGAGAGCGAGAGAGAGAGAACATATGTTTAAGATTTTTAATTACACGTTGTTCTCATAGGTCTTTTCATGGTTTCCTCTATGAGGGAAAGGGTTCAAATATAAGGACTGATAGCTATCACTTAACCTCGTATAGACTCAGATTAACGCAATAGTAGAGGAGACCCACATCAGAATGCTCCTGCTCTGTGGTTTTGATTCTACACCGCCTGCGCTTTAATTCCTATAAATTAATATTCATCAATTTTTATGCATGTATATAGATATTCATGTGGTATAGGGTAAATTAAACTTCTTGAAATATCCAGAAATTCAAATCAGTTACCTGTTTGATGTCAGATAAAGGTGATTTTCCTTTTCATCATAAACAGTTATCACAAACATATAAAATCACCAATTATCACATATAAACTAAAGAAAGACAAACACCCAATGCATTATCAAACTGTAAACAGCACTGTTCAGTTCTTTACAAGACGTTTCTCATTACTCAATATTCACTCTTTTTTTTTTCAAAATGGCGCCAGCAATTAATATATTGTGAGCGATTTCGAATAATAGGTGTAACAAGGGTCAGGACTGCCACAAAATACGCCCATCATGGTATGGGGACTCTCAGAAATAGCTCAGAGAAACAAGCTACTGTCCATAAATAAGCAAAATAATTCCAAAATCCCATTAGTTAATGATGTTAATCATAAAAAAAAAAAATGTTGATACATTTCTATTAATTAACTGCAAGATCTGACAACACCTCATAGGGTCTAAGGACTAGGGACAAGCAAATTTTCAAGTATGTTGTGTACATCAAGGGCCATAACTTCAAAGTCATTCACATGAGAATGCTGGATATCGAACTCAGCCAAGATATTATGGCAATGCACATGTGTGGAAAGTTTGAAGAGGATTGGGCAAACAATATTGAAGTTAGAGCCCAGACAATCACAATATCAAGTATTTTGTGTACATCAAGGGCCATAACTTCTAAGTCATTCACGCAATAATGCTGAATATCGAACTCATCCGCGATTTTATGGCCATGCACATGTGTGGAAAGTTTGAAAAGGATTGGTCTAACGGTATTGAAGTTAGAGCCCGGACAATCACAATTTCAAGTATTTTGTGTACATCAAGGGCCATAACTTCTAAGTCATTCACGTGATAATGCTGGATATCGAACTCATCCGCGATATTATGGCCATGCACATGTGTGAAAAGTTTGAAAAGGATTGGCAACGTATTGAAGTAGAGCCCGGACAATACAATTTCAAGTATTTTGTGTACGTCAAGGGCCATAACTTCTAAGTCATTCAAGAGATAATGCTGGATATCGAACTCATCCGAGATATTATGGCCATGCACATGTGTGGAAAGTTTGAAAAGGATTGGGCAAACAGTATTGAAGTTAGAGCCCGGACAATAACAATTTCAAGTATTTTGTGTACGTCAAGGGCCATAACTTCTAAGTCATTCACGCGATAATGCTGGATATCGAACTCATCCAAGATATTATGGCCATGCACATGTGTGGAAAGTTTGAAAAGGATTGGGCAAACGGTATTGAAGTTAGAGCCCGGACAACAAATGTTCCACGCCCGCCCGCCCGCCCGCCGTGAGTGTTCACATAATACGCCCCATCTTAAGATGGGCGTATAAAAATCATATCACCAGAATAGCACGGAACAAAAAGAATATTTCGGATGCGGCCTTTATTCGAATAACATAAGTTCGAATAATCCAAGTAGTTTTTTTTTCTTCATAGAAATGTTAAGAAAGGAACTGTTACCACCGATGTATGTCGAATAAAGTCATGTCATTGAAGAAAAGGTTGTGGAGTAACCGAGGTTCGATTGTATTTTAAAATCATTTTACTGTTGATATCATCTTACCCGTATAAAGTTTGAAATTCGAACCCTCTTTTTTGCACTTAGAATAATGTAAATATACTGGGAAATCACTCGTTTTCATGCGACACTGATTATTGTTTGTTTCATGGAGTTTTTTTCTCTCACAAATATTACCCCCCCCCCACACACACACACACAAACATACACACACAAAAACCTTTTTTTAGATACATCTCACGTTTTAAAGATAATGAATCCACGAATAAATGTACCCACACAATTTCCTTAAGCTCAAAATCAACGAAATAAAATGGTAACGTAAATTAACTGATTTATAATATTTCTAATTTCGATAGACATTCCTAATGAGTGTAGGTTATAGTTGTCTGAAATACCGAATGTAGTTTGAGTGTAAAATGTTTCCGAAGATGTAGTAAAATCGTGCATCTGCTGCATAATTAATGTATCGTCTGAAAAACGGTAATTGATTTGGCCGCCAAATTGTTCTAGCAGACTCGGATGTAAGTTATTTATGTTTACTATGTTAATTTTCTCTCTCTCTCTCCCTCTCTCTCTCTCTCTCTTTGACGTTCAGCAAACAAGGATAGTTACAAGACTAGTTGGCCCAGTGACAGGATAATGGTGCTTGTTGTGGAATCATGCCACTTGTCTACGGCGAGCTATTTAAGCGGCACGATTTATGTATCATGTAGACCTTTAAAGTCCAAAAATATCTGAACTAACGTCAACGGGGCGTTAAAAAAATCTGTATTTGTATTGTATTATATTGTATTGGGGTTTACCGTCGCTGCGATAGTATTTCAATCATATAGCGACGTCCAGCTAATTAAAGGTGGAGGAAAACCCCGAATATACAGAAGTACCCGGGTAGAACCACAGACCTACCGCAAGCCAGCTGGAAGGCACATGAAAAATCCGAAGTCCCTCCCGGGATTCGAACCCACAGCGGTGAGTGGCTGAGAGATTTGTAGTCCACGACTGTAACCGCTGGGCCACGGCGGCCCCCGATAAGAATCTGAAAAATCACTATCTTTATAAAATATTTTTGACACAAAATAAAATCCACAAATCACATTCTTTTTCCAAAAATATACTTTGTATTGTTGTAATATTATACACATAAATTATTAAAATTTAAGATATGCAACCTAAAAAAAATTTTTTTCTACAGAAAATGTGCTTGGAATTGTTATCGGTATGTTTGTTCAAACATAATTTTCGTTACGAGTCATGAAACTTTTATTTGTCATTCGTATGATGTTAAATCGTAACGAGTTTTATATTGCGAATTGTTCACTCATAGACCATTCAACACCTCATCTGCATTCTTTAAAGATGTTCTAATACGCAGCATGTGTAAATGTAACCCGATGAATTACACAAGCCAAGCGCGTGACCCATAACAAACTTTCATTGGCCAAATAATACATAAGACGTGGTTTGTTTTACTACGGTCATTTAGTAACTACATTTTGACGTTGTTGGTGGTTGGTATCCGAACTATTGTAGATCATTCCCCAATAAACCATACAGACTGAAATGTGCCATTCAATCCTAAATTAAAAGCATTGAGACTAGTATTCTATATTATAGATCTATAATCCTCCTTTTGAAAACGTACATGCTAAATTTTTGAGGGATATTAGTGACTGCAATATATATTTATTTTTATCATAAATGTGTAATTCCAGTGAATAACTGTATTTAAAAATAAACAAACCTGAATGAAGCATTTTTTGACCTCAGAAAAAAAAAGTCATTGTCTTGTCCATATTAAACAAGCCAGACAAAAATGTTCTGATTGATACATGGCAACAAGTGTAGAGCTTAGTTCATGTATATATCGGACTAAACGCTTTCTTACAAACAAGAGCGTTATAGTGACCTTAGTTCCCTCGCCTGAGCACAGGCTAAATAAATCCATAATAGGTCACATAAAATCTGTCTTTGTGAACTCTAAAATCAGCGCGAATTCAGTCCTGATTATATATTGCCTTCCTCCATCCACGTCGCAGTTGTTGTCTTAGTAACGCTGCAGTGGGAGCGTAACCCTGATCATGAGCACGGTTATGATTCTCTTCCGGGTCATTCCCGTGATCGTATAACTCCACCCCAAATAACTTGTCCCAGTCAGGCTTATATACTGGAGCCTCATTAAATTTAGCCCACTCCGTATACCGATACCGATCAGTCCTCATTGTATATCCCATAACGTGGGTATCTCCGACCTTTCGTGGATATTGAGAGAATGATGCGTTCTTTATGGGCCTGTCTGGGTTGTATATAAGCGGAATTAGGCTTGTTCCTTCCCGACACAGCGCAATATGTGTTGAATCTACAGGACAGAGAGGCAGAGGTGGAAGACCGGCAGCTTCAACTAATGTCGGATACAAGTCCACAAATTCTGTGATTTGGCGAGTTTGGATGCCTACATTCGTCCATCCGGGTATATGTACCATCATGGGAGCATGGGTTGCAAGTTCGAAATTAGTTTGCTTGCACCACTCCCCGTGCTCGCCAAGCTGCCATCCGTGGTCCCCCCAAAATGAGACGATGGTACTGTTCGCAAGACCTAGAGCATTCAATTCTGATAATACCTTTCCAATCAAAGAATCTGTGTAACTCAGGGCACTATAATACGCTCGTCGTAGTTCCAAAACTGTTGTGTCTGGAAATGTTGTATTAATCGCCCCTGATGCGTTCAATGCCTTTATATCGTCATACCCACGTAACCCAGGAAAACTATACCAAGCTACTTCCGGCATATCCACAGGAGCGTAAGGATTGGGCGGCAATTTAACACTCGCACTAGGGTAATGCTCCAGAAATGATTCTGGAAATACAAAAGGCAGATGAGGTTTGTGGAAACCAACAGCCATAAAGAAAGGTTTTCCTGATTGTGCTGATGCAAAGTGTTGAAGTTTCTCTATCGCATGAGTGGCGATTTGCTGGTCAATAAGAGGCTTTGTTTTTAGTTTGTACGCTGGTATTGCCTCCCAGCTTCGATTCTTGCTTTCAAAGTTTGGAATCCCGTGGAAGTATGGTTCGGTCCAGGAGACTGGATCGTCCCCACCGGAAGCTGCCATTCCTGGATGGAAAATTTTCCCCATTCCTATCGAGGCGTACCCATTTTGCTTGAAGTATTCTGGGAGTGTCGTATAGTTCCCACCAACCTTCCGGAAGTAGTGCCCCAAATCGTACACGTGGGTTGTATCCGGTCGTCTTCCGGTTAGGAGGGAAGTTCGACTCGGCGAACAAAGCGCCTGCTGCACGTAGGCTCGTTTCAGAAGAAGACTTTTGTTTGCAAGAGCATCTAACTCAGGTGTATACATCACCGGATGTACTGGAGACGGGAAATCGGGTCCATCGTAGCATCCGAGCTGTGGTCGCATGTCATCTGCCACTAAAAATAGCACATTCATCCGTGCATCATTTAAATGAAACAATCCTATTAAAATCAGTGAAAACGCTTTGAACATATCCATTTTTATGAAATCTCCTTCTACTGCAGATCTATTACACCTCTTGTTAACACCCCTCAACACACCCAGACAGATAAATCGATACTCGTTATGCACGGTGCACGGTCTGCCAACGCTTAACTATTTGGTGAAAGGCGAAAGAGGAAACTAACTATTGAATACTGTTACACAAAACTGTGAGTAGCACGATCTACAATCATGTAACTTCAGTAGCATATTTATACGCGTGTGTGTATAACCCATGACAAAATACATATGCATCTAATCTATGTTATATATCATATATATCATATAGTCCTCGGTAAAACTCTTGAACTTTGCTCAGTGGCCTCGTAATATCCTATAAACTATTGTTGTAAGTACTTCTTAACTGGACACCAAAACAACTACATGTATACGCTTAACAATGTTCAGTATATACTAGGGATATATTTAAATAAGATTTACGAATAGTTAACGTGTGTATGCTTATTCAAACCAACCATCTTCTGCAGGTCTCTGTACCGGAACGGAATAACATTTGTAAGGCTTGAATCATTACATAATTAACATAAGAAAGTGTATGCTGATGGCGGTAAGATCTATCAGACACCCTCACACACAAAGTAGGTAGTTATCTACAAAAAGGTACATGCATCCATCCGTATGTAGTTACAGCAAGCGAAAGAAGATACCGGACTAGAAGCTCCTTGTCTGTTGCTGGTTATATATATATATTCTAATGAATGCAGTAAAACCCATTTGTATTGTATTGTAATATAATGTATTGTATTATGTTGTGTGTGTGTGTGTGTGAGAGAGAGAGAGAGAGGGGGGGATTACTAAACTAAATGTATATATGTTTTTGCTAATATTTAAAAGGCGATTTCTTTAAAGATAACGATATATCCTCTCTTTATCATGTTTGAGAGAGAGAGAGAGAGAGAGAGAGAGAGAATACGATATCTCGCTTAAGTTCCACATACGCAGGTTTACAAACAAAGTATAACATTAGTTGGATTCAATGTATTAAAAGCAACTTCTGTTTACAATATCCGGAAGTAACATTAAATTACATTTCATATCATTGGCAAAAAAAATGAAGTTTGTGAACTACCGAGTCTCGCAACAACATCCTAAATAACCAGCGAATAAGGACAAGTATAAAAGAAAACAGTCTTAGTGTAAATAAATGACATTGTATACGGATTATAGGGACGTAATGACATAAAATAAGGCATTTCTATTGTGTGGAGATTACAACCGGACTAAGAGAGGTGACAGGTGGTAAGGCCAGTACCTGCTACAAAACCACTAATGAGATTGCTGATGAATGATGATATGACAGCGTTAAAGAAAGTAAACCATTTCTAATCGGTAGATAAATTATTTTTTAGCATGATGGTCATTGATAAAATATTAATGTTTTTAATTCTTACCTTCTTTCAATGCTCATTATTATTTATTGATAATTGAACATCAATATTGATATATCAAAACAAACATTTAGGAATCACTTGTCAGTTATCTCGTTTAGAACGTTAATGTTAGCCTAGTAATGCCTTTTTAGTAGTTTGACTTTTTTGTGAGGGGGGGGGGGAGGTTAACGTCCCGACGGCAGTATATTAGAAATTTGGAGACGATGTCTACTTGAGACACATATAGTGCTGCTACACTGCAGTATCACGTCGTAGACATGTGGCATGATACCACACCCAGTCACATTATCCTGACACCCGGCCAACCAGACCTTGAACTACCTTTATCTTGAGAGCCAAGCAAGGTAGCTATACCAGTACCATTCTTTACGACTTTGGTATATCGTGGCCATGGATCGAACCCACAACCACCAGATTCCGGGGCGGACTTTCTAACCATTCGGTCACCGTGACCGGTTTATAGTTATGTAGTTAGATATTGTGTATTAAAAAGCATATTGTATATACAGATATAAAATATGATATGTATAAACACAATAGCCTTTCAAGCTTGCAAAAATATCAATGATCAGTCTTCCGCGCAAACCGTCAGCGCAGGGCAACAGGTGTTGTCTGTTTGAGTTTATCCAAGTTAATATATATAGGATCTGACATGAACAGTTATTACTAAACGACCGTAATAAAATTTTCAGAACGAGTTAATTAAAATAAAAAAAAAAAAAAAAAAAAAAAAAAAAAAAAAAAAAAAAAAAAAAAAAAATATATATATATATATATATATATATATATATATATAAAAAAAACATGAATGAGCGGACTGTGAACGAATTACTATATGTAATCTTACGCTAAAAAACGACGATTTATCATATGAAAAATGCATCTTTTTGTGCAAAGTTAGTTGCATCAAATACATTTAATCCAGCTGTTTGAGTTCAACATAATATGTTAATATAGAATACACGCGCGTGACGCAGAGTGATGTAAATCGGACTAAAAGTTCTATGTAATGTGTTCAATATAAGAAAATACGTGATGGTTATACGAAATAGGAAACAGCTGCTTAAGCATAATGTCATGTGATAAATAACCTTATTTTACCTAATGTGCACTTTTGTATAATTTACAACAATCCTAAAACCAAATTTTACAATCAGGATGTTTTAGATAAAATATCCTGACAAATATGACTAATATCTCGTCAGGTTAGACCACAGCAGCCAGTGCGTGGTATTTACTGCACATTCCACGAGAAACGTAAGATACACTGGCTTAGGCAAGAAACATATTCATACTGTTTATAAGGAATGAATAAAAATCTTAAGTTTCTATTTCAATTTCACCATACTTGTTAGATTATGAAAACAACCCTTACAATCGAACGTATATGTAAATGATAAGTGAATGTCTTTGTCTGTTTATGTTTAAAATCACAAATGATAGGTGATAGATAACTCCTAAGTTTATACACCTTACTACATTCATTTTTAGTCGTGTGTGACGTAGTCACTCACTGCTATAGTACCCAATAGTATATTCTGAGCATCCGTTTCGTTTAATTGAAAACCGAATAACCTCTCTACTTTGTATGAATAATTGAACGATTGAACAAACATCTAAAACACAGGTATGCTGAGATTCAGCTAAAGTGTTGAAAACATAATTTTGAGTAAAAAAATATCTAAGGGACATAATAATTGTGTGTGGCATAAAAGCAGAGAAGAACTAATTTCTCTATGATGTTGCGTATCTGTAACTTTACCATGCGTAGGAATATAATTTGTTTTGATTCAAATGTGGCTCGTAGGTTAATTTGGATTGTGGATGTGCAAGTGTCCGTCATTTAATCGTGTTACAATGATCCATATAGAAAGCTCAAATTCCAATACAAATCCATGTAACTTACTATCCAGGAGTTATTTTATGCACTATAGAATGGCCGATACCTGTATATCTTCTATCCGAAGTTGCTTAGGAGCGAGCCAGTGATATTTGCATCTTTAAATAGAGACTGTGCCGTCGCTCTGTTATATAAGATGCTGAGAGTTCAAATCAAAGCGCCGATAGCGCTGAGAGAACAATATTGTCGCATTTCTTATGTTTATCAAAGTAAATTTAATAAACGGGTGTCAAATTGTCAAGAAATTGACAAAAACCCGCTTTTAATTTGCATTAACAAGGTCATTACAAGTAATTAAAGATGAACGCACCATTTGTTTCAACGGATTCGTTGCTTTGTGTCTCGGTTTTGTCGTAGTGTGTATGGCTCACAAATGAAGCTATGGGACATGATTCCCGCTGTAAGCAAGATGTTTATACTTCACCAAGGCGATCGTTACCCGAAGGAGCCGTGATCCAGTAGTGACGTACATGACTTCGGATCCGGAGGTGGTGGGCTCGAAACAGGTATTTTACATGACCTTCCCAGGCGCAAAGTACTGGTCCAATCCAGAATCCACCGAGAGGGATCAGTATAAGTTGCAAGAACTTGTTTCACAATCGACGTGAAATAAATAAGTTTAAACTATACTAACTTTTTCTAGTGATACAAAGGGAACTTGGAAGGTCGAGGGGATAAGTTGAGTTTCATTGGAGCATTTATAAAAGTTTTAAACTTAATGTGTTAACTTTATCATGTGTTAATTATCTCAGATTACTTGAAATCATACATCTAGGTTGCATTCTTCCGAATATTAATTTGGCGTCCTATTGTTCAGATTCGAACTCACAACTGTCATGGATATACTTGTATGATATCATCAATTATTAGCAATTAATATAAATGTTTAAACTGTTATAATTGAACTTGATACTGTCCAACAATGCATAAAATCCTATTGTAATATGAGGGGGCTAGGTGACCGCTTGGTTTTAGTCACTGACTTACAATGTCATAACCCCTCGAATCTTGGTCACGTGGTGAAGAGCGTCGAGTGCATGACTCAACCATGGTGTCCTACCAAGTAAGCGAACATGGCAAACAAATGTAGCTACCCTTGTAGACTTTTCCCTTTAACCTACACACTCTATAAAATGTCATTCCAATTTACTATAAAATACTACCTTCAAATACATTTATTACGGAAAAAAATTCATTAATGATTCACTCTAAAAAACACAGAGGATGGTATTACTCTAACATAAGACAGGAACTTCAGGGGAAAATATGGCTTACCTGGTAGTAATTCTATGCCCGCAACTTCGTGCGTACTGTAAGCTAATTAATCCATTTCAGTCATTATCGTTAAATTACGTCTGGCTTGAACACAATTTCACACTGGTAAATGATTACATGTATATATTATTCTTTAAGGCAGCTTAACCTAGTATATTTACGTGATTTTATGCATTTTAATTACTTCCAGGGCAATTCCCTGGTGTTACTGATGTATTACTGGCTAGACTGCATGTGTATCGGACATACTTTAAAGTCACCTAAATGTTAGTAAAAAAGTACGAGCGTGCGGACGGCTGGCTCCTTCGCATTCAGTTTGCCCATTAAACAAAATAAAAAGGGTCAATTGGAAGTTTTTTTTTTTTTTCAGATACATCATTTAAAAAAAATCAGATGCGACCTCCTTGGCTGAGTGGTTATACATGTTTGCGCCGACTACTTAGCTCCTCGCCGCTGTAGGTTTAATCCCGGCAACGTCAATCGAAATGTTCATGCCAGTAAACTGGTTTGCCTTTGAAATGTCGAAGGACACGCAGTATTTACTTAAAGATGTAATGGAAAAGATTTTCTTTCTTCTTTTTTTTTGTCTAAAAGACTAATAAGTAAGTCGACGGTCAAGATAAGCTGTCAGTTGGGCCACCAGATGCGCTGCGTATAAATTTGGCCAAAGTTAATCTAGTATAGCTTTCCGCCACTGATACATATAATTCTGTCCTTTTTCAAACATTATTATTTTGCAAATTTTAGTGTAATATGTTTCAAACAGATAAGACTACGTCTGAGAAATGACGATTAAAAATATTGGAATAGGGGACACCCGGGTTCGAACCGGGGACCTCTCGATCTGCAGTCGAATGCTCTACCACTGAGCTATATCCCCCTTGTTATAGCTTAGGTCACAAAATCATTTATATTTGCTATGCAGGACGTATATAGAACTCGCTCATGATGACGTGTCGGACAGAATAATTATATCAAGGTTTGCAGGGGATTATGATAACAAACCCTACATATTTCTAGCTAGCTAAGTGGTCCGCGTTTCATGTTAAAAAAATAAACAAAAACGAAAATCAAAGCATTTAATGAAAAAAAAAAACAACAACAAAAAACATAGTGTCACGAACATTCTTTTTCTCACTTCTCACTTCAATCATAAGTACTATGCAAATTTATATTTAAGCTTGAGTTTGATCAAAACGATTATTAAACATGGTTTGTTTTTCGATTTCCATGCCTGAAAATGGATAAACAAAAATGGGATTGGTTTTCGTTTTACTCACTTGAATATGAAATGATGGTATATACACGGACCCTATTATCCGATATTATCGCACTGCATTTATGTGATGTTTTTAATGCTATTTTTGACTCGGGGGTATTTCCAGATTCATGGACTAAGGGTATAATTATTCCTCTACATAAGAAAGGAGATAAAAACGATGTTAATAATTATCGAGGTATTACGTTATTGAGTGTTTTGTCTAAATTATTCACCACTATATTAAATACACGAATTGAAAAGTTTTGTGAAAAAAATTCACGCATATCTGATTCTCAGTTTGGTTTTAAAAAAGGACATTCGACGGTGGATGCTATGTTTGTTTTATATTCTATTGTTCAACGCTATATAAACAATAATAAACGTTTGTATGTTGCATTCATTGATATGAAAAAATGTTTCGACGGTATCTATAGAAATGGCCTCTGGCTTAAGTTATTTAATGCAGGTATTAAAGGGAAAATGTTAAGAATAGTTAAGCATATGTATAAGGATGTCAAGTCATGTGTAAAGCATTGTAATACATTTTCTGATTTTTTTCTCTTGTTCAATTGGCTTGAGGCAAGGGGAGGTAATATCCCCAATCTTAGTATCTCTGTTTTTAAATGATATTGAATCTTTTATACAAAATGGTGCCGAGTCTAATATTACGATTGATGAACTCGCAATAATTATCTTATTATTTGCAGATGACATGGCCTTGTTCGGTGACTCACCATATGATCTTCAAAAACGTTTAGATCTTTTATTTCAGTATTGTAAAAAATGGAGTCTAGATGTAAATATTTCGAAAACAAAAGTTATGGTTTTCAGGAAGAAAGGTCGTCTGTTAGCGCATAAAAAAATTTACTTACAAGGGTATTGATCTAGAAGTAGTTGATGCATTCAACTATTTAGGAACTGTGTTTTACTATACGGGTTCATTCCTTTGTAACACGGAACACCTGGTTGGTAAAGCTCTTAAAGCAATGAATTTGTTGTTATATAATTGTGTTAAACTTCCACTGAGTCCAAAATATTTATGTCAGTTATTTGATGCTTTTGTTGGATCTGTTCTAAATTACTCTTGTGAATTGACAGGTTTTTCTAAATCTAAAGAATTAGAAAGGATACATCTTAGATTTTGTAAAAGGATATTAAAGGTTAGAGCTAGTACTTCAACAGCTGGTGTATACGGAGAATTAGGCAGATATCCCCTTTATATTCATCGTTATTACAAAATAATTAAATATTGGTGTAAGGTTATGCACTCAAAAAATAAACTTGTTTCATGCATGTACAGGGCGGGTCTTAACGATTTCTTATTGGGTCATAAGAATTGGGTTTTCTGTGTTAAGAAACTGCTAGATACGTACGGTTGTTCATATGCTTTTGTGAGTGATATAGATGTAAAGCAGTTTCCCATATTTTTTAAGCAACGTGTTTTAGATTGTTACTTACAGGAATGGAATAGTTTGATTCAAAACAGTAGTGTTTTAGACGAGTATAAGTATTTTAAGAAAACAATTGATTACGAATTTTATTTAGATATATTACCTGCTAACCTCAGACATTGTGTTACTAAAATTAGGTTATCAGCTCATGAGTTAAGAATACAAACTGAAAGATTCTCAAGAAATCGTATAACTAGGGAAGAGAGAGTGTGTCTTATCTGTAACAGCATCAGTGATATTGAAGATAATTATCATTTCATTGTTATATGTCCAATGTATAAGTCATTGCGTACAAAATTTCTAAGTTTTGATTTATATACTAGACCATCTATGTTCAAGTTAATAGCTTTGTTACAATCTAATGATAAAGATGTTTTGTTTGGCCTTGCTAGATACATTTCTTCTGCTTTAAAACTAAGGAAAACTAAATTGAGTCAACAAAGATAAATTCGTTCTATGTGTTATTTAGTCAGTATTTATACATAATTAATTATTTGTTTTATCTGAATTTGTTCAGTCCACGAGCTATTATTAGAAATTTACTTCTGATATGTATTTGTGTGAATGTCAACAGAGATTTAACATTGATTAGTTCGTTCTCGATGTTATCTAAAACAATATTTGTAAGGTATTATTTATATATTCATAATGACTGAATTACTTGTTCAATCTACGATCCATGGTTCAGTCTACGATTCATTACCAGAAATTAAATATTTTTCCTATATACTTATATGAGTAAAAGTTACATGTCACGTGATACTATATTTGTATTTGTATTTAAGATGTAATGATGATGTACTATGTACAAATCATGAATAAAATATGTTCTGTTCTGTTCCTATATTATTCATCGACAAATAAAAGAACTCACATTTGTTCTACCTATAGGTGCTGATATCTTCCATGTCGCGACGTCGCGCTTTATAAGGGTGCAAGACGGTGCGAAATAAATATACTTTCGTCGCTTTCGCGCACTAACTAGTGCGTAGTAGTGCGTCGTCTGGACACTGCCTTTCGGCCGGGACGTCGCGATAAAGTCAGGGCTAAGACACAATAATGTAATTCGATAAAGTTAGCTAATTTTTTTGTTTGTCCACGCACTAGAATGTCGTACTGTCGCAAAGGCACGTCCAAGTGTTGAAGCGCGAAACAACGAGAAACAACAACAACAACAACACCCCCCCCCAAAAAAAAACACACAAAAAAAACACCTGTCATTCCTTCAAGTCTTCGCCTCAAGATTAAGAATAGGGTTACGTAGTTAAGAAACGTAAATTAAAAATTAGATAAAAATGCCTGTGCTTCTATCACAACTAGATTCATTAACTGCAATATATAGCACAGATAAAGAATCAAAAGTAGGTAGTTTTAATAAAAACAATATGCTGCTTCGCCCCTCGGACGCACGGTCGCGACAGCAAGACATTCTTGTGCGCGGACACAACAAAAAGGGCTCCAACCGTATTACATTGAATTGTTGAGTCTACGCCTTGAATGTGTCGCGACCGCTCATTTAGAAAACGTCATCAAAACGACGCGCCATAACGACAAGTTAGCGCGCGGACACGACAAGAGCTGTCGCTTTGTCGTGGCTGCGCCCTTGCAAGTGCGGCATCGCGAAAAACGCGATTTGGTAGAAATTAGTCACCATATCTACCACTGTACGTTCTTTCAATTTCGGGATTGACTGACCTATATCTCGGAGCAGTACTTGCAGCATAATGTCATAACCAGTTGACGTCACTCTATCGTAGCACAATTTTACTTTCAGTCTATTGTACATCTAACAAAAAGCAAGTTCTAAATCTTAACAATTTTGAAAATCTCACACGATGTTGATGAATTTGCACCTTTATAAATAAACAAAATCAATAAACAATTTCTCTAATGATTAAACTTACAAAATTGAAAAAAAACAACAACAACAAAAAAAAAAAACGGCATTACTGTTATTAAGAAAACTTGCAATTACAGAAAATATTATATAGATCTAGCCTCCCATTATCAGATAGTACACTGTAACTTAATTATACCTGAGCTAGCAGTTAACAGAGTTTCCTTTTTACCACTCGCGAAAACATGTATATATGTAAGACACTAAATGAAAGAAAATATGACATGAAAATTCAACGAATTATTAATTAATTTCACGACTCCCCATTCTATCATTTGGATACTAGGAAATGAATTTGAATGAACACATTTGTACATTTTTACTGGCGCAAGAGCAACAATCGTAGTGTAACCAAATGAAACGTTATCAAACTTCACATGCATTTTCGGCGCGCTCCCTGTTTTTATCCAAAAGATTGAAAAAGTTCGACGGTCATATTTTGCGGTCGGTTGCGCAAGCAGATATGTCCTTTCTAATTTTGGCTTTGATTAGCCTAGTGTAACTGATGGTGCAAGTTTTCAAAATATGAAATTATATGCATATGCTCCTCACATACAAAAATATATATACTTTGTATATATTGTGATGACCATGGCTTAAACATGAAACACAACTAAAAAGTGGAGCAGGGGACACCCGGGTTAGAACCGGGGACCTCTCGATCTGCAGTCGAATGCTCTACCACTGAGCTATATCGCCCTCCTTTTGTCTGAGGAGACAAAATCATTTTCTATATGCAATGCAGGTCGTATATAGAACTCACTCATGATAACATGTCGGATAGAATATATTTTTTTTTTATCTAGGTTTACAGGCTGGGATTATGTTAAGAATTAAATTATACGTGATACTAGATAGTCATGTAAAAACGCGAGGAACAAACCAATTCATCCTCAAAGGAAAAATAAAAGATGAAAGCACATTTTTCTATCACTGTATAGAGTTTGATACTCAATACGTACTTTCGGTTTCGGCTTTGACTAATTATTACACAGAGCAACATTCTAGCATAAAGAAGTGACGTCACGTTGAGAGATAACCTAAAAAACATCTGATGCTAACCTGGCCAGCCTGCACGTGTGTCAGCACATGATGGTTATACATATTTTTTATATTCCCATACGGGCGGACAGATTGACGGACACCTCCGCCCAAGGACTACCTATTACCCTAATTAAAAAAGGTATATGTTATGTTGTTTTTTTAAATACATTTAAGCTGACCCTTCGTTGCCGAGTATGTATATCACTGACTACTCAGCTCTCACTGCTGTGGGTTCAAGTCCCGGCAGGTCATGTAATTTAGAGGCTGGCGTAATCAACAGCCGTGGGTTATCCGACGATGCTGCAATGCAGGACGTATATCAGTCTTACTCATGATGATGTCTCGGACAAGATATAGCTATGCTTACGAGGGGCATGATAAAACCTACATATTACTAGCTAGCTATGTTAAATGCGTAGAACAAATCTTTATTTTCACCCAGTCAACAAATCAATCATCCTCAAAGGAATTAAAAAGAATGCACGCATTTTTTTCTACCACTGTATAGAGTTCGATACACGATGTGTACTTCAAATTATCTCACACTTACATGTACCTGTCACACAGAGCATTATCTTACCACATCGAAGTGACGCCACGCTGTTTGTCCATGAAGCATAATATTTAATCCTAGAGAGACGGACAAACAACGCCCCGCCTTCGGACTACCTTTTACGCAAAATATAGAAATGAGGTCAGTCATTGTTTTGTTTTTTTCTTTTTAAATATACTTTTAGCTTTACAGGCTGGGTCTTCGAAGCCGAGTGGTTATAGCGCTGTGGGGTTCGAGCTTCACATGCAAGTATTTAAAATATGAAATTATATGCATATGCTCCCCGCTATAAATACATAATTATGGCTTTTCTCTTTTCGAACAACAGTATAATGCAAGGTCAGGTGTATTGTTCTGACTAGGTTTGAGAATGACTAAAAACGATTATTAAACACGAATTTTAACTGGAATAGGGGATATACGGGCGCACTCAGGGGAAAGCATTGTTAGGTCTTGATCATCCAATCAGATAGCCCCAATCTTCCAAAAATCTTCCACAATTCTTCCAAAATTTAGACAATCAGATAGATCACCTTCCATAAAACCTACCACAATGTTAATAGTTTTTAGAATCGCGCTTTTTTCTCTCCCCAGATGCACCAAAATATGGTAATCTTTGAAGATACCCATTGGCGTATGTAATAGTTTTTCTTCCACAACACAGGTAGGAATGAATTGTGATTGTTGAAATATGGTAATTATGTGTAGTTTTGAAGTTTTTGAGGATGACCTAGTTTCGCGAAATTCCCTATACATATCTCTCATTTTTAAAAGAAACAAAGAAGCTGTAAGTAAAATCCATTGAAATATAGTGTTTAATGTTAAATTGATTTATCAAGTTCAAGTTCAAGTTCATTTATTACTCTCAGCACATATACAAAGTGATATGAAAAGGGATAAAAAAAAATTATAACATAATTAATTTTACAGGGTGTGATTGGGCGATTTAAAGTAATAAAACAGAAAAACTCAATAACAACTAAATACATACACAAAAAAGAAAGAAAAAAAAAAAAAAATGAACATAAAATTTTACAATGTTAAATTAACTAAAACTATCAC
>CM037779.1:19233266-19283266 GCA_021229015.1 Solen grandis
ATCTCCAATTTCCTGCTTTTGCCAGTTAGATGAAAAAGGAAAAAAACAACTTCAATATGATGAATCTGTTAAAAACAAGTAATAATTGTAACAGTGAACTGATACTAAGTCTCCCAAACGAAATTTGAGAAATAACCCAGTCATAAGTGAAAGTGAGGGGGCGGGGCCTGACCCCTTGGTGACCCATGTGTACAAAAAAGAAGTAGCATCTAGTCTGTCTCACCATGAGGAACAAGAATATATATGGTTTAGGGGTGGGGATCTAAACAGTTTTTGAGATAGAAGGTGATAAGCAAATTTGAGGGGGCGGGGCCTGCCCCTGGTTGATCTCAGGGGACACCAAAGTAGTACTATTCAATCTTTTCATTTTTAGGAACAAAAAAATAAATGATTCAGGGTTGGGAATTTGAAATATTTAACCAAAATACATTTTTTATGTAAAAATCCATCTTTGAGGGGGCGGGGCCTGGCCCCCAAGGACCCCGCCCCCCATTTACAAAAATCAGGGAGGCCCCACTGCTCATTGAGGACTATAAGTGTGTGAATTTTTGTAAAGTTATGTCAAGCGGCCTCTGAGATATGGCCCGTACAAAGTTTCAGGCGTGAGAAAGAAGAAGAAGAATAACTAGATTTCGTTTGTCCCGAACAAACCATAGGGCTTTCTGCTCTAATGACCTTAGTGTCATTGTGACCTTGGCCTTTGGCTTTATTACCTCACAATCATAGGTGTCATACACAGGCCGTGGGCAATGTCCCTACCAAGTTTCACAGACAAAGGCTTATATCTTCTAAAGTAATAAATAAAAAGATTTTATATTAAGTGTCACTTTGATCCTTACCTTTGATTTAATGACCTCAACATTTAAAAAAGGATCGTGAACTGGCCATTGACAATGTCCCTAACAAGTTTCACAAACTTAAGCTTATTCATTCTCAAGGAATTTTTAAACTGTAACCTTGACTTTTAATTGAATGACCTCAAAACAATAGGGGTTTCAACTGACCATGGGCAATTTCCCTACCAAGTTTCAAAAACCTTTGCTTATTCCTTCTCAATTTATTGTGCGGAAGGATTTTACACTAAATGCCAATGTGACCTTGACCTATGACAATGACCTCAAAATCAATAGTGATCATCCACTATCCATGTCAACCTCTCATCTGAGTATGAAGACAGCACACATATATTAGTTATCAAGTTATTGAGTGGACATTGATATGGCTAACGGACAGACAGATGGACAAGCGCCTTATCATAATAAGGGCATATAATAAAACTTGGTATCATAAGAAAGCTCTTACAATATCAGTTTTTTCACTTTCTTACCATTTTTAACTATCTGTAACGGTCTGTTAGTAATAACTAAAGGACAACTGCAACAGTGAAATAATGAATTGTCTGAATTCTTATTTTTCTTGTAACTTCATTATATGATATCCATTTTCAAAAACCTTGGTACCATTAGAAACGTCTTCAAATTCCCTTAATTTCACATGCTTGATATATGGATGTATCTTTAATCACTTTTAAGATATGGATAGTTAATTGTATAACTATAGAAAACTGCAAAAATCAGCATGACTTGTTTTGTTTTTGCCCTAAAACTTTATCAATCCTAGGCCAATCTTTAACAAGAGGCCCAAGGGCCATAAACGCTCACCAGTGTAAATCAGCATATTCAAGATGATTTTTTCTATAAGGAAATCAAATGACAAACCAGAGATCAACTTCATTTTAGCAATCATGGCAGACATTCATGAAATCAATCCTGACCATTTATTTCATGGAAGTAAAATTCTGAAATTTATTAATTGAAGATAATATAATATATTGTATTATCAGTTGCAGTTACACGATGTGAATGGTGTTCGAAAAATAAACTAGCAGAATTTATCATGATAGTTTAAAGACATAGGGCTTTTTGTATGGGAAGAAAATGAAAGCAGTTCGTTAAAATGGTTGATTTAACTTTTGCATAACATGATTAAACTTTTAAATTACAATCGGTAACAAAATATTTCGAAAATTCTTTAATATCGTTTCAGATTCCTTTTATTTACAAGTTGTCAAAAGAGAAAGTAAATCCGCGAAAACTGATGACATTTAGAAATGCAAAGCTTTTTTGGTTATTAATTTTATTTACATGGTCAGAGAAAATTGTGAATCTATTTTGCAAAATACTAAAAATACTTTTACGGATGGGAATGGGGCCAAATTTCAGCCCGAAATTGGCCTTTGCACAGAAGAAGAATTTTGATGTTTTCTATAAAGAGTATATAAGGGAATTAGCCAACCCCCTAGGGACCTCATTTTTTTAGGAATTAACTTTATTTTAGCCATATTGGTATACAATCATGAGGTAACCATTTGGGCCAAAGGAAATTAAATTCTCACAGCTGGCTTCATAAAAAATTATTTTGATGTTTTCTATATAGAGTATATAAGGAAATTAGCCAACCCCCTAGGGGCCTCATTTTTCAAGGGATCAACTTTATTTTAGCAATTATGGTAGACATTCATGAGGTGAATATTTGTGCCAAAGGAAAATAAATTCTGACCATTTGTTTCAGAGGAGATGATTTTCAAAGTTTTCAATTATTTTTTCTATTTGTTGCCATGGCAACCAGAGTTCTTCATGGATCAACTTTATTTGAGCAATTTTTGTAGAGGCCCACCCAAGGATCATACATGCCAAGTTTTATCAAATTCTGTCCAGCGGTTTCAGAGGAGATGATTTTCAAAGGTTTCAATTATTTTTTCTATTTGTTGCCATGGCAACCAGAGTTCTTCATGGATCAACTTTATTTGAGCAATTTTTGTAGAGCCTCACCCAAGGAACATTCCTGCCAAGTTTCATTTAATTCTGTCCAGCGGTTTCAGAGGAGATGTCGTTTAAAGCAAATTGTTGACGACGGACGACGATGGACGCCGGACGAAGGGCGATCACAAAAGCTCACCTTGAGCACTTTGTGCTCAGGTGAGCTAAAAAGGTGTACTTTTTTATTTTTTACCCTTGTATTATTTCGACCATTTCTGAACATTAAGGGAAAATACATAAAAATGTCAATAACTTTAGTTATAAACGGTAAATTTAAATAAAAATTCACCATACAATGTGTTTTATAGTATAGATTCAGGAAATAATATCATTTTTAGGATTTTGGAAGGTCACCATTACAGTTCCAGAGCCTTAATTTGAAACTCAAAAGGAGAAATAATAATAATAAGAAGAAGAAAAAATGTAACAAACCCAATAGGACTTTCTGCTTTAGGCAGAAAGCCCTAACAAGAATAATAATAAGAAGAAATGGAGTAAAAACAATAAGTCTCAAAAAATCGTTTGGGAGACTTAACAAGACATGGCAATGCCTTGAAAACCAGATTTTTCATATACAAACTGACAAGGAAAATAATGCTTGATCTAGGCATATAAAGTTGGATGTAAATAAACACTTAGATATATTAAAACTGAATTTGATTTTCAAAAAAGTGATACATGTCAATCTCTTGATTTAATAACAGCCTTTTACCTCTGTTTCATTTAGTTTGTGTCCTCTATTTTTGCTATGTCATTAATTTTCACAGAATTAACTATTAAGTATATTTGATCTTTTTTCTTGTAAGTGTTTATATTTCTGTTATTATTTTTGTATTATTTAAATAACCAAACAATGTATATAATTTATAGTAATAATGCAAACAAACTTCATTATAGTGCATGATCCTTAACTTATTCATACCTGTCCTGTTTGAATATATTGGTCAATTTCATTATTAAGACCAACTCGCTATAAGACCACTTTTCTCCGGAACCGATGCTGGTCTTCATAGCGAGGTTTTACTGTAGTGTCTTATGTTCTCTCTAATTCAGTAATTCATGGTAATTCTAGACTACAATCCAAATACAATTTTACTGCTCACACAAACTGACAATTTGCAAACCTGAGAACATAAGCATCCATGTCTTCAGTCTTCTTGCAGCTGATGACCTCACACTTGACCAGGTTGAGAAGTTCATCCCACTTCTGTCTGAAAATACAAACAGACAATATTTACAGATCACGGTTAAAAAATAATAGATCATCTCGGTGAAATAAACTTCTGACCTGTAGTTCTTGAGAAGAATAACTTTGAAACTTCCTATAACTAAAGAATTAAAAGTATAATGAAATTAGTGAACCCCCTTTGAACCTTACTTTTCAAGGGACCAACTTTATTTAAGCAAATTTGGTAGAGGGCCTGTCTTCCCTAAGGTAATCATTTGTGCAAAATGAATATTTCTGACCAGTGGTTTCACTTTATTTTTACCTCATTAATAGTTTTGCAGACCTGTGAAAAAAGTGAAAATGACATTGGACTAAGTTCTCAGTCAGTTTCACTTTTTCACAGGAAAGCAACACTCCATGTATGTATTTACCTTACCTCATGAATATTCATGAGGTAATGGGTTTAAATGCTTGATTTCAGCCTCAATTTGTGCATCCACAAATGATATACAACATTATTAAGTTTCCTCTTCTGCTTACTGTCCACATTTAACATGTTAAATATACTGGCAAGATAAGCTTCGTCTTTATAATACTTTAACCCTTACCCTGCTGAACCAGTAAAGAGTACGAATATGCAGGCTGGCCTGGCTCTTTACAGTTGGCTGATCAACTACAAGGTTTCATCTTATTATCCCTAAAATTGATAGTGGACAGTTCCAAAAAAGATGCCGGCTAAGTCCATTTGAGAAATTCAGCAGGTTAAGGGTTAAAAATGTTCAACAATTATCAGTCTACTATCTCAACTTACAAGACCACATAATTTGGTATAAAGTGAGCTGCAATGACTACCAGAAGTGTTCCTTGGAACACACGTGTCGTCTGATGAAAGAAAAAAGAAGGAAAAGGTTTGACAAAGTGTGTCCGACAGACTGAATTACAGACAGGCAGACGATAAGGAAGTAATCACTATGTGTCACACAGCTCTGCTTATAGCAGGCAATGAGGACAACATTATCTCCTCTGATCTGGTGCATTCCTTATCAGTCTTTCCAAATAAAATCATATAGTCTATTATACACTATACTGAAGAAGACAGTACTTCAATAAGAACATAAAATGAGAAATATTTCAAAGTACATGTACTGTACATACTGTGTATTACATAATAGCATTAATGATTTAATACATATCTTTTCCCACCATAATCAAAGGCAACACATTAATTTATTTCAAAACAAGAGGGCCAAGATGGCCCTGTGTCGCTCACCTGAGTAAGATGGCTGTGTTAGGCATAATGACAAAAAATCTGGCATCTAAAGTGTTTTTCTAATATTTGACTAAGTGACCTACATATTGACCCCACATGACCCAATTTCGAACTTATCCGAGATATTATGTAGACAAACATCCTGACCAAATTTCATGAAGATTGGGCCAAAACTGTGGCCTCTAGAGTGTTCACAAGGTTTTTCTAAGATCTGACCTGGTGACCTAGTTTTTGACCCCACATGACCCAATTTCGAACTCATCAGAGATATCATGTAGACAAACATCCTGACCAAATCTAATGAAGATTGGGCTGAAACTGTGGCCTCTAGAGTGTTCACAAGGTTTTTCTAAGATTTGACCTGGTGACCTAGTTTTTGACCCCACGTGACCCAATTTCGAACTCATCAGAGAAATCTTGTAGACAAACATCTTGACCAAGTTTCATGAAGATTGGGCCAAAACTGTGGCCTCTAGAGTGTTCACAAGCAATTGTTGACGACGCACGACAGACAAAAGGCGATCACAAAAGCTCACCTGAGCACTTGTGCTCAGGTGAGCTAATAAAAAAAAAAAAATGCAATTTATCTCCCATATTCTCGCCCAAATAATCCCTGCTTAATCATGGAGGCCAGACAAAATAGAAAAAAAATGTAAGTTTTTTTGTTGTTGTTTCTTTCACACCCCCCCCCCCCCCCAATACTTTGAAGCACTGACTGAACCTTAATGCCATACTAAGATATATGCACTTTTGCACAGACAATTCTAATCTCATGTTGCATGACTTGCATGCATTTCACATTATAAACTCGATTTGGTGGACAACATATTCAGTGTGTCTGACACATACAGACTGAATTGTCTACATTAGAGAGATATGGTGCTATAACATGAAGTCAACATTGGATTATTTAATACCACTTTTTACACATATGTATTCTTTTACCAATTAATAGCATCAGATGAGTGGCATCAAGCAATTAATAATATCAAATGAGTGGCATATATAAATTATATTGTATGTCACTCATTTGGTTCTAATAAATTTACAGAAATTTGTAACATGACTTATAAAAACATTGTTTCATTTAAATGTGAAACATATGAGAAATAAGTTTATGTGAAACATGTTAGACTTAAATTTACTCTTACATACTAAAACATGCCAAGAATTAGGAGTGGGTGGGGGAGACAAAAATGTAGAATTTACAGACAGGGTGATGTTAGACAGAGTGATAGATCAAAGGGGGCAGCTGCAACACCTGCCATTTCAGGGTAGAAAAATTCCTGCCATTTCAGGGTAGAAAAATCCCTGCCATTTCAGGGTAGAAAAATCCCTGCCATTTCAGGGTAGTAAAATCCCTGCCATTTCAGGGTAGAAAAATCCCTGCCATTTCAGGGTAGAAAAATCCCTGCCATTTCAGGGTAGTAAAATCCCTGCCATTTCAGGGTAGAAAAATCCCTGCCATTTCAGGGTAGAAAAATTCCTGCCATTTCAGGGTAGAAAAATCCTGCCATTTCAGGGTAGTAAAATCCCTGCCATTTCAGGGTAGAAAAATTCCTGCCATTTCAGGGTAGAAAAATCCCTGCCATTTCAGGTAGTAAAATCCCTGCCATTTCAGGGTAGAAAAATCCCTGCCATTTCAGGGTAGAAAAATCCCTGCCATTTCAGGGTAGTAAAATCCCTGCCATTTCAGGGTAGTAAAATTCCTAAAATTATGACTCACTGTTCCTTGTATGGACAAAATCAATCTTCACCCAACCCCCATCCCCATTTATACCAAGATGTTTTTTCCTAAAGAACTGACTGATGCTACTGAGGTTGCAAATATTTACCTGTAACATGCAACTATTGTCTTAGATAAACACATCTTTTATAAATTTTTGCTACATTATTGCATTTTTACAATACGCCATATTATTTTTGGTCAAAATGCAATAATGTAGTGCTGCTGTGGGAAAACATTCATGAAGAGTTGTTTATCTATTTGTTTAACAATTTGCTCCATATATGGAGCTTTTATAGTAATATATTGTCTTAGCATTGCAAAGAAACTGGCTTGCTGTAACTTTGAGACAAAGATAGGTTGGTAGGATTTTTAAAAAGTTAAGTATATAATATTAAGTATTTTTCATTAAATTAACTCAAATCATGATTTTTTCTTACAGCAACTTTTTCAAAGATGGCCATTGACTCTGGTGAGCTAAAAGAAGTATAAAGAAGTCTTATGATAATTGATATGCAAATATGGATCAAACTGGCAAGTACAATGAAACTTGTAAGATTGACATGAGATTAAACCTAGGTTACACTGGTGGAAAGCAGGAGATGGCTCAGTGCTAATATGCTGGACTGCTAATACAGGGGTCAGGGGTTCAAATTTATGGGTCATTTTTATCTTGCCTAACTAGAAGCTCAACCCTGATTCACCCAGACACTGGTAAAGGAGCAATGTGTGCATCTGATCAGTGCTTCATACACCAGGCTTATTAACCCTTAACCTGCTGAATTTCTCAAATGGACTTAACTGGCATCTTTTTTGGAACTGTCTATTATCAATTTTAGGGATGACAAGAAGAAAATTTGTAGATGGTCAACCAACAGTAAAGAGTCAGGCCAGCCAAGGTTAGCACTTACAATTCCAGCAGGGTAAGGGTTTTAAGGACCAAGAGGTCTATTTGGAAAGAGCTAAAGTACTGCAAAGGGATTCCTTGCATACTGTCACTGTTTCCTCCAGTAATTTGCACCTCCCATAGGAGGAGTTGCATTCACAAGGCTGCAATATCAATCAGCTTCAGATACTAAGTTTTAAGGGACAAAACTCTTGAAAAAATCAATGAACTGGAAAAGTGCCACTTCAAGCACAATTACCCATTATAGTAATGACATTGACCAAGTATTGAAAAGATACAGTCAGAAATGTAGGAGGAGTTCCGTTCACAAGGTTGCAATATCAATCAGCTACAGAGACTTAAGAATCAAGGGACATAACTCTTGCAAAGATCAATGATCTGGAAAATCATTGCTTCATGCACATCTACCCATTAAACTATAGTTATGACATAGACCAAGTATTGGAAAGATATGGTCAGAAAGGCAGGAGGAGTTTCGTTCACAAAGAAATGTGGATGTACGGACGGATGTACAGACAGATGTATGGACGGACAGGCGGAGAAGATGACGACAATATACAACTGCCTCCGATGGCGTATAAAATGGGTTGGGGGGGGGGGGGGGGGGGGGGGACGTAAAATAATGGGTCAGTTGGTAGTCCACATTGTGTACCTGTAATTTGTGATATTTTTCTACTTTCAATTTGCAATATCCCCTGCTGCAGAGGTGTGACAACCAGTATGAAAAATAGCATGTCGCGCTAAGCAGCAGCTCATTGATGGAATTAGGTCAGTTGGGTAACCAGAAACAAACCCTTTTTCTTTTTTTTCCTTTTAAATTTAGTGCACGACTGTATACACAAATCAATGAAACCAATTGATTACATCAACTTAGAATAAATACAACTTACAAGTCAAAAAGTATCTAAAATTCGTACAAATATCTGGTCACTTATTTCAAAATTTATTTCCGTTTGACACAACGAAGTTACATAACCTTCGACTTTTATTTTTTCTTATTTTTTTTTTTTTTTTTATAAAGCACAGATACATCCGAATCAACATGGGTCCGAATCGTCGAAACCATTTTTCTGCATCACGACTTACCTTGGAATAGAACGCAAATCTCGTGAGCCTGTTTCCGATGACGCCGAAAACCACACTTCTAAAAGCTTTTCAGTTCCTTCAAAGAAAATCTCACCACTTGCACTGGCCATCTTTTATCGGTGTTAGTTTGCTTTCTGTACCCACCTAGTCGTTATGGCTTAACTCACACCTCCTGATCAGGGGAGGTAACTGCTGCGGTGAGTCCGACAAAGATGACTAAAGGAGCGAAAGGAGCGAAAGGAACTTAAAAAGTATTTAATTGTTAATTAATTAGTTTATCTTCATAATATTACGGTTTATTTGATCTTCAGAAACATACATACACATATACTTGTTCTTTTCATCCAAAAACATAGTGTAGGCCAAAGGCACGAGGTGGCCATACATATTTTTCCCTTAATTAAATAATGTTTGTGCTGTCTTGAGTAAATCGTGGGACCTCATACCACCCGTATAACCACCTGACCAGCCCCCTGCTGTTTATCATATGTCATTTAGAATGCCTTATTTTAAATGTTGCATTCTTTTGTTAATTGTGTTCCTCCAACCAGAATTAAGCTTTAGTTGTTTTCTAATCTTATGGTGTGTGCTAATATATGCAGTTAATATCATATGCGATTATATTATGCCTGAGAGGGCCCATGATTGGAAATAAAAATATCTTATCTTTGTAGGTAATCCGAATCGGTAGTCGTCCGTGACCGCGTAAGCACACTGAGTGATTGAGAAACATTCGTAAACATGTCTTCTGCCGAGCGATCTAATTATTGAAGAAAAATATGCAGTTGATTATTATAATATAGTCGCTAAAACAAAGTTGGACATTGAATGTAATCGACATCGAAACATTTTCATTACAGCCAAAAGGAATTTTTATTTAAATCTTGCATTAAAAACTGCCAGGTTGATGAACTTTCAGGTATAAAAAATTGCCGATTTTGTTTTTGAAAAAGTTAAAAAGGTATAGCCTTTTTGGGTGGAGATGGGGTGGGGTATACGCCAAAAAAAAAAATACAAAAAAAAAAAATAATAATAATAAAAAAGTTAGTATCCTGGGTCTAGTATGAGAGACAGATTGGTATCTGGGAGGGAGAGTGCCATTATGAGTTTGGAGACTGGGTTTTGAAGGAATCACTTAATTGTAGTTGCTTTTTAATCTTCAAATAGGGTCACACATGTGTATTCATTCTCATAAAATGATAATCTGAACATCTACTAAGGAGGTCCTTTCTACAGATATTTCCTTTCAAGTTGTTATATGTTTTTTTATTTAAACAATTTTAAAAGAAAGTATAAAACCGATAAAAAATCTAAAAAAAAGTATTATTCCTGAATTATAAAAGGATTAATACACTTTCAAAAGTAACCATAAGAGGTTCAAGAACTCCTTAAATGCAAAGAATTCTCAATAATTCATTGTTCTTAAGCACAGTTGAATTTTTCTTTTGATCACTCAGTTTATTATATGTATACATACATAAACCTTCTTGCATAAAGTTTAAAATTAAAATTCAGCATAAAAATAACAAGTCTCATATCACCAACTTCCTTCACCGTGATGTCTTATTAACTCGAAATTCTAAATGATTAACATTAAGTGCAGCTCTTAACTACGAAAGCCTATTAGGATCACTGACATAAAAATATTTTGATGAAGGCGTTATAATGTGAAATAAAGGCGTTATTACGCTAATAAACTCGCTATAACGTAGAGAAACGCGTAATTACGGGAAAAAAGGCATTATAATGAGAATTTAAGGCATTATTATGCCGAAAGAGGTATAATTACGCGTTTGAAAGGCATTATAATGCGAACCAAAGGCATTTCATGCGAAACAGGTAAACGATATTTTCGTAAACGCCACTTCGGGAGAAATCAGTTGAATATAGGATACGGCATCCCTTAAACATGTGTTTGCGGTACCTTCTATTGGTGACGTTCAGATACAGCGTAGTATAGCGAAGTGACGTTGGTAGCTGATTTTAATCAGAATGTTATGTACATCACGCTGCGCTACTGATCAGGGGAAGTAACTGCTGCGGGTTCGTATTTACTTTGTAAATCATGGAAATGAAGAAAGTAAAATTATTATGCGTTGTGAGAATGCAATCTATCTTTTCATGAAGAGTGTGTCTCATAAGAGCAGTAATTAAAATATTGCTTTAAAATTATTAAGAATCTTAATACTTTGCTGTGCAAGTTATATAATATATGGCTGATAATAATGTTAATTTTATTCTTAAAAGGTCTCAGATCATTAAGTCAGTGTTTGATAATTGTATTTGTTGAAAATTTTATTAAGTCCACATCGAACTCTTTTGTATAAAATACCGCTTACCAATTCTGTCGGAAGTACTGAGCACTCTGTCAAAGGATAAAAAATGTCTGTCAGTGACAGAAAGATAACAGGCCAGGATATAATTATAATTTTAAAACATCAGCGAAAGTGCATGTATTGCTTCGTGTAAAATGTATTTATGTTGTTATTCAAATATCAGATTTATCAATTGAGATCTTTAAGATAACAGCTGCTTATTATCATTATTGCGCGATTCAACAGGGATTATATATATGTTATATAGAATCCCTGGATTCAAGAATCTCCAAATCACCAAATCTCCCTCAAAGTACAGACAAATCTCTCTCAGGAACATAAAAAATGGTTCACAGATACAATGTATGTGACATTGCCTATCAAATATTTAAAAGAAATCTCTTCAGTATAATAATAATGTGTCTCTAGACTTATCTATTAAAAATAATGATACAAAACATGCAACGTTCATATACTGTACTGTGTAGCGCGACTGTTGAGTAGTTCCTTCAATGAGTCGCTCGGCGTGACATGCTATTTTTTGGTTCTGGTTGTCTCGCCTCTCATAGGGAATATCGCCAAACCGAAAGTAGAATGATATCACAAATTACGGGTACACGTTTGTGGGCTAGACAGTTAGACTCTTGGGTAGCCTACCGGTAAACCTCGAGCGAAAGGAAGTTTTCCTTGCAAAATCGGCAAACGATGATTATGACGAATTCGTTGAACTCATCATGTTTGGTTTTTTTTTTTTTTTTTTTTAAAACATTAACGGTACGGAAGTAATATAATTTAAGGTCAGGGCTTGTTAAAGTTCCAATCGTTTCCTTTCGTTATTTACCAGCTGCCAGGGAAGTTTTAAATCAATCACATCAGCTATTACTTTTTTCATACTTATGTTTTTCATACAAATGTTTTCAGAAAATATAAACTTCGATGTAATATTAATTGAATTTAATGATAGGCATAGGGCGTATCAGGAGATATTCTATAAGTCCTGGGCGTACATAGTCATGGAATGGATACTGAGTTTAGTATATATGCAATATAAATCTAAAACCAGTCAGGTCCGGATCCAGAATTTTTCTGCGGGGATGGGGGTGGGGGCAAAATCTGTGATGTGACTGCTAGGGGGGGGGGGCATGTTCCCCCCGAAAAAAGGTTTTTTAGTATGATGGAGATGCATTCTGAAGGGTATCTAGGGATAAAAGTAATTTTGATGTTATTGTTCTTGTTTTTTAATTTGATATATTTTTAATCTTGAAGGCCATAGATCTAATGCCTAGGTCCAACTGGGGAAAATCTTCGGCGATGTGGAAATATACAAATATTTCTACCGATGGCTCCCGATGTTTGAGCCAAAAAAGACGAAGCAGTCCCATGAGAATAGGGTATATTGCGAGCCATCCTAGGTGTCTCGGATTAGAAGAATTTGATGGTGTAATTAAGCGACAAAGTCAAGAGAAGACTTTTGGGGATTTAAGGGGATGTCCTTAGCAATGTCCAGTGGCCTTCTGACCGTCTCAGTCTAAGATTGACCAAAACAGAAACAAGTTTCTGAGTGCGCTTTTCAACCCTTGCCGAAGTTTTTGCAAATATTCTGAGATTCAACCACAAGATCGGGAATGTGTCACAGAAAGGTTGCCGAAAATGTCCCCTGATACTTCGGCGATACTTTACAGAAGCATCGGGGTTTCCTCAGAGGAAAAAAAATATTTCGCGGGATCTTCGTGAATGCTTTCCCGGAACTTCTCTGCGGATGTTTCCCCAGCCTGTTTCCCCGATAAAACATCGGGAAAAAATTCAATGCAAGTAATGAATTATTTTTGCAGTTCTCCCGAGACCTCCTGATGACTCCACATGGCTCGCGACGCTAATTCCATCAGGAGTACATCCCATCTCCGAGGCAAAAAAATGCTAAGTGGCACCGAGCATTAAGCATTGAGCGATATCATTTTATCTTTTACCTGCGCAAAGCCATGTTATTGAATAACTGCTGTGCAGTCGTATTTGATTACAGTTGTATTTACAGGCCCCGATAAAATAATAATAATAATAATAATTAATAAATAGATAAATAAATAAACGGTGGGGGAGATGGGGGGACACTGATATTACTGAAAGGGCATTACTTCTTTTTCTTTGTTTAATATACGTTTTATTTCGCACATAAATTGTGTTTTCTGTGCATCAGTATTCATTGACTTATCAGTAAATTTGCTCAATGACTGATTACCTGGATTTGATTTGAATTAGTAATCATAATCTACATATACATTGTCCCAAAATTGGCAGATAAAACTGTTCAAATTCTTTCATTTCTTATTCGTTTTTTTTTATAAATCTAAAATACACATAGATTATTATATTCGTAAATATTAAGAAAAGTGAACATGGTGATGTATAGGCCTACTGTTTGTATTTATTCCTTTCAGGAAAATATATTTAGGGTGTTTGGTTAAGAAGAATTTAATTGTTTCGTAAAAATTATACTTAAATAGTAAAGCTGATGACATTTATAAACACAACCCATTTCTGGTTAAGTTTAATTTACATGGCTAGCGATAGGTGTGCATCTTCTCTGCAGAATATTAAGATTTGTGGGGTTTTTTTTGCTTATAACAATAAAAAAACAACAACCCTTTTTAACATTTTTTTCAGACCTGAAAGTTCATCAACCTGGCAGTTCATTTGTTCGCTTTTAATTCAAGATTTAAAATTATATACATGTAAAAAGGTGAATTAAAAATTTCGTTGATTATATTTAGTCAAAGTTATTTTAATCAGTTATTCCTTTGGGCTTTAGTGAAAATGTATCGATGACAATTACATTTTAATGTTTAACTTAGTTCACGGTTGCTTTTAGTTGCTAATATTATACTCCTCTATTTTTTATGATATTTCTGAAACTGCATCTGTCTAGAATAGTTTTACTTATGTAAAGATTTTGTAATTGCCTACTTTTCTTCAATTATTAGATCGCACTGCAGACGACATGTCCTTAGGTATCACTAGGCAAATGACTGTTAATCAGTGGACTGCCTTTCGGAATACCTACACATTAACAGCAAGGGCCACAAGACAATAGGAGTCTGGCTGGTCAGGTGGTGATGCGGATGATTCAGTATGGTGGCCAACGATGGGGATTTCCTCTAGACAGCACAAACATTATGTAATCAATGGATTTTATAGCCTAAAAAAATATATGACCAGGGCAGCTGGCGGGACCAAGTCCCCCGTCCCCCACCCCTGCTGAATCCGGACCTGCAACTATATAGATCTATTATGAACGGTTTAAAATGTATCTTATAGTATTAGGCTAGTTTTTTTTATATTTCATAATTTACCTTCTTAAACTGCGATATTATGATTATACACTAATCAATTCACAATAAAGTATATTTTCTTGAGTTCCTTTCGCCAAAAAAATGTTCCTTTCGTGTTTTAGTCATAACGGAGTCGGGGCTTAATCTCACAGTTTCGGACATAATTTGCTTCCGCGCAGTTACCGAATGGAGCAAAATGGAGTCGTTGGAACAAAAACAAACCCTGAAAAACAGCTCCTTTTTTGTTTCAGAGGCTGATAAACAAAACATATTTTGAACATTTCTATCATAAATGATAGCCATTGACAATGCTGCCCAAGGAATACGTGTGTGGCAAATGTTTAATAATTTTCGAGCTGTGTTTTGGTTGCTTTCTTTGGATTTGACACTGACAGTTCTGTCCGTGTTTATACTTTTCAGAAATGCCTGATTTCGGAAATGTCTGATCTCTTACGATGACGATTCCATACCAAGAAAGCTCAACAAATCAGTCTGCGGAACAGTACATAGAACTCGCTATCTGCATATATGACATAGAGGTCAATGTGAATAAAGACCAAAAGTTTTGTCCTGAATATTTAAATCTACATAGCTGTACTGTAAAGGAAGAATTTACAATCCCAAGTAAAGACAAAGAGGTGATAGCAAGCTTACTTAATCGCTCCTTTTTGAAGTGTTTTGAATATGCAGTTGTTGTTTGTCGTAAATACAGGCTGGTGCAAGATGAATATGAAAATGACAAGTTTAACATTGTGTTAACTGACACAAGTTTTTGTTTTCTTTCACAACATTGTAATACATTATTGAACATAAAGTCTGAAAGTTGTCTTGTATTGAAAACAAGTGGAAAACATAGGAAGACACTGACTAAGTGTAGCTTCCTCGGACAGATTCATTTCCAAGAGAACTTTGATGATGGTGTACATCTAATGCATCGGCAATAGTTGAATTAGCGAATTATTCAATTAAACCTGTGCAATACATTATTCTTTTTGTGCAATTTAAAAATCCAGATGAATAATAAGATTACTGTTACTTTTTTGTGTGTGAAGGAATGGAAAAATACTTCAAGCGTGTGCTGAATGGGCCACCTTTTGAAGAAAATGAAGACAAAATATTTGAATTCATTCGGTTGATGAGCTTTGAAAACTGGCCCAATGATACCCTTTGTTTCAATCAAGTTATCTAAAGCTGGATTTTACTATAATGGAAACATTGATGAGGTTATTTGTTTTTCTTGTGGGGCCAAGAAAAATAGTTGGCAATATGGTGATGATCCAGTGAACATTCATAGACAGTTAAACCCACAATGTAAATTCGTAAATAATGTGAACTATGAAAATATTCCATTCAATTCAGAATCTGATGAGTCCTCAACACCTTGTACTGAAAGACTAAATAGAATATTGGAACAACTGAATTCTAATGACCAATACACCATAACTGAAGGAGCCTGCAATTTTCAATCAGGCACCAAAGGTAGAAGTGATAAAAGTGCTGGGGCAAATTCAGTACCAAAATCTGGATCAACAGGTGCTTTGAGCAAACAAAGTAGAAACTCTCCTGACAGTACACGTCTGTCAGGCACAAAATCTCTTGACACAAGTACTGGAACAGTGTCACAGGGGAAAGACAACTGGTGGAGATTTTGAAAGGAGGCACTCAAGTGCCATCCCTAGAGGACATGCTGATGACCTGAGAGCAAGAGGTGCTGGCTCAAACAGACAAAGTCCTGCTAGCGATTCAAGGCCAAACATGACTGCCAGAAAAGGCAATGATATTCCTCCACCTACTGGAGACAGCATAGGCCCTCTGAGATTTGAGAGAAATCGATTGGAAACATTCAGATCATGGCCAAGCAATGCTTGTGTTCCCGCTGCTGAATTGGCAAGGTCTGGTTTCTATTATACTGGGTCAGGCGACCGTGTCCAGTGCATATTCTGCAAAGGGATTCTTAGAAACTGGGAAGAGGGTGATCGTCCTCATATCGAGCACAGGAAACATTTTCCAAGGTGTCCGTTGGTCCTGGGAATGAGGATAGGAAATGTTCCTTTACCTCTTGACACACAGAATCAGGCATCAACAAGTGAAGAGAGACAGAACCGAGTGATTAATGTTGGGGACTCCATTGTGAACATGGCATCTTTGGGGATTGTTACAGATAGGCCCAAGCACCCTCAGTATGCTATTGTGAGTCAGAGATTGGCATCCTTTCAGTCTTGGCCTCCATACAAACATCAGACTCCACAAATGTTGGCTGAGGCAGGGTTTTGGTATGCTGGTAAGCTGATATAAAATGATTATTATTTATTACCAAGCTAAATTTTCTTCCCTTCCATAAAAGATTATTCCTTATTTTTATGTTCCCTGAAGGTGAGCATATAGTCGTCGCTTTGTCCGTCTGGTGTTCGTCCGTCAGTCCATCACACATTTTGTGCAGATCATAACTCAAAAAGTATAAAAACTATTAACTTGAAACTTCACAAGTGGATCATCTCATGGAGGAGAAGTGCAGTGCACAAGAACGGAAACTCTGCACATCATATTTTTGGAGTAATTGCCCTTTGTTTAATTTTCATACACTATGAGACATATTTTAAGTTGACTTAAATTTCATACTTAATTTTTGTCCGGAACTAAATAGGTGGATAGACCTCATGGAGGAGAATTGTAGTTCACAAGAACCACGATATTGAACATGTATATTGCAATATATTGTGATTATTTTGAATATTATAAAGTACCGGTATAGGAAAATCATATCAAGATCAGGGCTCTCCATAGTCTTTGAAACCCAAGAGTCATTGACTCTTGGGGCCAAATTTTCAAGAGTCAAAAACAAATTCTTAAGAGTCAAATAAAATTTACAGTATTTCGCTTAGATTGTAATATGTCACAAATTTTACATGTAGCGATATACATGTTTAGTTTAACAAAGTTTGTATGTAATATATACTTGTTTATTGTATGTACATATTATTTGCAATAAGTGTTCTGATTAAAAGTAATCCTGTTTTAAATCAAAACAAAACAAAATGAAAATTAAATTTATAATAAAATTGGGGCCACTTTTTTTTTCTTTGAGCCAAATTTTGGAGCCAGGATGAGCCAATAATTTAATGAGAATGCGACAAAATATGGGCATTTATAATGATTATATATGCTACTAGTGGTATTATTGTTCAGAAATCTTTGGTTTATTTTATTTGTATGTGTGCATTTTGTGTTTTTTATATTTTTTTATTGTTTGTTTTACATACCCTTCTCTATCTTTCTCTCTCTCACTCTCTTTCTCCCATTTTTCTATACCCATTTTGTAACACAGGGAAGCAGTAAAGTAACAAGACAGTAGTGCTGTTATATATAATACCATCATTTGGATGGATTGGTCAAGATTATATACCCTTTCGTTGTCGGTTATTTAATTTGCTTGTGATCTTTAATTGTCCCTTTAATTATACTTACCGCATCTTTTGATTATCGCTTGCCGAACGAGACTGAATATCGTCAGACTAAACCGTAACAAACAATCCAATAAGTGTGCCTTTGTTCCGACAGCCAAATAAATAATCATCGTATCTTTAATCCGCCGTTACCTTTTCTTTAATTGCCGATAAACTACTACAGAACAGAACAGAACAGAACAGAACAGAACAGAACAAAACTTTTATTCACCCAGGTATTACATTAATACAACATGGGGTTTTACATAGGTTATACACACACATATATATATAATATTTGTTAATAATTTCCGGTCTTATTTAATAAGATTAAGTTCATTTGTAGCATAGATCAATTTGTTAGGCATTTTTCAATTATTTAAAGCAGACATGCTGTGTTCAGAGTGGGGGGATTACATCTTTGAATTTATAAATAAATACAAGAAAGACATTGTTTATTTTCAACACACACACACACACACACACACACACACACACACACTTAAACCTAGCATGATCAATTTATGTAACGTTATAATGACAACAACAACAACAAAAAAAAAATAGATAAATACATGTGCTGGCAAATATTAATGTCAACAAAATAACCTTTGGATAAATAATTTCTTTGTTAAGTGTTTTCAGCAATAAAACATAAAACAAGCAGTTATTCCTATTGTATATATACAGTCTCTGCATCATACTTTACACAAATAAAGACAAGTGAACAATAACATTAAAGAGCGACAAAAGCATGCTTTTCTTACAGATTTAGATAGTAACAAATATGTAAAGTCACTATGATAATAGTTACTTATGAGAGAGAGAGAGAGAGAGAGAGAGTAAAAAAAAAAATCTAAATCATCAACACGTACGTGCCAACTGCCATAACTGTGAAATACACTGATACACAGGGTGAAGGACGCGCGTGCTAGACTGGTTATCGATTTTTCTCGGTCTAGCGATGCTATGTGTGAGCGAAACCAATTACCAGTCTGACTGCTTAGGTAAATGACAAAAATAAAAACCATGCGACAAGACAATGCGCCAAATTCAAAATTTTCGGGCCACTTTTAATAATCATGAGCCATTTGGCGCATTTGGCGCTCGACAGCGTGAGCCCTGTTATTTCTATAATATTGCATACAAAACACAAGAATATAATAAATATCTGGACAATGGCGTATGCTGATGATTTGTTCTCTAGGAAGGTAGCCCCCTTTCTCCTGCTGAGTGGTGATGAGTTCATTCTGGGCCATCAATGACAGATTATTTCACAATGAAACACAAAGCATGTGACTGGAACTCCTGAAAAATAGTCAACCAAAAAATAAATGAAAATAAAAATTATAATCTGTTCCATTACATAGAAGTGTAGTCACATTGGGAAGCTGCATTTTTATCATGGAATAGTCCAAGACATCATAATAAACTGTTGTTAATTTCAAATGTGAACAGGATAATTTAATTTATAAATTCTAGAAAATCTAGGTTTTATTTTTAAAAAAATGGTGAAAAAGTTATTCCCTTAATGTGGAAAGAAAATGACTGCTGCAATATTTTTTTATTTAAAGTAGAAAACAAAAGATGATATTTGGTAATGGCAAATTTTCAAGAGTCAAAAAAAAAAAAAAAATCTGACCAATATCATTCAAAATTACATAGATAAATATCCAGGCATATTAAAACATAATTGCTCAAATCATTATCAGTTATTCAATACAGAAAGATAGCTAAGGAAAAATAAAAGTTTTACTTACCTTCATTATGTGTGTTTTTTTGTGTGTTTTTTGTTGTTGTTTTTTTTAAACCTTGTTTGATTCTGTAAGAGTCGATCTACTTTCGGTTTTGGTCCAATATTTTCAGTTGACAGACTAATCATACCTATTTGTTACAATCATCACACCTTTCATTTAAACCAGCATGGTTAAAGTACTGCCATTAAACTATTTGTTATTATCAAACAATAAAAAACCAATTTCGATTGGAATTAACCAACCGGAAAATTTTTTTTCACGTGAAAAACGGGATCCAGCAACCTCGTGTACAGAAGCTAACAGAGTTCACGAAGATTGCCGACGCAATACGGGAATTTGTAATTAGGTTGGTTACGCAATGGCGATTATGTAGTGGTGATCAATACGAGAATTTATTAGGCTAATTAGAGTAACTGACAGTGATAACGAGTCAATGGGGGGTCAGTTGCACTTACTGATCACGTAATCTGTTTGAGGCGGTGCTTTTATGATCGACTGATCTGTTGGTATTGACGCACCAGCTGTTATTGCCCCGGGTCAAAATGACGCTTGGTACAATTTTACCCCGGGTCAAATAAGCGTCATTGAGAAATCTCCCGGGTCAAAACCCGGGAGCTCGGGTCAAAGGAGAGCCCTGTAAGATATTGTATTGTCAGCAAATAAACTGCAATAACTGGTCCACTGTGAACTATCGTCCACCCCTAGTGTTAATAGGTTAGAATTTAAAAGAAGGATTAAAATTGCAATATCATATCCTCAGCAAGCATACCGCAGTAACTGGTCTACTGTGATATATTGCGCAAACCTGTGAGAAAGCATAGTTTGAGAAGCATTATCCGTTTCCAACAGCTTCTTGTTACCACTAGGTGTCACTTTATGGAAAATGATGTATTCACTCATTATTAATGCAGTCTTCTTAGTTCTACATAGACCCAAAACATAATTTTGATGTATCAACTCAACCAATAGAAGAGTTACATTGTATTTTCAAGTTAAATATTTCAATCATTTTTAAGACATATTTTACACTGAATACAAAGAAATAAGACCCATTAGAAAATAAACAAGTTAAAGCCAATTTTCCTGTCTCATTTCAGGTTTCAGCGACAATGTTAAATGTTTTTACTGTGATGGAGGTTTGAGAAACTGGGAACCGGGGGATGAGCCTTGGTCAGAGCATGCTCGCTGGTTCCCCAAGTGTCCTTTTGTAAAGCAGGTCAAAGGTGATGAGTTCATAAACACTGTGCACAGAGACCTACAGGGTGATGTTCCTATCCTTGCCCAGGTCCAGAGGCCTCCAGTATGTGAATTTTTTTGTTTCTAGACATAACTTACTGTTTTTCAGCTATATGTATATACATGTATTGTTTTACTGTAACAGTATAATGTGTCTCTCATTTGGTTAATAGTGTAAATACATTTATACAAAATTTGAAAATACTTTTAGAGTTTGAAAATTATCTCTGTATATACTACAGCTCTCATAAGATTGTCACAAATAATTATATGCAGTGCACACCTAAATATTAATTTGTGTTAAATTGATTTTTCTTAGTTCTACAGTATAGTGAATTATGCTAAAGAGTTTTCTTTTTAAAAAAAGACTTTGTTTGAACATGTTGTATTTACTTCATAGAAAGTAATGCAAAATAAGAGTATTTCACAATAATATGTTTACTAAGTTATACTGTGAACCTAAAAGTGAGCATTTTAATCATGAGTTGGTTCTAAATAGTAATTGTCATAGAACATACTTGAAAATGTCTTTCTTTGAAGATTTGTGCTGAAACACACGACATACATCAAATAGCACTGGCTGTAGGTTATTATCTTACAAGTTACATAGACCATTATAAGTGTCATATCCTGTACTGCATTTTGTAAGTAACACCCCATGAAAACCTATATCTCTATGCTATCTTTTCATGACATTTAAATTTGACATCACAGGTTTTTCCCCATCTTTATCAGGGGCTGTTTATAGACACAATTTTGAATTCATGTAGTTTTCCTCAAAAAAATGCTGATAAGGTATATATCACAGGATTTTTCTTTCTCCCAAACTCAAGAAAATGGAGCTTAAAGCCCACAAACTATGATATTGAGACCTCTTCACCATCATCAGAAAAAAGGCCTGCATCAGTCATGTCTGTACTTAAATACTTCTATTTAATACATTTTAAAAGATGAAAACAGATCTGGCCTTTTTACCTGATGATTGGTGAGGGACTTAATATTACTACATGTATGATCCTAGAAATAACTTAAATTTGTTAATCCTGTATGATTCAAGATAATTTTCAGTTTAGGGTTGGTCAGAATATCTGACACATTGGGCACCTAGAGAAAGGCCTGTGTAGGAATCGATTGATGGTAGAAATATTAGAACTTGTTTTAATGAGATTTCCCAGCTGTCCAGTTCTGCAACTTGTGACTGAAAAGTATGTTTTAGCCTAACATTGATCAGTTAATAAAATCTTGATAATTTCTTACAGGGACAAGGAGAGTCATTATCCAGCCATGGCCATTCATCTGAAGGTAGGGATACAACTTAACACATTGTAGTCAGTCAGTGAAAATAACTGATAGACCCAGAATCTGATACTAATATACATTTACCCCCTGATTCCTACTTCTTGCAATTTGGTGATCCTAATAGATTCTTAAATGATTCTATATAGGCAGTGGGGGCCTCCGTGGCCGAGAGGGTAAACTCAAATAGTCAAGTCAAGTCTATATAGGCAGTAAGCAGAACACTGTGCAATTGTAAATTTTTAGCTCATCCATCGTCTTGTGTCATTCATCGTCAGCAGTTTGCATTAAATGACATCTCTGAAACCACTGGGAAGAATTTAATGAAACTTAGCACAAATGATCCTTGGGTCAGAAAAATACCAGACCACTAGGGGCCTCATTTTTCAAGAGATCAACTTTACATTATCATGGTAGACAGTCATAAGGTGACAATACATGCCAAAAGAAATTATATTCTAACCACTGTTTCTATAGATGAAGAACTTTTTTCTTTATAAACCTCTATATAGAAAATTTCAAAATTCTTCTATGAAGCCAATGGGTAGATTTAATTTCTTTTTGCACAAATAGTCACCTCATGGCTGCCCTACCATTATTCCTAAATTTTAGTTGATCCCATGAAAAACAAGGTCTCCAGATTACTGACCAACCAAAGAATTCTTTGTATCTAAAACTTAAATCTGGTTGTAGCTGGAGGTAGTAAAATATAAAGTGGTCAATCTAGGGCCATCATGGCCCTCTTCTTAATAATAGAAGGTACACAAAGAGCTGTTGCCACCTGAAGTTCTCTATCAAAAGGTTTTCCTATTTGACCTTGACATCCTTAAAATGTCATCTTAAGAATTTCTCAATATATCATAATTATATGGCTCCCAACTTATGTCTGTTTTTCAACAAAAATTCAGTCCTTTTAAGGTTTTTTTGCTACTTCTATGTCCTTCATTGGTTTGCTTCAATTTTTGGACAGTTGCTTAAGTAGAGGACCTTTACATTATGTAGTTGACATTGTGACCTTGACATTTGACCTACTTTTGATGAAAACAGTGGTGTTTGGATAGGTTTGCCTTTTGGTCAATCGGCTATAACTTTTATATGCTTCATAGGATTTCTTTAATATTTGGATAGTTGCTTAAGTGGATGGACCTTTCATTATGCAGTTGACCTTGACCTTTGACTTTCTTTTGATGAAAGAAGCCCGAAACATCCCGTCCATAATGCCATCAGGACTTGTTCTCATGTAGGATCCTGAATATCTCTTGCAGACTCTATTTTCAGTGTACAGTAAAGGTTGCTAAGAAGCAAGAGGTGCATATATAGCACTACCTTAAATATGTTTATAATTAACAAGCAAAAACACCTCTGTCTAAAGAATAATATTCAATGCACCAAAGTACTGAATTATAGTTTTTCAAGGTAGAGGTGTAGGAATTTTGAAATACTAACATTACTTGACAACATATTATTTATCGGATAATGGAATCAGAAATGGTAACTGATTCTAACTGATTATCATTTGTACTGTTTCAACCAAGTGCACATGACTAGTGTACAGAAAAAGTAAAATTAACATTGTAAGCTGTATGTTAAAAAACTCAGGCAAGTATTATTCTTTTTCATTAGTTGTTAAGGAGATAGATATAAAAGCAGTAATTAAACAGTGATGTTTTCAGTGTTTAAGTCTCAAGGTAAATTATACAAAAGAAATCCAGAGAATGTACAATATCGGTCTCCAAGGAAACCTGCTCCTTGCATGGCATTTTGGATGGACACATCATCCCCTGCATTCAGTTCAACCACGATTGTCTGGGAGGGACCGTATCGAAACACATCCAGTTTGGCCATAATGTTGCCATTGACGGTCAAGTGACCAAAGGCCCAGGCTTTTGAGTTTTCATCATTGTGGAGGGTGACTGCAAACATGTAGATCCCTCTCACTGGTGCTATGAATGTCCCATGGTGTCCATTGTAAGCCTGTCCAATGTTAGTGATCACCTGGTCAAATGGAATGTCCTGATGTTCTCCCATGTGTTGAATGGTGGTGGAAATACTGGCGAAGAATGCAACCATGGTGGTCGGAGAAAATCTTGATGTCCTTACGTGGCCTGTAGAGATGGAAACTACAGATTATAAATGGGCAAAACTTCCATAAACTCATGTTAATTCCTCTTAATATTTCCCGGTGGCCTAGTACAGGTACTTTGCTCCTGCATCTGGGAAGGTCATGAAAGATTCTTGCTTTCAGTGGGATGTAAATCCAAAGCATTTGGATCTGTAGGACTGTCACTGGATCACATTCATTTTTGTTTTATTAGATTTTTACCTGTAGTTGTTTTGATACTGTCTGACACGTTTCTCAGTATGATCCATAAAGATGGACCTCCAAAGAAATATTTTCTAAAATAAAACCTTTAGACTTTTTATATACTGTAGCTTACAATGAGTACTCAGGAAAATTAAAGTTCTTTCTCAGACCCTCTGATTAGGAGTTTCTAACCCTTATCAAGTCTGTTGTGTAGGTACCTACTTATAACCTTGTAATTACTACAAGGTTGATTATTCATTTTCTCTGGTAAGTATGGTTCATGTCAAAATTCAGTTGCTGTTGGTTTTTGACCAGAGGGATGAAAACTACCTAGAGGATATTGTATGTCTAAAGAAAAGCAGAAAAGCTGATCCATTGTTAATATTTGGATTTACTTTTAAACTTTATTTGTTTTACAATATGATATCTTAAAATTTCAACGTAAGTGTAACCAGGTGAGAAAAATCTGCTGCCAAACCTTGACTTGAACCCAGAACCCATTGCTTATAGGACAGTTGCTTTCCAGTTGTGTCACTGGACAGCTTACACATATCTCTTATTGATAAGGGTTACTTCGGCCACTATATTAAGATATTTCTCTCTGTAGGTACTACCAGCTCTTGACCTCTGGGAAAAGTCATAAAGGATCTGACCCCAACAGGGTTTGAACCAACAGCATTAAGGTCCAAAAGTCCTAGTCTTTACCACAGGATATAAATATCCCTATCAGATCCATTAAAGTGTAAAGGTACTTATAATACAAACCAAGTCCTTGTTTTGAGGAATCCTTATCTCTGTTGACTCTGTTTCCTACAGAGAAGATATCCGTCTCATTTATTTTGGCTAATTTCATCATGTCATTGTTTCCCTCACTTTGTTTTATCCTTCGGTTTTGCTGCTTAACAGTCTCTTCAAGCTGGCTTACTTTAGCAGATAAATTTTTGACAACAGAAAAGCATTTATTTTCTTTTTCCTCATAGTCACTTTTCAGCAAATTCAACTCTTGTTTAGTTGCCTGTAACTCATTTCTCAGCATGTCAACTTCATTATGAAATTGTTGTTGTAGGTCACTGGCAAAACCTTGAAAGGCTTCCTTAACTTCATCAATATCCATAGAATCTGGAGCCCTCCATTCAGTTTTACCTTGAACAGTCACAAAACACCACAGAAACAATGAAATAAGTTTGAACCTAACAGACATTTTCCTGTCACCGAGACTTCTGATCTTTAAGACATCTGTAAACACAAATATTAACAATTGATAAGGAAAGGAAGGAGAAGATAAGAGTCTTCATGGCAAGAGATTAAGATTTTTTTTCTCAATAATTGTGTAATTGTGTAAATGTATGGAAAAGATTGCTTTCCTCAGTGAATTTCATTTGACATGTAAAACCAGAAACAAACCTGATCATCCAGCAAGTTAACTTATCAGTAGGTCAAAGTTTTAGCAGTATTAGTTATCCAGGTACTTTAATACAGCCTTCCCCCACCCTTGCCTCAGGCTTTCAGTGTGAAGTGGTAGCTATATAAGAATTATGATACCTGTCATTTCCTATCGCATCCCATTGTACAAAACTTTCAATATTTTTTTATACGCCGCTGGAGGGGGTCGTATATTGTTATACGCCGCTGGAGGCGATCGTATATTGGTGTCATCTTCTCCGTCTGTCCGTCTGTCCAAACGTCCGTCCATATCTTGTGAACGCAACTCCTCCTACGTTTCTGAATGAATCTTTTCAAAACTTGGTCAATGTCATTACTATAATGGGTAGATGTGCATGAAGTGGCGATTTTCCGGTTCATTGATTTTTACAAGATTTGTGTCCCTTTGAAACTTAGTCTCTGTAGCTGAATGATATTGCAGCCTTGTGAACGCAACTCCTCCTACATTTCTGAATGAATCTTTTCAAAACTTGGTCAGTGTCATTACTATAATAGGTAGATGTGCATGAAGTGGCGATTTTCCGGTTCATCGATTTTTACATGATTTGTGTCCCTTTGAAACTTAGTCTCTGTAGTTGAATGATATTGCAGCCTTGTGAACGCAACTCCTCCTACATTTCTGAATGAATCTTTTTATAACTTGGTCAATGTCATCACTTTAATGGGTAAATGTGCATGAAGTGGCGATTTTATGGTTCATTAATTTTTGCAAGATTTGTGTCCCCTGAAACTTAGTCTTTTTAGCTGATTGATATTTCAGCTTTGTGAATGCAATTTCTTGTATGTTTCTGACCTAATCTTTTCAAAACTTGGGCAATGTCATTACTATACTGGGTAGATATGCACAAAGCAGGGGCTTTGATGTTCATCAATATTTGCAATAGTTATGCCTTTCTAAACATGGTCTCTTTAAAACACAACTCAAGTTTCTAAACAGGTGAAAGTGCATAAGGCAGGATTTTCTGGTACAGTGATTTTTGCAAGAGTTATGGGGAGAAAATCAAAAGGATTCAAATTGATATTGCTATTTGACCTGCTGTCATATTGGAAGCATTTTTAGGGTTCTGTCTCTGTTCAGCTAAATTAATTGGTCTTACAGACTTCATTATGAGCTTATGCTTACAGAAATGTTAAAAGTAATAATTAAAGACCCCTCTTGGCCTTTATATTTTGTGGCGGCGTATATTGTGGCATCACTGGCACTCTTGTTTTATATATTGTTGAATCAGGGTGGTGTAGTTGGGGTGTTCAACACTTTCATCTGAAGTTCTAAATTGACTTAGCTGTATCCTTATCCAACTGTGTTACATGTACCAGTCTTATTGTTAACTGAACAAAAAGCCTGCCATATCATATCAGATAAGAATGAAAAAGTCACAGAATGATTTGAGATATCCATGGTCTGTAAAGGTGTCAAAGTACAGCTCCATTTATATTTTGACACAGACATTTTCTGACATTTTCAGGGCCCAGGGTTGAGGAGCGGGAGATTCGGGCGAGAATGGATCGGGACTATGTTAGGGTGGTGGAAAGCATGGGGATCAACAGAGAGGATATTAAGAGGGCTCTGAGGAAACAGCTGATGGAAACAGGTACCTCCACATGATTGCTGTCTTCGTTGTATTGGAACCTTCCAACAGGACAGAGATCCATAGTTACTAAGCATAAAAAGGCCATATCTTCTTTGCTTTTACATTTAAGGGGAGATCAAAATGTTTGCAGAATTTAATCATAAAATTAAAATTTGTACTGCATATGTTAATAGTTTTATTACATGACAAAATTTGATACATACCGGACAGTATCATCAAATATCAGCAATATACAATCAAAACAGTTGACATCCCAAATAATATACATACAAAGAAGAGAACTGATACACAAGTAATGAACAATATCAAATTATACAAAAAATAAAATATAGCACATCTCTAAAATCATCATCATAGCTTTTCAAAATGGACTCTGTTTGTGGCAATACACTTTCAGTGACAGTGGAAATGTCACAAATAAAGAGATCAGATATACAAAATGACACCATGTGAGCAGACGTTAAATCTTAGCAGAATTCTTATCATAAATAACAGAGAAATTATATTTTGTTTCAGAGATTTAAAAAAATCTTATGATATCCTCCAGGGTATGAAATCACGTTTTATGTAAAGTCTTATAGATTAAATAGTCTTACATTCTTATGTTACCATATAGCTGAAATTATGAAAAGATACTCAAAATACTTTGTAAATACATTGTTATGTTGGCTATAAAAGTTTCAGAAATAAAGTTAAAAAATCGTCAAATAAAGAAACGTTAAGCAAATTCTACAAAAAAAATTATCTCCCCTCATACATATACAGTCAACTCCCGTTATACCGGCAGTGTTCGTAAATCTCAATTTTGCCGGTATATCGAATTTGCCGATGTAATGAGCAAACCCAAATTTCCCATTTTACTTATCCCACCCACTCAACCTTATCGTTACTTTCGGTAAAAGGATATTTTATAAACTATAAAAGATAAGGTTTTAATTCGTTTTTTGATGCATATGAATAAATAGTATTCGTATTTTATGTAACATGTGTGAGTATGTGTGTGATTGGTAAATAAACGGGGTTTTTACCTGTAAAACTAAATGCGTATTCTTTGTTTATCCTACTCTGTAAATGTGTAAACGCTACATGTATATACAACTTCCGGTTAGGTATAATAGCTTTACCATAATTATCAGCAATTATAAAAAGCGTTTAATGATTGGATATCTTTATCTATCGCGCTTCAAGAAATTCTCCCTTCATTTTCTGATTGGTAGGTACAGTTAACTTTTGTTGAAAATCATTACAAACTGACAACTCGCTGATTGAAACTCGACTTATTTGGTAAAGAACGGCATGTTGAAATCCGTGTCATAAACAAACCAACTTATTACCTCATTAGTTAATACCACTTATCGATATCATCTGCAAACAATGCAGCTATAGGTTTGATCAAAAGCATGTTTTTACGCGTATAAAAGAAACAAAAACAGACGACAACACCTATTTAAATCTCTAACAACGGTTTTCAGTCTAATTAAAGGCCCGTTGTTCACAAGTACACTGGAGTGGCTTCCCATTTTATTACTCTCCCAAAACAATGAAAATCTCCACTAAGAAATGCGGCACATGTAAACAAACGCTCATCTGTGATCATCCGTGTAAATACCGTGTCAACTTGCGAATTAACAATTGCAAACACAACAAACAGGTAGTGTACCAGCTAGGGACTATATACACGCCTCTGGCGATAATCGGCAATGATCATCAGCCGTCGGTTTGGCTACCGATATAACGGAGGTGATTATATAATAAAAGGGAGATTGGTTTGCCGAAAATTGCTGCCGGTGCCGGAAACCGAATTTGCCGTTGTAACGGGAGAAATAAAGAACAAAGAAATCCGTAACATGACTTTTATTGCCGGATCCCGAATTTGCCATTGTATCGGATGCCGATGTAACGGGAGTTGACTGTAATAAACACATTGGGAATTTTCCATTTTCTATTTGTTGTTGTTTTTTCTTTTTCCTTAGGTCATCTGACCTCATTACTCTCAATCTTATTATTTTGAATAAATTGACATAATAATTATACAATAGGAGTCTACCTACACAAAATGTTAAGATGTTAAGTTTTACAGTAGCCTACTGTTAGCATAAAATAATGCAAAAACTGTGTTAGAAAAATTAGTAACCTTTATTATCCTTGACTTATTTTTATAAATATGTACAGTATCAGGAAATACAGTTTTTATAATTATTTAGGAAAAAAAATAAGAAGTTTTCTGTGTTACTAGTAGTCATAAAAGAGTTGAAGACAAGGAGAGCTGATAGGTTAAGTGTAAATCCAATGATCCTAATGATATTTGTATTGGGACAATGAATTAGGATCAAAGTACAGCAAGGAATCTAAAAAAGGGATAAAATATGAGCAAAATCATTGTATATCACTCAAGTCAATCATAAATTTATGTTTGTAAAGCAGACTTTATATTAAAATTATGAGCTTAGAATTAAAAAAAAAGAGTGAGAAAAAAATGACAATATTTTTTTTTTACGGTAGTAAAGCCATTCATGTGAATCTCCATACAAAAAAAACAACAACAAAAAACACTTTTTGATTGGTTATGAATAAGGTTTTTCTTTAACATTTGTTTTCAATTATCACATATACAGGTCCAATGGTGGAGGAATGGTTAATGTGCCTTGGAAGTCATGGAATCAATCCTCGGCTGTGACTTACCAAGATTGTTAAATTTGGTACTGGTACATTGCCCTTGTGCTTGGCACTCAGCATTCTAAGATTGTTACCTATAATTTTGCTGGATGTTGCAATATGGATTTTTGTTGTATTGACAATTAACTCCAAAACAAGATAAACTATTAATCGCTCTACTCAGGTGATGATTTCCCCTCGGCCCAAGCCCTCCTAGAAGGTGTCTTCAGAATCCAGGATGAAGGTGAAAATCCCAGCACAGAGACAGAAGATGAAGAGCAGGGAGAGGAGGCCAACAACAACACCGAGAGACCAGAAGATGAAGCAGCTCCTGAAGCACCAAGGGAACCAGTGACTGAACCCCAAAATAACGACAATAATGAAGTAAAATCAGAAGGGACATTAGCAGTGAATTCTACTAAAGGTATTGTCTCTGAGAAGTTTAAATTTTTTTAATACCTTATTTACCTGGTTTATCCTGTTTCATAAGGCAAAGTGGGGACTGTATAGGATTCATGCACAGTGTCCCATCTTTTTGCATCCCTTTGTACAAAAAAAGTCAGTATCTTTTTACACTGTTGAGTCATATTCCTCTAGATGCTCATAAAACAACTTCACGTCAGCCTTGGAAATGTATTTGCTTTTGTATTAGCAGTCTGCCAACCCATTCTAAGCAGCAAATCTTTGCGAGTCATTATAATAAATTTTATGATACATTGTGTTCACCATTAGCCCTAGGACTTAGCTGACACCTTCTCTAGGTCGGTGGTTCTACCCGGATGCCTCTGTGCATGCGTAGTCTTCCTCCACCTGTAATTAGCTGAACGTAGCTATATGACTGAAATATTGTCGCAGCGACTGTAAACTCAAATAGTCAAGTCAAGACACCTTCTCACAATTTTGTTGTGGGCATCTAAAGATTGGCCTTACTGTAGTAACATCTACTACATTATGGTAAAATTTTAAACACATTAGTCTTGGTGACCAACCTGTTAGTATATCCTCTGAAACCAAGGTCAACCAGTTAGTATGTCCTCTGTAACCAAGGTCAACCAGTTAGTATATGCTCTGTAACCAAGGTCAACCACTTAGTATATGCTCTGTAACCAAGGTCATCCAGTTAGTATATGCTCTGTAACCAGGTTGTTGGTTCAGTTCCCCAATATTATACACATATTCAAGTCATTATAAATGGAATGGACATATCTCCCTCTTGTGGTAGTTCCAGGACTGTTAGCCCAGTGCCAGGATAATGTGACAGGGTGTATCATCCACACTATGATGTTATAATTGGGCAGCACTTTATCTGTCTCATATAGTCAAAGTTTCCAAATGACTGAAATACTGTTGGTGGGAAGTTAGACTCAAACAAATAAACTCTGAAATTTATTGTCACAGATAAGTTATAGAGATTATAGGTTATAGAGGGGAACTGGTGAATTGAATGATAAATCCCTGTTGGAGAATTTTAATGTTAGATCCTGGTCATGTTTCAGCAGACGATCTGGTGAAGGAAAACATGGAGTTGAAGGAACAGCGACTGTGCAAGATCTGTATGGTAGCAGACGCAAATGTTGTGTTTCTGCCCTGTGGCCACCTGGTCTCCTGCGCTGCCTGTGCCCCAGCTCTACAGCTGTGTCCCATATGTAGGGCAGCAATAAAGGGAACCATCAGGACATATTTGGCTTAAGGAAAGGGGATAAAGCTCGAGGATACAGCCTATCTTAAGTTCTACATGCATCTGATTCTACACACTGACACAGTCTGCAAATTGATATTGTTTTTATTTCGAGACATTTAGGTTTCTACACCAGAAAATCTTTGTAAACTGAAGAGAAACCTTGGAGCTCAGATATTTTTTTTACTGATTTTAATTGGTTTTCTAGTGAATTTATTTACACAAATAATGCCTGCTGGTTTTTATTTAAGATGGCAACAGCTCTTTCAGACTATGCGAAAACTTTTCCTTCTTCACAGGACATTGCGACAGGTAAACACAAAATTTTTACCTGTCGCAACAAATGTTTACCTGTCGCAGCAACTTTTACTTGATGCGACATATTTTTACCTGTTGCAATGTTTTAAACAGTATTTAGTAAGAGCTTTTTGATATCTTGATTTCAGTCTCTTCATTGCAAGTATTTTACATTAATTTATCACTAAATATAATGAACATTCATTCATTTTTGGCTATTTTTAGATTGTCTCAGTTTTACATATACACTGTCCTAATCAGCTGTTCAAAACTCACAAACATGTAAAAATGTGAGACCTGCAAATTATGTACATATAGAGGAATAAACCCTACCCCATTACAACAAGAAATTATTTTTGCACAGATAAGATCATAAAATGCTATGCAAAAACTAAAGTTCTGTAAGTTGTGTGACCATAATAAGGAAATCTTCCGAAAAACTAACCCTAAAAGCGTCTGTTATTGTCAGGAGCTCTCTTCTTTGGTTCGTTGCTAGAACTAGCAGGCAATTTTCGACCCGGCATATCACCATCAGAATATCTAACTTCATTGACAACAAAATCTAGATTTAATTATTTTAATTATTTATGATAATGAATATTGAAATGATAAAAATTGAACCTGATAATAAATTAAAACGAGTATGACCTTGTTAATTGATTATGGAAAGCGAATAAAAAGGAAAAAAAGCAATCTTTCGTGAATGCATCGTCTGCCATGTTGTTGATTGTTGACCTATAAAGACAAGAGTTTTCTGCATGGTTTCCATTACGAAAGATATAAGTATATAAATTGCGGGGAACCAATTCGCGATCGTTACTGCTTGGCCATCTCAGACAGCCGGTAATCATTGCATAATCGCTAAAAAAAGCAAATGAAACTGTTTTTCGAAGAAAGTGAAAGTAATTTTCCGAAAATGAAACTGTGCTGTATGGATTTTTTCATCGGACATTGTGTCCGACAATAACAGATGCTATAGTCGATCAGAATGGAAATATACCGGACATGTCCGACTGACCGACGGACATTCGCATTGACTGCTCTTTGTATCTACAGTGTGAATGTTCTGGGCCTTCAGAATCGTTTAAAGGTTCACTAAATTACAAATTACAAAAAGTAGGAGTGCAGATTAATATCTGTTTATCAAAATACTAGACTGACCCCTTATAGCATTAAACTTAAGAACATACATGTGTGACATTTCTTGTGATCATTTAGTTCTGCATATTTGCCTCTTTAAATATCTTGTTAACATTATATCATACACAAATGTACTGTGGTTATGTTCAGATGTACTTTTTGATATTAGTCTGTTCCAAATATGATACATAGTCAGGATGTGATAAAACAACATGGACAGAAGGCAAAGATACTTTATCAAAAATGTAATTATTTACAACAAGACCAGAGCATTTTTGAAGTATGGTTGAGATATTCCTTGTAACTGTATAAAATTATTTGTAATATAAAAGAGAACAAAACACAGACATTCACAACTCCTTTTTAGCTCACCTGAGCGCTTGTGCACGGGTGAGCTTTTGTGATCACCTTTTGTCCGTCGTAAGTCATCCGTCGTCAACAATTGCTTGTGAACACTCTAGAGGCCACAGTTTTGGCCCAATCTTCATGAAATTTGGTTAGGATGTTTGTCTAATGATATTATGAGTTGAAATGGTCATGGGTAAAAACTAGGTACCAGGTCAAATCTAGAAAAACCTTGTGAACCTCTAAGCCAAGTTTTAGCCCAATCTTCAATAGATTTGGTCAGGATGTTTGTCTAATTGATATATTGGATGAGTTCGAAAATGAGTCACATGAGGTCAAAAACTAGGTCACCAGGTCAAATCTTAGAAAAATCTTGTGAACACTCAGAAGGCCTATATTTTTGTCCCAGTCTTCATTAAACTTGATATGAATGATGACTGCATGAATTCCCAGTTGAGTTCAAATTCAGGTAGGATCAATATGTAGGTCACTTAGTCAAATGTTAGAAAATACTTTAGATGCCAGATTTTTTTTGTCATTATGCCTAACACAGCCATCTTACTCAGGTGAGCAACACAGGGCCATCTTGGCCCTCTTGTTAATAGATAATTACATACTGTTATAAGAAACCCTTTTTTTGTGTCAGTTGATGAAATTCATTATACTTACAAATTCAAAAGAACTATTTTTTAATTCAGGTTTCAAATTCAAAATGACCTTCCTTTAACCAAATGGATTTTCAATGTTATCCATTGCAGCTTTCATTGATTTGAGGGGTTGCAGGTTCAGTAATCTTTACAGTTTTTCAAGATTGTCAAAAATCACTGACATAACTTTTTTAAATTTGAAGGTAAATGTGATAAGTGTTTAAGCTTCATTTTGATGTGTTATGCTTGTGAATCTCACCAATATGTACTTGGATGAAGAACATCTAATTTTGCTTATATTTATTCATTTTAAAAGATGAATTATGTATCCATTACGCATAAAACGCTTTTAGAGGTAGATTAATGGGATTTTAATTTTTAGCTAGACTATTCGAAGAATATGAGAGCTATTGTAGTCGCCCTTGTGTCGGTGTCAGCTTCGTCGATGCAGCTTTTGGTTAAAGTATTGAATGCTAGTAAATATGAACCTTATATCTCAATAACCATTTATGGTATTGACTTGAAAGTTTATCAATATGTTAAGGGGCATCAAACAACCAAGGTATATAACTCTTGACTGAGTATAATATAAATTATGGCCCCTTTTTAACTTAGAAATTTTAGTTAAAGTTTGCATGCAACAGAAAATTTGGTTTAAGTTTTGCATGCTGGACTGTCCAGCTTGTATCTCAAAAACCATTCATGGTATTGACTGGAAAGTTTATGAATATGTTTAAGGGCATCAGACAACCAAGGTAGATAACTCTTGATGGAAGATATTGCAAATTATGGCCCCTTTTTAACTTAGAAATTTTGGTTAATGTTTTGCATGCAAGATACTATCATGCTTATATCTCGGTATCCAGGCATGCAATAGATCTGAAGCATCTTTAATACGTTTAGGGGTATCATACTATTAAGGAAGATAACACTTGATGGAATATATTACAAATTATGACCCCCTTTTAACTTAGAAATTTAGGTTTAAGTTTTGCATTCAAGCTACTATCCAGCTTATATCTCAGAAATTGTTTATGGTATTGACTAGAAAGTTAAGGAGTGTATTCAGGGGCATCAGAAAACCAAGGAGGATAACTTTTAGACTGAATTTTATACAAATTATGGCCCCTTTTCTAACTTGGCTACTTGGTTAAAGTTTTGCATGAACAGTGTTATTATGCTGATGTCTAAGTAACTAGGCATGAGATGATTTTAGACTTCATTAAAATATTAAGGGGTATCAGACTATCAAGGTATATCATATTATATACAAGGTATGTGAAGGGCAAGAATTGAAACAAATTTATTTGATTTCCAACAAGCATTTTGAATAGTCAAGCGTGCTGTCCTCTGACAGCTCTTGTTGATTAAAACAATATTTTATCTTTATATACTGCACTGGTGTACATTTAATCTACACATGTTGTTATGACTGCATAGGGCAATGCACCTTTCCAATTTTTTGAAGAAAAAAAATTTAACCCCTTGTGAAGGGTTTATTTTCTGTTCATGGATAGGTCATCTGCTTGCAAACAGTATCATTTAAAACAACATGCTTTCTACGTACCTCAGGTCAACCATTGATCACATGATATCCCAACACAGCTACTGGATAATCTTATACTTTAACCCACATATAGGTGTGTTGTGACACTTTGGTAAACAGACAAGACCCAGATCACACAGCTTCTTCCACTGCTTATACAATAGCTCATATGCTACGCTGTCTGCATGACAGAGGCAATGCCATTTATTTATACAACTGGATTTACCATTTTAATATTCACCAAGTTTTAAATTTGCACATGAATTTCATGAGTTTTAAGGTGAATTTTAATATATGTAATCATTGAAAGGTCATTTGCATCTATCATTAAGTAGTAAATTCATAGCAGGTCATTTTACAATATTTTAACTGCATCTTCCATTATGAACATTGTTATGTATTAACCATTCTTTTTTGTTACTCTTGATTGTCTGTTGCTTTTTGATATTATGATTTTTAAAGAATATGTTGTGTTTTATTTATTTTAGTAATGTTTATAATCTTACTAAAGGAAATGTAGTAAAGAAAATGTTAAAATGTATGTATCTTTTTGTTTGTGTTTTTAGTATACCAGCAGGTCTGTTTATGTATGATAAACTTGTAGAAGCCACATCTTGCATTCTTAATTCTTGGTATAATTTGAATTTGTGATGTGTTTATTAAATCTAGACCAATATCAGAGAGTTATGGCCCTTTGTTATATTTCTCAAGACTGTCTGACATGGTAACAGTAACTGTGACAAAGTGAGAAAAATTCATCATCTTCAATGTTAATTCTTGTTTTTAGCTCGACTATTCGAAGAATATGAGAGCTATGGTAGTCGCCCTGGCGTCGGCGTTGACGTTGCAGCTTTTAGTTAAAGTTTTGCATGCAAGTTACTATCAACCTTATATCTCAATAACCATTTATAGTATTGACTTGAAAGTTTATAAATATGTTCAGAGGCATCAGACAAACAAGGTAGATAACTCTTGACTGAATTTAATATGAATTATGGCTCCTTTTTAATTTAGAAATTTTGGTTAAACTTTTGCGTGCAATAGAAAATTTGGTTAAAGTTTTGCGTGCAAGCTACTATCTAGTTTGTATCTCAATAACCATTCATGGTATTGACTTGAAAGTTTAGGAATATGTTTAGGGGCATCAGACAATCAAGGTAGATAACTCTTGATGGAATATATTACAAATTATGGCCCCTTTTTTAACTTAGAAATTTTGGTTAAAGTTTTGCATGCAAGATACTGTCATGCTTATATCTCAGTTCACAGGCATGTGATTGATTTGAAACATCTTTAATATGTTTAGGGGTATCATACTTTCATGGTAGATAACTCTTGGTGGAATATGTTACAAATTATTGCCCCTTTTAAACTTAGAAATTTTGGTTAAAGTTTTGCATGCAAGGTACTTTCATGCTAATATCTCAGTATCCAGGCATGGGATTGATTTGAAACATCTTTGATTTGTTTAGGAATATCATACTATCAAGGTAGATAACTCTTGATGGAATATATTACAAGTTATGGCCCCTTTTTACCTTAGATATATTGGTTAGAGTTTTGCATGCAAGGTACTTTCATGCTTATGTCTCAGAGTCCAGGCATGGGATTGATTTGAAACATCTTTAATATGTTTACGGGTATCATACTATAAAGGAAGATAACACTTGATGGAATATTTTAAAAATTATGACCCCTTTTAACTTAGAATTTTGGTTAAATTTTTGCATTCAAGCTACTATCCAGCTTATATCTCAGAAATTGCTTGTGGAATTGACTAGAAAGTTAAGGAGTGTCTTCAGGGGCATCAGAAAACCAAGGAGAATAACTTTCGGACTGAATTTTATGCAAATTATGGCCCTTTTCTAACATGGATTTTTGGTTAAAGTTTTGCATGCACATTGTTATTATGCTTATGTCTCAGTAACTAGGCATGGGATTGATTTTAAGCTTCATAAAAATATTAAGGAGTATCAGACTATCAAGGTATATCATTTTTGACTATTATTATGTACAGGGTATGTGAAGGGCAAGAATTGAAATAGATTTCATTTGATTTACCAACAAGCATTTTGAATAGTCGAGTGTGCTGTCCTCTGACAGCTCTTGTTTTTTTTTTTATTATTATTATTTTATATATTTTTTTGGAGTGAAAAAAAATATTTTCTGTTTTTTTTTCACACAAAAATGTCTCGTTTCTTATTATTCCAGAAAGATATTATAATATCACAAAAAAATGAATTCCCAGGTGCAAAGTACTGGTCTAACCAAGGAACCATTGAGAGGGATTAGTATAAGTTTTAAGAACTTGTTTCCCAATTGACGTAAAATAAATAAGTTTAAACTAACTAATGATAGCTTGTATTTTTAAGTGTATGCACATACCCCTATTTCCAAACTCCGCATCCTTTACCCATTCTCATTTATACATCATTCCAGCCTTTCTCTCAGAGACATGCTGCAAGTAATTTTCATCAGAATCAAAATATGCTCATACCATAAGCTTACAGGGAGAGCCTACTTTTACCCAGGTCTATGTTACTATGATAGATAGCAGTTCTGAATAAAAATCTTGCACCTTCTTCATGAAAAAAAAACAACTCTCTCATAGCTTTTAAGCTTCTCACTTTCTACTTAAAAAATAGATAGCAATCCATGCATTACATATACCAAAGAAATCCTATCATTTGTCAGACAGACATTTTTGGGGAAATTTTATCTCTATGCTACAGGTTATAAATCCATATATACCAAACAAAAATGTCCAGAAACCTTTTGTTCTAGCCCTGCCTGGGATCCTAGAGTTATGTTTTTACAGTCATCCAGTTGATTTTCTTCCTGAATTTACATGTAGGTTGCTGTCAGTTTAGAGTTATTGTTTATTTAAGAGGCTTTGTCCAGTTAAAGATGAAAGGGGCAATTAAGGAGAAAACTAGGTATGGAATTTTTTTGTTTTTGTTTTCAACTAGATTTTCCAGTGGAAAAATCTGGCAAGGTAAATTGGCTACATCCACTTTCTTTGTCCAGACCATAATTTTGTCATGCTTTGGGGTAATTAGGACTTTCTGCCTACTGGCAGAAAGTCCTATTGGGTTTGTACTGTTTTTTATTATTAGGACTTTCTGCCTACAGGCAGAAAGTCATATTGGGTTTGTACTGTTTTTTTATTATTCTTCTTCTTCTTATTCTTTTTTTCTTCCTCTTATATTTGTGTTAATTTCGAGGTGTTGCCATTGACTCAGAACAATGAAAATTTTAAGGCATATATTTCAAACCATGAGCTTTCGGATGCAATGAATTTTATATTCATACGACGTCATATAACGTCAGATTTGACGTCAGGTGAAAAAGTTTGTACGCGGTCTACAGCCATTATTTCTGGACCGATTTTCATCAAAATTTCACAGAATATGTATGTTAGGCTCTAGTTGTGCATCCCGGTGTCCGTTTTTCAAAATTCGAAAAGTCCATGGTTCTATAGCGAATCCAAGATTCGAACCAAGGTCGTAAATTTTTAAATGCTTATAAAATCTGTCCTATTTAAGATAGAAAGTTGATATTTAGTCAGTATATAGGTCTCTAGAAGTTTTAAACATTTTGTGAAAATAAATGTCATATGACGTCACGTGACGTCATTATATGATAATGTATTTCTAATATTAACAAGAATATTTCTATATGTTGCAATTGTCGAAGGGCAATGAAAATTTAATGACACATGCTTCAAACGCTGAAATTTTGATTTCTATGATTTTCATATGCCTATGACGTCATATGACGTCACACTTGAAATATGCAACAAAAGTTTGTACGCGGTCTACAGCCATTGTTTATGAACCAATTTTCATCAAATTTTCACAGAATGTGTATATTAAGTTCTAGTTGTGCATCCCGGTGTCCGTTTTTCAAAATTCGAAAAGTCCATGGTTCTATAGCGAATCCAAGATTCGAACCAAGGTCGTAAATTTTTAAATGCTTATAAAATCTGTCCTATTTAAGATAGAAAGTTGATATTTAGTCAGTATATAGGTCTCTAGAAGTTTTAAACATTTTGTGAAAATAAATGTCATATGACGTCACGAAATTGTTGAAGGGCAATGAAAATTTAATGACACATGCTTCAAACCTGTTTTGATTTCTATGATTTTCATATGCCTATGATGTCATATGACGTCACACTTGAAATATGCAACAAAAGATTGTACGCGGTCCAGAGCCATTGTTTATGAACCGATTTTCATCAAATTTTCACAGAATGTGTATATTACGTTCTTATTGTGTATATAGGTGTCCGTTTTTCAAAATTCGAAAAGTCCAAGCATATATGGCGGATCCAAGATTCGAACCAATGACGTCAATATTTAAATGCTTATAAAAACTGTCCTATTTTAGATAGAAAGTTGAAATTTTGTCAGTTAGTAGGTCTCTGGGTGTCTTAACAATTATGTGAAAATAAACGTCATATGACGTCACGTGACGTCATTTGTTTATTATTATTTTAACAAATGTAGCAGAAAGTCCTATCATTCGTATCAACGAATGAAATCTAGTTCTTATTCTTCTTATTATTCTTTTTTTCTTCCTCTTATATTTGTGTTAATTTCGAGGTGTTGCCATTGACTCAGAACAATGAAAATTTTATGGCATATATTTCAAACCATGTGCTTTCGGATGCAAGGTATTACATATTCATATGACGTCATATAACGTCAGATTTGACGTCAGGTGAAAAAGTTTGTACGCGGTCTACAGCCATTATTTCTTGACCGATTTTCATCAAATTTTCACAGAATGTGTATGTTAGGCTCTAGTTGTGCATCCCGGTGTTTCCATGGTTCTATAGCGAATCCAAGATTCGAACCAAGGTCGTAAATTTTTAAATGCTTATAAAATCTGTCCTGTTAAAGATAGAAAGTTGATATTTAGTCAGTATATAGGTCTCTAGATGTTTTAAACATTTTGTGAAAATATATGTCATATGACGTCACGTGACGTCATTATATTATTATGTATTTCTAATATTAACAAGAATATTTTTATATGTTGAAATTGTCGAAGGGCAATGAAAATTTAATGACACATGTTTCAAATGCTAAAATTTTGATTTCTATGATTTTCATATACCTTTGACGTCATATGACGTCACATTTGAAATATGCAACAAAAGATTGTACGCGGTCTACAGCCATTGTTTGTGAACCAATTTTCATCAAATTTTCACAGATTGTGTATATTAAGTTCTAGTTGTGCATCTCAGTGTCCGTTTTTTCAAAATTCGAAAAGTCCATGGTTCTATAGCGAATCCAAGATTCGAACCAAGGTCGTAAATTTTTAAATGCTTATAAAATCGGTCCTATTTCAGATAGAAAAGTGATATTTGGTCAGTATATAGGTATCTGGGAGTCTTAAACATTTTGTGAAAAGAAACGTCATATGACGTCACGTGACGTCATTATATGATAATGTATTTCTAATATTAACAAGAGTATTTCTATATGTTGAAATTGTCGAAGGGCAATGAAAATTTAATGACAAATGATTCAGACGCTGAAATTTCGATTTCAATGATTTTTAGAAGCCTATGACGTCATATGACGTCACATTTGAAGTTGACTACAAAAGTTTGTACACGGTCCAGAGCCATTATTAATGGGCCGATTTTTATCAAATTTTCACAGAATGTGTATATTACGTTCTTATTGTGTATACCGGTGTCCGTTTTTCAAAATTCGAAAAGTCCAAGCATCTATGGTGGATCCAAGATTCGAACCAAAGACGTCAATTTTTAAATGCTTATAAAAACTGTCCTATTTGAGATAGAAAGGTGAAATTTTGTCAGTTAGTAGGTCTCTGGGTGTCTTAACAATTATGTGAAAATAAACGTTATATGACGTCACGTGACGTCATTTGTTTATTATTATTATTCTTTTCTTCTTTCTATCTCAATAAATATCGGTTTTTGTAAATATATGTATGAATAAGAATTATAGCTGAATAATTGACGTTTCCAAAAATATTTAGTTTATTAAAATTGGTTTACGCAATACAAAGTTATAAGCAAAAAAAAAAAAAACTAAATAAAATGAAGCTTATTTTGCTGATAATATGCTGTTTTCTTGAGGTTTAACAGTCAATATCTCAGAAACGACTGAAGATAGGTTTATACAGTATGCGTATAAAATGTAGCATGTTTTAAGAGCTTTCTAACGGTACCAAGTTTATTGAAATTGGACTTCATATAAGAAAGTTACATGGAAAATAAGATATTTCATAATCATGCATCATAAAAATATGGAAAAGGTCACGCGCAGGGTCACCAAGCTTAAATACTTGCGCAACGACTTAAAAAAAAAAAAAAAAAAAAAAAAAAAAAAAAAAAATATCAAATTGCAATTAATGGGCTATATCTTGATTTTGTTTTTGTTTTTTTGTCGAATGTTGACTGTTTCCAAAATAAGCATTGAAGTTAATACATGTACAACGGCACAAGACAAAAATCCGTATTTGCAACACTATGTAGCTAGCGAGCAGTTTGCAAGCCTTGAAAAATTCACACGCAGCCCCACATTTTAGACCATCTAAAAACTGCATTGTTATGCTAACGATACTCACATTGCATCAGTTTGTAGGCTGGGATGTTACCTTTCAAAATATCACCATAGTTCGAAATTCCAGGAATTTATGGCAAAACTACGGAAGCCCAAACACGCCAAAATCGCTAAATACGTTTAACTACGTTACAGGTGTCGAAAGGATATAGCACTATACAAATATTCAATACTTCTTCCTACTGAGGCTAAAATTAAACAAGGTTACAACTGAGCTGGAGTGATGAAATTCTATGTGTGATGAAAGTTAGAAACTTACATTTGAACACCTTTTCATTTTTCTTTCATGTCATATGACATAGTATAAATTTTGTATGTAAACTACATGTGCAAGATATGGGCGGACTTTTATTAAAATTCACAGAATGTGTTCTATTTGTGCTATTTTATTTAGAAATAGAGGAGATAGAAAGTTGCAATTTGGACAGATTATCTATTATGTCATCTTCTATATATATACTATATAAAGCAGATGTTGCAGAAAGTCCTATCATTCGTTTAAACGAATGACATCTAGTTTGAAATATGTTAACCATTATAAATTGGTGTGCAGGCACACCTCAAAGATTAAGGACTCATTTGCAGGCACTTGACAAAGGTTTGTAGCTCAGAGGTCAAGGACAGGCATAGAAATTGAATGTAAAAAAAGACCTAGTTGTGAAATTTCAGCAACTCGTGTCCCACATTAAAAAAAAATCAGATTTTCAGTTAAATGCAGCAATAATCCGACAAAGACTCTGTCTCATCTAGTTATCACATATGATGCTGTAAAATACGTTAAGGTCATGCTAAATAAGAAAATAAGTAATGAGTTTAGAACTATGTGGCAGTTTCAAAGAAATTTTGTCTTTTAAATAATTAAAAGTATATCAAGGATATGTAAATTTTCTTTTAATGTCTCTCTTAATTTGGATATTTTTTGTTTCTTTTTATAATCCAGCTTCACAGACTTTGGAGCTATATAGGAATCATGCTTGTCATGTCTCAAGCAACACTCACATTACATGAAGAAAAGGTGGGATTCAGGGGTATTGATAACCTTTATTGATAGTCTTAGTTTCATAGTTTCTTTTACAGAATTGCATTGTACTTGTACAAGGATATATTTACAGTTTGTCATTGATGTAGATATATTGGTAATATGAATTTTAATATTGATTTTATTATTTAAATTTTTTATTTATTTTTTTTTTAATAATTTGCATAAAAAACAATTTAAATTCTGTGAATGACATTTTATGCATACAATAAAGCTGTGTATATCATCATTATTACAATTTCTGTATATCTTCAATTTTCATTTCATTGTGTTTAAGACATCTCTGAACAAAGAACAATCATTTCAACAATTTTTACTTTCATATAATACTCACATAAAAATGTTTGACTTTAAGAATATTAATTTACTGAATTTCAAATGGTGTATGAAACAGTAGTGTTTTCTTTGCTTTATAGACTGTAGAATCTGAGCTACAATATTCAATGCCCGAACTAAAGAGACCCAGATCAGACAGCTCCTGGAAGTTTTGATCTGGGTTTTACTCTTTTTGCCAAGCCATCAAAATATGTCTGCATGAGGTATAGGGTTAACCCTTTCCCTCATAGAGGACACCATGAAAAGACCTATGCGAACAGCATAAAATCAGATCAGCCTCTCGCAGTTACTCTCAGTGACGGCTCATGTAAATAAACAAATTTATATTGAAATTCAATATACTTTTAATCTAGACGGCTTTATAAATGTACATTAATTAGTTATATAATGTCAAGCATGGTGAAGTACTTTCAAACTGGGGTTGAGGGAAAGGAACATGCGACCCTTCAATGCATCATATGCAGTTATCACGTTCTTTCCAAGATTGACTGAACACTTTCCTGCTCTGAATTGATAAAATGCATTTTTATTTTTTTTTCTTAAGTCTGAATTTACTCACTTTTTCTCAACCCTCGATAGTTTTGAGAATAGTTAAAGTAAATATCAAATTACTTGGAAACTTTGGACAGAATATACCTTAGCTCTGTAGAAAAGATGCAGTTTTAACTTATCTGTTATGACAATTGTCCATAACTGATGAGAAAATTAATCAAATGAGCAGCCGTAAAGGTGAATTGAGGTCAGTATGATCCCTAAGTGCAATACATTTTTGTGTCACTTGCTGTAAGCAGAGGTGACACATAGGGATCACTTTCCGTCTATCTGTCCGTCACACGGTAACGGTAACACACTTTTTGAAGTATGTCATAATACATCTCAAAAATTGTGTGTGGTGAAACATTACACATTTTCATTTGGTGTTTGTATCTACACATAAATGACAATAGTCACTAAAATGTACACATTCATTTTTCAAGGAAGGTAAATAATTGTTTTATTGATTTGTACTAGACATAATTTTATAATTTCTGTGCGAACGATCTAGAACATTCAGATTTAAGATAATCTTTTGTTTCCTATAAAAGCTTGTGCACTGAATAATAATAAGAAAAATGACATATTTTCGATAATGGAATACGTATGTATTTCAAAAATGGGCTTGGGCATTTATTTATCGGGGTAATAGTGATTTAAGTGACATATATTTGACAATATAAATTGTAAGCATCAATAAAAGACATTGATAAAAGACAACCAACATAAACTTGGAAATTTCGATTACCTCATTGATGCTCTGCGGGAAATGCGCAAGGCACACTCAAGTAAGTATAGATACACAAGCCACACACTAAAGTCAGTATATATACACAAGACCCATACTTTAGTAATTATAAATACACAAGGCCCACACCAAAGTAATAAAACAAAACAAAGTTTTTATTAATAATCTAGGCCCACACAATAATAGCTAAATATTGTCCGATTTTTAGCTCGACTATTCGAAGAATATGAGAGTTACTGTGGTCACCCTTGCGACGGCGTTGGCGTTGCAGCTTTTGGTTAAAGTTTTGCATGCAAGTAAATATCAAACTTATATCTCGATAACCATTTATGGTATTAACTTGAAAGTTTCTAAATATGTTGAGAGGCATCAGATAATCAAGGAAGATAACTCTTGACTGAATTTATTATAAATTATGGCCCCTTTTTAACTTAGAAATCTTGGGTAGAGTTCTGCATGCAATTTGGTTAAAGTTTTGCATGCAAGCTACTATCCAGCTTGTATCTCAATAACCATTTATGGTATTGACTTGAAAGTTAAGGAATATGTTTAGGGGCATCAGACAACCAAGGAGGATAACTCTTGAAATGAATTTTGTACAAATTATGGCTCTTTTCTAACTTGGATACTTGGTTAAAGTTTTGCATGCACAGTGTTTTATGCTCATGTCTCAGTAACTAAGCATGAATTGATTTTAGACTTCATAAACCTATTTAAGGGTATCAGACTATCAGGGTATATCGTTTCGACTCTTATTATATATGAAGGGCAGGAATTGAAATAGATTTCATTTGATTTACCAACAAGCATTTTGAATAGTCGAGCGTGCTGTCCTCTAACAGCTCTTTTTTAACTGTCAGAAGCGCATACTAAACAGAATATATCTAACTCCGCTCATTTCTCCGTAGTGAGTGTGGATGAGAGTTTAGATATGAAATTAAAACGTAATGAGTTAATGCTATTTTTCACTGATGGCTTTATTTTAACTTAGTTCACAATCAATTCCGCGGAAGTCAACAGATATAAAAATGCATATACATATATGTTCTTATTCCACACTACTGTTACCATTACCCGAATGCGTCATCGATGAAAATAAAATCCTTTTTGACTCTCCTAGTCATAAATGAATATTATGTTCTAATATTAAAATCAACACAACAAAATCACTTTAAGACGTTTGAAACGAACTAAAAAGAGACAATTTTAAAAAAAAAGAAGAAGAAAAAGTCAATTATCATTGTCCATGTGAAAAACATCTAAAAAAAAACAACAAAAATAATTCATATATGCCAAATAAAAAACAAACACTAATAGATATGCATCATAATAAAGATTAAAAACTAAAATCGTGACGGTTTCTCATATAGTTACCGGAAATATATTTTAAATCCCAACAACAAAACATTTGTCAATATTCTGTAATCCCCGTACCAGAGTAACATGCAAGAACATTCATGACGTAGCTGAACTTGATATTTTGTTTTTGTCTTCTCTTGAAAGGGCAAATATATGTCGTGTCTGTACTGTTAGAATACTTACTCTATCTCCATCATATTATTTAATGTTGACATATTTCGCATATAGGATCTGTTCCTCCCTTATTTGTACACCGTCTTCTGTCAGCGATAATCCATATTATGAATACGAAACACGTATAGCAAAAACAATGACATAGACATGGCTGATGTTATTTTAAAGTCCCACGTCCCTTCAACACTACAACATACACAATGGTACAATTACTTAACATCTTCTTCACTTCTTCTATCATAGTGTTTTCTTTTAAACTTTGAGCCAGACACATGATGTCTTCGTTTTTATTCTTGTCTGGTTAATTCATCTCGTATTATCCATGCACGTTTTCACTCTGTTGTGTCTTTTTTTAAACATTCATCTTTTTTTCGATTACTTTTTGCTCTGTCTCAATAAAATGAAGCCCGCTCATATTTTCACAAGGTGACATCCTCAAGTACACCCCAAACTGTCTGAATATAGAAACCCTAATGCGACGGAAATTCCAGTTGCAAACCACATGTCACCCATTCCCAAATACCAATGATAATTTTACTGCTGTTTGTCTCTTTCATCTAAATCACTTGACATTTCATATCTTCTAGATCCATTCGCAGTTGTTCAAAGGAAATCATTAGATCATTTCCAAATATTTTCTGAGATTTTCTTCATCCAAACTCTCTAGGATAATTCGTTCTGCAGTTCCTGCGCCCTAAAGTCTTATGTGGCTTCCACGAGTTTGATCTCAATGTCTTTTTTAGATATCTGTAAATACGAAATATTTTGAATCAAATTATATGTACAAAGAGAAATTGAATAATAATATTTTGAATATGAGAATAACGGTAATTCATAAAAAATTCTTAAACTATTTGATAAAAAAAGTTTTAAAACCTCTTTTAACTCGTTGATTGTTTCTTCAATATTTTCGCCGTCAGTTGTTTTCAGAAAATCTTCCATTGAGCTGAACATTTTGTCCTTATCTTCTGTTGTAATCGTATTTGTGGCAGAATGCCCGAGCTGATTTATATACTTGCAAATCTGAAAATTGAATATAATAACATGCATGCTAACACTAACATAGCAACACAATAGTAGTTTATTTTTGAAAATATAGAAATGAAAATCCATAAAATCTACTTTTTACAGAAATGACCTAGTCTTCAGTATCTCACAATGTGCTCGCGATAAACATAATAAAATGTTCAACAACTATTTTATTTGTAAAGAAATCATATAATGCTTCTTTTCTAAATATATACCTGGTCAGCTTTTTTCAGCTTTCGGTTTCTTTTGAATGTTTGAACAGAAAACAGTTTGCATTACTTTAATAAGAGATATGGGGTCTGTTTTGATCGCGGCATCACGCGAAGTTCCTCCTTTAGGTATGAACACCTGTGCAAAAGCCCAGGAGTTGTCGAAAAATGTTTGGAATTCAATATTGTCCCAATTCATTGATTTGGACTTTATAGGATTTTTTGCAAGATGTTTAATGATGCTATCAACGCCTTTTTCACACTTCCCGCAGACTTTATCTTGTTTTTAAAAAGTGTTTGTACTTCACATAATTTTATTTGTAAAGTATTCGAAATGTATACCTGGTTCGCTTTCTTCCAGCTTTCGGAATCTTTTGAATGTCTGAACAGACAACAGTTTTGCAATACTCTCACAAGAGACAGGGGGTCTGTTTTGGACGCGGTATTACACAAATTTCCTCCGATAGGTATTAACACCTGTGCAAGAGCCCAGGGGTTGTTGAAAATAGTTTGGAATTCAACATTGTCCCAATTCATTGCTTTTGAATTGACGGGTTTTCTTGCAAGATGTTTGATGATCATATCAAACGCCTTTTCACACTTCGCACAGTTATTGCATTTGATCTCGTATTTGTCGTCATTCTCGTCCCATTTTATCCTAACAGTATCTAGGTCACTGTCATCGGACTCTTCCGAGCTAGCATAAGGGTTGCTGGATGGTTTATAACCATGTCTCTTGTTTGAATGTTTCAATCCTTGTATATGCTGTCTATGGAACCGTTCAATACACGTTTCTATTTGCGGTCGAATGACATCACCTACTAACTGTAGTCCTAGTGTACATTTGATCCAGTTCTTGTATTCCGTATTTTGAAGTTTAGAGGCCATAGCTGTTTCTTATTTTTCACACAAATTTTGTCAGGAAAAAAAATCTGAAAGAAAAAGAAAAAACATAATGATTATGAATATAGTCTTCAAAAGTAGAGTAAAGTAGCTGAATGGTTTTAAAACATGCGTGCGTTCAGTATGTCGAGCTATATGTAACCGTATGCTTACAATATTCCCTTCTATCTGAGTTCGAATGGAATCACCTGATAACTGCCGTCTTAGAGTGCATTTCATCCAGTTCCTGTATTCCGTGTTTCTTTTTGCTATTACTTCTTTTTATTTCCTTTAAGTTGTATTAAATTAATATTGAACATGAAAACTATTCACTACTTAAAACATTAAAGCTATAATATTATATCTGCATCATTATATTAGTACAAGACGACCGCTGACATTAGTATATCCAAGAAACAAAACTTTGTCACAGGAGTTTACGGAAATGCGTCCTCCTTAATCGGAAAGGCTCGCTGATAATATTGATACAACAGGATACTGATTTAAGATCAGTATTTTGCATATGACAAACAAAGAAATAAGTATATATTTGCGGCGATTGTGTCAAACTGAATTGACGCATTTTGAATTTGCCTACCTCATTTTATAAAATATGAAAAATAAACTAGCATTTTATTATTTTAAAGGTAGTATTGCATACAACAGAATGAACTCGACGAAATGTATCGAAGCAAGTGCAAATTACTAGGATTCATTGGTTCAACATAGTTGATATACAGTGTATAGGTCGATATCGTTATAATTTAATTGAACATAAATACACAAAAAATAATTTACTTGAGAGAAAACAAAAAAAAATTAATTAAAAAAAAAAAACGATTTAAACAATAACCTTTATTTATGAAACATTTCACATTGTTTTTTTAAGACGACTATTTACGTTGTATGTGTTAAGAGCGCAACATGGGCGCAGCCATTTTTCACATTTTGTTATCTCGCGAGACTTTCCAAATGGAATCGTGACGTTATTTACTCACATCTGTCCAAAAGTAGAAAATGGTGATTAGCACAAGTAAATTAAATGTGAACCACAAACAAAATCTTACATTTCCTATAAACCTTTC
>CM037779.1:19283366-19333366 GCA_021229015.1 Solen grandis
AATTTGCACTTTAAAAAAAGTATGCGCGTGCTACCGCCTCTAATTATACGCCTGGGTAATGCATGTAACCTGAAAATCTTGTCGGTAGCACGAATGTTTATTCCACGGGAGAAATGTCATGCATGTTTTAGCATCTTAATAATTCATGAAAAATTATTCTTTCAGTCTTTTAAACGGAATATTTATTTTTGATTTTCTGAACACTTGACAGTGTCTTTGGGGGAAACGTTGAGATCATTCACTTGCTAAAAACTTGCTTTCTTGCGAATCTTAAAATTAGACACGAATTTCTGCCCTCAGTGATTGATATGTTTGTGAACATTTTGCGACAGTTGCGATCGAATATATATTTTTTGCTCGATTTGATATTTGTTTTTATAATTGAAATTAATTGGCATCATGTCTTTCAAATTGCACCTGTCATATTCAGTATCCCGTTCGTTACACGCAATGATAAAAAATGTGAATAAAAAGGTTGTCAAATAGTTTTTTAACCCTTTCCCTCATATATACTCATTTTGACGCCCTCAATAGGTATCACATACAGCCTGATCTGCAGAAAACCACAGTTAAACCTTACCAAATTTAATTATAGAATCCTCATTTCCAGACCACTGAGGAGCAGCGAACAGCATAAAACCTGATCAGCCTGCGAGTTACTCGCAGGCTGATCTGGTTTTATGCTGTTCGCATAGGTCTTTTCATGGTGTCCTCTATGAGGGAAAGGGTTAAGCAGCTGTTGTTGCTGTCATCATCAGCACCAACATCATCATCATTATCATCATCATACTATTAAAAGTGATTCTTTAGCAAAAAAAAGTCGTTATAATGATAATGATGAAAAAATTGAGGACGTGTTTGTTTATTAAAGCTGTGTTATTATATAGGATAAATCCATGTAAAAATTAGCATGGCAATTATTACGAGCTGTGTACACGGCTGTGTGATTTTTTAAGACCCGATGACTGATTAATGAAACTTGATGAATGTGACTTTGAATCCAAAAGATGGAAAATATACCATTGGGACATTAAATTTCAGGAAACATATATAATTCTGTGCTGTTTCGCGGAATCATACTGTAAAATACATCGCGATTCTGAAAGAATATCTTAAATCAAAGCGCTGAATGCACTGAAGTTGTGGATAAAGCAGGTTTATTGGCATCGCTTACAAATTTGATCTTCGTTTATAAGGTTGACTTTGATAATAAAAAAAATGATTTGTACTCAATATTTTATCTATCGCGGTATAGTTGAAGTAATTATGTAAAGCTGCGATGGCCAGTGGCTCCCAACTAATTTCGGAAGTAGATATACAGGTTACGGTCATTTTATAGTCACTGTGTAAGAAATAACCCCTGGGAGTATCTGATGTCGATAGTAGTAAGTTACACGGATTTGTATCGAACTTCAAACTTTTTAACATCATAAAATGACCGAACTTTGCATATGTACTGTCCAAAATTATTTACGAGTCACCTTTGCATCAAAAACAAACCATATTCCTCCGCAAAGTAAAGTGATAGTTACGTCAAAATCAAAAAAAAAAAAAATTCTTTGGTACTTTTATGCCACAGACAAATATTGTGACCCGTCAATACCTATTTTTGACACAAAATTGATTTTTCAAAACTTTTGTTTAACTATAGTATACCGGAATTGTAGAGTTATGATCGTTTCATAATTTTTACAACATTTAGAGGTTATTCGGTTTTCAATGTAGAGAATCGAATGCTCAGAAAGTATGTACTATAGTTGTGAGTGACTACTAGAAAGAGATTATACGGCACAATGCACTGCATGGAAGCTTTTCTATCGCGGGTTTATACACCCACTCACCCCAACACACACACACACACACACACACACACACACACTAAAGAAAAAGAAAATGAAATCAAATGTCCTATTTCATACTTCTTTACGATGGTAGTGTGTTTGTTCAAATGTAGGGTAATAAATTGAAATGTTAATGACTGAATAAGCGAACATTAACTGGACCCAACTTTAAGACAATACAAAATAGATTGAAAGAAAAAAAAAGTCTTCAAGGGAGATTTGGTACAAATTGTCATTTAAAGAAAATACTCACCATTTACTCTCCGAATATGTTAGAGTATATACAAAATGCAATACATTGTACTGCAATTATGGCACTTAACAATAACAAAAGTTGTTAAGGACCAATGTGTATGACAAAATCGTGTCTATTTTCTCTTTAAAAGGATTTCATCGTCAAGTAGAAGTCTGCAAATCAAGTTTTCTTTTCAAGACAATTGAGGCCCAAAGTACTGGTCCAATCAATGAACTGCCGAGTGGAATTTGTATAAATTATTCTAAATTGTTTCCCAATCGACAAAAAAGGGAAATTTCTTCATCTAAGGAATGTACTGTTTGCAATAGTCCATTTCACTCCAAAATGAGACGTAAACCTACGTTAATCAATGAGCACTTCCTGAACACCTATATTCATGCTGGTGTACATTTTCACGCCTTGTTCAATGGGAAGTAAACATTCGTTTGACATTTTTCCCAGTCACTGATTGGTCGATTTAAACGAGCGAGTTATACCGGGTATGACCGATCCTCTGGTGAAATGTTCTTAAAATCCGGGTGAAAAAAAAACAGCATCTGTCTTGTAGCTCTAGTTTATGATATATATTTTTTGTTGTTGAGAAAAACAACAACTACCTGAATAAATAAGTCATAAAAAGGTACCACAGAATAAAAAATGAACTTTGTATACAAATAAGACGATTTTTTCTCTAATAAATGAGAAAAAAATCAAATTTTATACAACTGATGTAGAACACAGGGGCTCGCAGTTGCATGGGGCGAATCATTTCGTACTTAATGATAAAAAAAGAAGGGAGGACACTGTTTTGAGACCAAATTTGGAAAACAACGCGTTCATATCGAAATTCAACATTGAAAAATGGGCCGGATTATGTTTTAAAGCATAAAGAAAATCCTAAACTTAACTGAGGTAGTTTTTCTCATATAACGCCACTATCGTGAATTTATTGTTCCAAATAGAGCTTAACAACAGCCGGGGAAGGCTATTTCCGGTTTCCTTCGCAGTGCATATAAAGGTTAGATTTTATTGGTCAGTCAAAATGTAAACGAAACTGATAATTCTCAGGAAAACTTCATTGAGCTATAGAGATACAGAAAAGCATTAACAATGCGATTGACATTTGGCACAATGTAATCAGAGTACCTATGAGCGTTTACCTTTTATTTACTGCTAAAGAAACCAGAAGTAGCCGGTCCCGGCTGTTGTCAAGTTCGATTGGGACAGTAAAACTCACGTTAGTCATTTATGAGAGTAAAAACAACACGGAAAACGGCTCGATTCATATTTGTCGAAAATGCGATATTAAAAAATTCACCAAAAAAAGTGTCTTTCTTTCCTCTTTTTAATGTTCGAAATGGTTTAACCCATACAACTTCGAGCCCCTATATTTGATGTAGTACAGTCATAAAACAATTAATTCCATTATCGAGTTTTTACAATGTCGGAGGTTGCCTAGTTCTTTCGAATGTTGTTTTGGACACTAGGGAGGAAACCGGAACAGCGGGGATATTGAATGTTATGTGTTGAGTGAATTAATTTGTCACGCGAATGGTCGAAGGCTTTTATAACATATGATTGCTCTTTGTATAAAAATAATCAATACACTTGTAGAAAAGATGAAAAGCAAACTCTACGATGCCATGTTCAAATAGGCCCGTGAGTGAAATCTACCGGTAAAATAATGATACTCATGGACTGTCATACAGCTCTATACCACAATGTCTCGTCAATACCTGGGGGAGTCCCACAGAGAAAATTTCCCTCATAATTATTTCATGGCTCCTTTGTTTTGTATCATTTCCTTTCTAATTAACAACCCTTTCATGTCTATTTTTATAGTTGTTTATATCCTATCAACATCAATCAGTTAGGTATGATTTTTTTTAGATAAAACGACTTTTTTTTTAAGACTTACACTATTTACATGCAATCTGGATCGAATTCCACCAACAACGGACTTTTTAAGAGTTTACAGATGTATTCAAATACTCACAGCCTGTCCAGTAACAACACTGTATAATCGGTAATCAGGTAATCAACGATCGACCTGATTTACACTTTTTTTTGTATACTGATAGGTCGAAGTTGACTTATCTGCGAATGGCACATGCAGACGGGCTTACATTACCACTGCTAAAATTGGGAAATACTTCAGTCTTCTGAATCTTAGTGTAGTGTCGTTTTTAGACGGCGATAGCCGTCTTATGCTGAAAAACGAAATCAGGCCTTGCTAATTTGCATATTTTCCACAACAATTTTAACTGTACCTCTCCGCGCTTAGTGAGGATCCATGCACTAAAGAATACGAGTGGAATATGTTACACAGGCGTTTTAATCATAACCGTAACCGCTTTTAGTGTGATACTGTTTGTTAACATGTTTTCTTTTGCCATTATTTTGCACTGGAAGCATCAATTTTAAGCGTGAAAAAAAATATACGTGACATTTCTTAACCAGAACAGCAACCCATCTTACGTACATGAAGATCTACTATTGTAAAAAGAAAAAGTAGTGCTCCGTATGTATGTAATTGACCTAAAGTAGTCCACACAATATTTTGCATGATGGCGAGTTAAATTCCTTCCAGGGCCTTTCTTAACTTTGAAATAGATAGGCAAACATTCTAGTATCTTAAATAATCAAATACCTGGTCAATTTCTACATATACAAACATTCGCTAGTACTAGAGAAAGAAAATGACCTACTTAGGTATGCAGCTCTTTATGAATGAAAGGTTCATGACCTTTACTCCGGATTATTATGTTACAAACAGAACCTCTGTAGCAACAGCGGGTGGAGTTTTTGTCGTCATGTGACTGCTTCAATAACTTCAGAAACGCTGGGTTTAGAATGTTAATCCCGTTGCCGTCTCTCAGCGCATTGTGCGCTTTGATTAAAGAATCAATTATAGTCAGTCAGTAAGGTGACCATGTGTTTACTTCAACTGAAATGATTTACTTAAGTACTTCGTAAAAGTTAGACGGAGGAAAGTGTTCCTACCCTATTGTATTGGGGAAAAAGTTTATAACTTAGCGTTAAGTATTGTTGGAGAAATAAAGGTACCTGCTTTACTAAGCGTCAAGTATTGTTGGGGAAATAAGGGTCCCTGCTTTACTTAGCGCCAAGAAGTGTTGGGGAAATGCGGGTCCCTGCTTTACTTAGCGCCAAGTAGTGTTGGGGAAATGCGAGTCCCTGCTTTACTTAGCGCCAAGTAGTGTTGGGGAAATGCGGGTCCCTGCTTTACTTAGCGCCAAGAAGTGTTGGGGAAATGCGGGTCCCTGCTTTACTTAGCGCCAAGAAGTGTTGGGGAAATGCGGGTCCCTGCTTTACTTAACGCCAAGTAGTGTTGGGGAAATACGGGTCCCTGCTTTATTTTGCGTCAAGTAGTGTTGGTGAAATACGGGTCACATACTTTATAAGTAAAACTTCAATATCTAGTGACGTATTTCATCAATTTCGGTTACCTACCTAGAAATAACAATCTGTTTCATTTCTTGACGAATATTGTAAGCCAACAAAGTAGCTATTTATTTCATCTTCATAATCTATTTTGATATTTTGTTACATAAGAGTGATGGAAAGTCTCCCTATCTTATATAAGAGTTAAGCATGTAAGTATCAGATAACGCTTTGTATTGGTGGTGAACTAAGTGCCAGAATGGTGTTCTACAACCACCCCCACCACCACCCATCCCCATTTCGTGGTGAACAAGTTCTCGCGATTAAGCACATGTGATTACTTGACAATTTCCTTGACAGGACGGAGGCGAAAAAAAGAGAAGACCTGACACACAAACAGATTTCCGCTAAGTAAAGACGTTGTCTAGATGACAAGCTGTAACCTATCTGTTAGATAGTCAGATGAAAGTGAAAAATAATTAATAACCCTGGTATTTCAGACCAACGCATGTTTTGGGCCTCCGACATTTTATGCAATAACTATATTATCTAAGCGCCAAGGTTTTATAGTCAAATAATTACACACACGACTGTGGATCTAAAGTTTGTGGATTCGATCCAAATTTGAAACAAAAGTATTTCATTTTTTCCCTATCGCAATCATGGATATGATTAGTAAAAATTGCAAGAACCTACGAGTATTTCTTAATGAACGTTTAGAACAAATAAATTTGAACGTACTCATTTAGAAATTTAACAAAATTGATGAAAATACTAGAATCTAATTTTTTCTCCATCAAAAATGAAGCAATGGGGAAAAAATGTCTCCTGACTTTATCCCATAATCGCATCTCAGGATTTCCGCTATTTACTTTTTGGCAGGATATTTTTCTTTTCATTATATCCCTCTCTGCGAGTGTCGAGACTCAGAAATGAACACCTCTTCATCAAGTCTAGCTGTGAATGCAATTGCAACAGGCATTTTGTTGCCGCATCGGGACTAATGAAATTGTTTGAAGTGTTGCAAAAATGACCACGTGACACAGCGGATGTTGGTTTGCCAGACATATCACAGTTAATCGGATATTTTTGTCGGTCTGATGTCTTTTAGATCGTCATGTAAATCCGTGGATGTTCGCTCCCTATCAGGATGTTTAACCCTGGGCCTCTTCTGCGGGGATTATGTAGATTTCAATCACTATACCGCATTCCCACCCTATTAACTATCAATTCCAGTATAATGTGACAATATATAAGCCTGAAGATGTCGAAATGGGACATACTCACAAGATATGTTTTGAATGAAGTTTTTTCTCATGAAAACTATGAATTATCTCCCATTAACACTGAAATGGTGATTATCTCAATTTTTCTACGGTGAATTTGAAACAGAATCACATAATGTAACTTTCCATCATGATGTTTTCTTAGGACTGAAATTAATGTTTTGATTTTTATAAAGGTTGATTTAAATATGGATTATCTCCCCAACATCTGACGAAACCTAAATAATTTTCCAATTGATGAAAGTATATTCCCAATTTCAAGTCAGTATTACACTGCAATCAACATGTATCCGCTTTCCGGTATAATATAATTAAGAATAATACAAAACTATAAACATCTGATCGACAGTGCAACACTATTTTACAAGATCTGTTATGATTCGTATGAACTAGGCCTTATATGGGTTTTATCTCTACATCTCACCTTTTCATCCGAAAGAATATCTATTATATAGTTAAACCTGCCTGAAGCGGCCAGTCAAGGGAACAATAGAAAGTGACCACTTAAAAGAGATGACCGCTAAATGAAGGTTAAACATGTACCGTAATGCTAATTTGGTCATATAAAATCTGACTGCTAAATGCAGGTTGACCGCTTAATACATGTGGCTTCTAATGCAGGACCACTTAATACAGGTAACTGCTAAATGCAGGTTGACCGCTTAATACAGGTGGCTTCTAATACAGGTTGACCACTTAATACAGATGACTGCTAAATGCAGGTTGACCGCTTAATACAGGTGAATTCTAATGCAAGTTGACCACTTAATACAGGTGACTGCTAAATGCAGGTTGACCGCTTAATACAGGTGGCTCCTAATACAGGTTGACCACTTAATACAGGTGACTGCTAAATGCAGGTTGACCGCTTAATACAGGTGCCGCTAATACAGGTTCAACTGTACATAAAATGGTGTTATTATAAAAAGTGATAGCTAAACAGCTCATTATTCTGTGTTTTCACACTATTCTATGAAACATTTCACACAGCCGTGTCCCTTTATTCAAAGTAAACTGCTGGACAAACACATACTGTTTTGTTCTACTAATGTTGACAATATACAAGATATGTTTTATTTCCCTAATGTTGACTGCAAATGGAATTATATATGCCATCATTCATATTCCATTGACATGCCGAATGAGCTCGAGGGCGGCATGACGATGGCGAATCGATAGGAGTCGTCACGGCATTATTATACCCCTCGTTATTAGGGTTGTGTCGGCTTTGATTAATGTAGCAGTTGCTAACCTGAATCCAAGTATGACAATTTCTGTCAGAAAACAATGCCTTAGAGGCCATGGAATTCGACGAATCTGGTTGAGCCGTATGTAGTGTGTATATTTAATACGGTAATAGCCAATATTGTCCCTAGGGGTAGAGCTGACATCGAATTTACCTCGCTCGAAAACACATTCTGGATATGCTTTCATGCAGATTCGATCCGAGTTATCTGACGCATGGCTTATGTTTAATTCATAGAAATTTTGAAACTTGAAGATATCTTGACTTTTGTGTACCAAGTTTCAGTTGTGGTTCACCTATTCTAGAATAAGGACAAGATTATTTTCAGAACGCAGGGTATTGAAATGTTCCCGTGGGTTTGTGATTTCATATTACCTCGTCGTTGAGTGTCAATAAGCTATCGTTATCAGTTTGAATTATTGATACAGCAAATGTGCAGAGCACAATACCATCCTAGCATTCAGTGGAACTAAACTAAACTTATCTTTGGACTTTATTCGAGATTGAAGGTAACACGTGTTTGTGTCTTGATATTTTTTGTAAATGGTCAATGACATAATGCCGATTTTACCTTTGATCTGTTACTTCCTTTTTTTTTTAACTATTTGACATATTTGCATGTACTTATTAACCCTATTTCGATGAAATACTTGAAAATTTAATTTGTCAGAGATTATGAATAGGAACAAAATAATCATTGTAAAAAATTATGCACATCATTATGACAGGGAATATCTCTACAAAACATTGCAAATGTTCTATATCTAAGTTGAGTTACATGGTAAAAATAAATAATGCGTTTCATACTCCCTCTACACACTTATAATAATAAATTAAATTTGTTCATATTTATAATCTTGAGCTTTACTCAAAAGTTTTGCGAACATTTAAATGATTATATCGATACACTAACACAGCAATGTTACTGAGTTTAACAATGTAGATTTATTTAAGAATATTTCCCCGTGCATTGCCTTTTATTTTGTGTCCATTGAATCTTATACATGTATTTCCAATCGGGAAAGCCATAAAACATGCAAGCTTATCATCATCGTTCGTTCCAATATTTTCGTTAATTCAGTAAAAAAAAAAGCCAAATATACTCATGCAACATGCCAATGTTTACTTTGTTCTCACTATAGCATCTGTGTTTGTTTACCAATCTCGATCGGACTTTTTGGTAATTGCATCTTGGCCAAATTCTATGGTTGAAATCTGACCAGCAAATCTAGAGGTACGGCCCTTCAGTTATATATCTTTTATTTGTAATCGCAATCAAACTTTGAACCATTTTAAGATGTTCACATATCGTCCAATCTCAGTTTGGATTTATTACTAATTTTGTTAACCAGTCAAAAAAAAAAAGAAAAAAAAAAAAAAAAAAAAAGAAAGAAAAACATTTTAAACAAAGTTTATGGCCACTTTTCTTAGCAATACCGATAGGAGTTGAAATGAATCTTTGAACAGTCACACAAAATCATATACATAAAAGTCGAATGTATTTACAACCAAGCATTTTAATTTTTAAACAGCAATTTCGATCATATAAAGTATGATATCTGTTGAAAGGATATTGGACTTGGAGATTTTAGGAATTCCGCTTCATTGTTGGCATCATGCTTCATTTTATTCATAATCTAACATAGTTTTTCTACACTGATCACAATTGATAGCAATATACATAGCCAAAAGATCTCGAACAAGTTCATGTATTGGCCTTAAAAGGCCTGTTAGTTTACAGGCTTGATTAAGCATGGAAGCAGTGTATACATGTGCACTGACGGATGATTCTAATCGATCATTTTAAATTCATGAAATATCTCAAAACCTTGGGAATTGTAAGAATCAAATTTTATTTCATTTTAGGTTATGTGAAATGTGAACATTATGTGCAAAATTTCATTGAAAGTGGTTGCGAATTACAATGGCAGTAAGCTATGATGTAAAGCTACCTTCAAAAGTCAAAGTCAAAACAGATAATTTAAAAAGTGATCGGTTAGAACTTCCCGTCATTTTATATCCGTGAGATATTGGTCATTTATGATTTATTTCAGAAAATTTGGTCTGGATGTATGACTTTGTAATTTATTTTCACTGAAAAAAAGAATGCTTTACAGTTTGCATTGTTCACATTTTTGCATCCGGGTTTCCGTAGTAACATGTTAATAACTTAACCCTAATGCGTTTGTTTCTCCACTTTCAGCTGGTTCTAAAATTGTATTATGATGAGCTGATTTAAAGACGAAATTCTGATTCTATACATAAAGTGTGACCATACCACGTGGTTTATGGCGTCTTTCTAAGCTATCACAGGCGTCATAATTTGACTCGATTCGAAAAAGAAACTTCCTTCACTAATTTTAATGGAATATAGCGCGTGCGAAGTGGAAGATTGAGCATATACATGTTATGATTCTTTGGTCAGATGTACAGCATTTCCTAACATTCGAGAAGACATTATTAGCGATGTGCTTTACGTGTTAGGCGTAATAAAAAAAAAGTTACTTGTCTCCACTAATCCGACCGACCCTATTTTTTGTACCGACCCTACACTTTTTTCGTAGTTTTCGGGCTATTACGGTTGGACGCTGTTTTTTGTCAATTCCTCTAAAAGGTAAAAATGGGGAAAAAAAGTTAAAAATTAAAAAAAAAGTTTAGCCGACTAACAGATCCTTTTTACTCGGCGATATTAGTGGAAACAAATAACTTTTTTTTTCGCCTTATCAAACAAAATTTCACGAACTCGGAGGGTTTTCCTGAATATTATTAAAAAATGCACATTTGACAAAAGAATTATTGGGACCTATGTGTAAAGCACACTATGCGTTATATACGATTAAAATTGACAAAGACATAAAATTCCCCTCTGAATCGATGCAACTGCTTAAAATGACGTCATACGTCACGTGGTATAACCACACTGACATATGATTACAGTGAAAGAGGCACAGACAAGCATCATGCACCTGAAATGACTCCCTACCGATTCATCTGCGTCTAGGATATCAATATTTTCAGAACAGCTTTTCTTGAACGCAATATGCTTTTCATATAATGCAGTTTTCGTGAAATCAAAATGTCATCTTCCATTTTTTGTTGTTTTTATCATTATTCTTATTATTGTTGTCGTTGTTTGTTTTTAGCCTTTGATATAAGCTAAGAGAAACACTCCTTATACTATAGCAGAGTGTTTGCATAAAAGCGGTATGACGACTCAAGCGATGGAATAATCCACAGCTACTTTATCAATTTCCAAATTGAAGTGAAATACAAAGTACACTATTACACTTCTCATACAAGATCCTAGCATTTCCCCCAACAAAACATAAGGCTAATCAAATTTAGTAAATTACTATTACTGGTTGCAGGAAACACTTGTTTCCGCTGTGTCGCTTACGGTATTCGCGTAAAACTCACACACTCGTGACGCCAACCCGTTCATTACTCAGTAAATCCAGCTGCTCTCTGCAATGACAATATCCGTTCGAGAAAATATCTCATTTTATTTCGGATGTGTTTGAGCAGCATAATCTTGAGCCCAAATTTCTTCTTACAGCGGAAGAAATGTAATTTTTTTTCTGTGAGGGTGCCTTTTTGTCATTTACACGATCAGGTTGACATTTGTAAACTGGCTAAATGTAGAGACGCGTCACTTAAGGGACCGACAGCAGACGATAAATCTAATAAGTGGATCTCATCTTATATCTAGATGCATCTACTGGTTTATATTATTCATGATACAGTGCAGTGTTCAAATGGATAGATTTAGAACGCATTATATTAATATGATCTCTCTCTCTCTCTCTCTCTCTCTCTGTTTGCCAGCCAGTCCTGTTGGACTTCTGGACACCTGCCTAACATTTACTTTGTCCGTGTAAATATTACAGATGCAGCTTCTTTGCTCCTTTTCTTTCCTTTGTTAATCAGACACAACGAGAGGTGGGCCAGACTAACATTTTGATAACTTTATTAGGACATTATATAGAGTGTATTCCTACGCTTAAGTATGATTAGGTTCTATTGTAAAGGTACAAAAATAAAGTTTTTTACTTGAGTAGTTGATTTTATTCAATGGTGATTGCATAAGTGCGTATTGTATTTTCTGCTGAATTACCGTTGTATGATAATGGATATACATACGTTGTATAAATAATCGTGTATTAATAAATGTTTGTATTAATTTTGTCTGTTTAAATTGAATTTGTTGGAGCAAGAATTTGGAACATTACATTATTTGTAAATGGATTATAACATAGAAAATGGAATCAGTCTGGAAATTACCCCAACCCACAAATATGAAATCGGGTCAGTTTATAATACCGATCGTTGCCCAGCACCATCATTGAACTTTGAGATGGTAACATTCTGTAATCTGTCGAGGTAGAGATTTGCAGTATGTTCGGGCCCTACTAGCATATGGATAAGCAAACTGAGACGGGCGTATCTCACGAGAAACAAAATATACTGATGTGCGAATAAATGTTCCCATTTGCTTTAAGAGTTTTGTTTCTTGTGTTTGTCCGTTTATGGAGAGTTAGCTACGTTAACTAACTTGTTAGAGGGATGAATTTGACAGGTTGTTTTAAAAAATCATCAGTATAGCGCTAAGAGATTGCATTTTAAAACAGTTTACATAAATACACGAACTTTGTGTTTTAATATCCCACTGACAGAATTTCAAGGAGCTTTGCCTATATATGAGACCTATATAATGATATCACTCCTGTGGTAGCATACGATAGACAAATGGCATGATACCACTTCTAGAAACATGGTCCTGATAATGGTTCACTTTCAACTATCTCGACCTCTGTAGGTCTAGACCCAAATTACGAGACAGGGAAATCATGTAAAGAGAGAAAAAACACAGAAGATCATTGAATTTTGCAAACTTTCAAAATAGTATGGAGCAATCACGGAAGAAATGTAACCATAACATTAAATATTAGTTTCTCTAATGTGAGGAAAAATTTTAGTTTGATTTATATTTACACTTCTTTAAATCATGATTTAAATTCAACAAGTGTTGCAGAAAGACAACAAAATTTACATAGTTCATGCTGGTACTGTTTTCCTTTTACATAAAAGTTTTATTTATTTATTTATTTTGATAAATAGGGTATTTTTTTTATGGTTATATAATGTTCTATTTTAAAATATGCTTTACTTTAGATATATTCAGTAGAAAAGGATATATTTGAAAACGTGAATTTGCGAGAATTGGACAATGTGCTGCGTGCTTTTGTGAGGTTAAGACAAGTTGCGAATCTTTGAATAATTATGCTCTGTGGAAAAGGACGTTATAGTCTTTGTATATATAAACAATTAAGTCAACGTTATGATGATTCTAAAGTTACGCCCACTACAGAACTCAATATTTTGCGGACTAATTTTAATGAACTACATGAGTATAATTTATTTCATTCATTTTATTATTTCTCCTTATAATTCATCAATGCGATATACATTTCCAAAAATCAATTAATAAATCTTTCAGTCGGGGTTTATAACTCTGTGTCCATTAAAAGAATTAAGCAGGTTTGTGCGAAGGAAGGCATACTTTACCATGCATTTCATCTGACAGCTATCACGTTACATTCACATTAACAATCTTCAATGAATTCTCTAAAGGAAAGTAATATAAAGTTATTGATGTGTTACATGATTACAGAAGTTCGTCCTGTATATATCAATTCTGCATTTTGAATAAATGGTTGTTACGTTTTAAGAGAGTGGAAAATAATTACTGTTTTGTTAATAAATTGTTAGCAACACTTAAAAGTTTGTTCACAGTTCCTTGTCTCAGAATCAATATCAGAAATAAAGAGTTGGCTCCCTTGGGACGTTATCGCTTTATGGTGTCGCTGGCGTGCATGTCAGAAACTCGTATGATCACTGAACATTAAATACACTGAACTATCGAGTACACTGTGGTAAATTCGCTCCGGTCACGGTTATAAACACTGGATGCATTTCACTAATTTGTTGGAATATGTATTGTTCGCTTTTTTTAGCATGGGTTTCAAACACCAACATACTTTACAATTACAAACAAAAGGCACAATGTTCAGGTAAATTCATGGTACATGTAGCGTAATGTATTAATTGTTTTGCTTTGTTAATGTTGCATTGGGTATATATAAATATATTGGTTGAAGTTTAAAACCTTAAAATTAATTAAAAAATATATTCTTAATTCGAATATTACATCTGACACAATATTTCATTGAATTCATTAATTTAAAAACTGACAACGACAGCGTCAATTTTTTCGTGAATAATTACATTTCCTTTCCAGGGGATGATAATTTCTGAAATTTCTATATTTCTGAAAATTTCCTTCCGTTCATTTTGAAATAAATGTATTATTCAAATTTATAACAACCCAAAGATGTGTCATCACTAGACAGTTTGATGAATTGATAATGTCGAAGTGTTATTCTAATTGAAACAGATGCTCTATAGAATTACATGTATAGTCGTTGCTAATGGTGTGTATCTGTTATACTGCTGACAACGCGAGGTTGCACTTTTGAAAAGTGTAAAGTCAAGAAGGAAAAAATTTTTTCTATTACATGTATGTTTTTAACATGCCAATATGTTATTATAGCTTAACTTTGGATCTGCCTTATTAAAGAAATGTAGATATGATGATTGGACTAATTTGATAAGACGAAAAATATAAAAAGAGGGATTTTCAAGTAGGATATAAATTTCCAAAATACTTCATGGGTTTTATTCTCTATTTATCCAGAGGATTTTTTATTATTTTATATTTTTTTCCTTCTTGTACATATTGATGTTATTATTGATTACTTTAATTGGTGATGTTTCTGTTTGAATATAAAGTCACAACAGATATGTAGCATAAAGTCATAGTTATATTTTGAATGATTCAGTTTTATAAGTCTATTGAACATCAATGATTTATTTACAATCAACACCACTCTGTCTCCTTGATTATATTTTAAACCAGTTTTAATTCAACATTATTGTCTATCCTGTCTTCCAAATATCCGACACAATGTTAAACATGTTTTGCTCGGTTTCTTTTCAGGGTCCGAAAAAGATGGAGCAAAAGCAAGTCCTTGAAATGCAAGGGTGTTTCCTGTAACAGCCGGCTGTTCTATTGAATAAGCATACCGGAAGTACCCCACCGGACAGTAAGAAGCTGTTTGCATTCTGAGCGGATTTTACGCATCAGTTGTTGTTTGCTGTTCATTGGAAACTCAACATGTTAGCATTGGCATTCCAGAAGCTACCGGCAATATGATGCTGATGTGTGGTCTTTTTATTTAAATATCATGGATGTATTTGAAAAGCTTTGAGAAGGCAATTGAAGACATATTGCTTTAAAGTTATTTGTTTTAAAAGAAAACTCAAGAGGATAGTGACATTGTCATTTGAGGACAATTTTGTATATAACAATGCATTAGCTGACACCATACATCATAAGGTGAACATTTTAAAAGCCAAAGTCGAGACTGAGAAACAAACCGATGAATTGTTACGATATAAAAAAGCGATAAAGCATTAACAGGACAGGTCTTTGTTATAACATACGCTGATTTGTACTTTAACTTTGATGTCTTCATGAGCGCGGCTATCATCTCATTACTCGAGCACATCATTAGCGATTGGATCGTTCGGATGGATATCACTGGACACAAAGCAGAGAATACCTGGAAATTGTGAAGGCATTAGTGAGTTTTTGCGATTTATTTGATGGTTTCACGAAAGGCGTATGACAAGCTACGGTATGGTTTTTAGAAATGACTGTCACATGAGGTGTGTGTTTGTATATATATAAGGGACATAAAGTTTGCTCTGCTTTCACCAAAGGAAATTTGGAGTTGGTGTAAGACGGGTTTTGCATTAAAATGTCTACTATAATAGAAAACCCTGAAATTCCGCTCGTCGGCTTAAATGGTAGAAATAAACTCTATTCAGGAAGCAACATGACTTCTTCAAGTGAAATAGATATGCCGAGAGGTCTGTTTCGTTTTGAAACTGTTGGCACCATGCTTGCGAAGAGGAAGGAGTTGTTCCAAAAGCGAAAACGCGACTGTGACGTCGCCTTGTGTTTGGCGATTACCGGGATTGGACTGATGGTGCTAGAGACGGAATTGACGTCGGCATGTTATATAGACAGGATGTCCCTCTGGTCGGGGGCAGCCAAGATGGTAATTACTGCTACCACGGTATCTCTGCTGATATTTATAGCCTTGTACCACTATCACGATATCCAACTGTTTACTGTTGACAATGGAGTGAACGACATTCGCCTCGCCCTCTCTTTCAGTCGAGTGTTTAAAATAGCTTCTGAACTTATTGTTTGCAGCATTCACCCTATTCCTGGGGCATTTACGATTTCTTGGCCCGCTACCGTTGCTGAAGGCCAGGATTCTCGGAAAATGCTTGTGCCACTGGATGTGGTGTTGTCACTGCCAATGTTTTTGCGATGCTACCTCATTTGTCGCGCCATCATGCTTCATAGCCGGCTATATCAAGATGCTTCGTCCCAAGGTCTCGGAGCACTAAACCGGATACACTTTAACTTCCGGTTCGTCTTCAAGTCGCTTATGACATTGTATCCAGAATATGTATTAACTGTAATTATGGTGACAGCATTGCTGGCTTCCAGCTGGGCCCTGAGACTATGTGAAATGTACGGTGAGAACGGGTACCGGGATCTTGTCCACGCAAGCTTTATGAACTGCATGTGGTTAATAGCTGTGACGTTTCTGTCCGTGGGTTACGGTGATATAGTACCGACGTCATACTGTGGGCGGGGCATAGCAGTTATGACCGGAATCATGGGGGCTGGTTGTACAGCCCTCGTGGTGGCAGTGCTGGCGCGCCGGTTGGAGTTATCCCGTGCGGAAAAGTATGTTCATGATTTCGTTATCGACGCTGATTTGGACAAACGTCTAAAACATGAGGCTGCAAATGTCATGAAAGCCGGCTGGTTTGTTTATAAGCTTAAACGAGCTCAGGCAAACAGCTCAGTGATTGTTTCAGAACACCGGAAGCTACTCCGGGCAGTATATAATATCCGAGAAATTAAGGCGGCCCAGCGACGACTTTTGGATAACTCGGTGACACTTGTAGAAATGGGTAAAACCCAGAATGAAACAAACGCTTCCGTCAATCTTATACGTCAACGACAAGCTCTCCTAGAGGAAAAGGTTGAAAGCATTGAGAGAAAGGTTTCTCTTGTGTTAGATAAAATAGTCGCTATCAATAGAGCCCTGCATAGTTCAAAAACAGAATAACAGAGAAAAACAATTTTCTGTAATTTGCATAGAAGCAAAATGATATATCTGTATATGAGTGTATTTTACCAACATATATGTAGACTACAAAAAAGGTCAACGTATTTATGTAAAGGCGGTCATGAAATTTATTCACCAATAAAACGTTGTTTTTATTGCCACAGTAAATTGTTTTAAAATATAATAACTATTGTTCAATCATTATTTTTTGTTGAAACTGGATTGCGTGAAATCTGTAAAAACGCCAATTTTGTTAGCTCATATATTTGTGGTTTAGGAGGATCCTTATAAATTCTTATTTACGCAAATGGGGCTATAAAAATCGCAAGTAGAAGCTTTTTCCTTCTATATTGTCAAAATAAAACAGACATACGATAAGTATTTCAGAACTTCGTGGATTTTCTTCTTATCTTTCCTTTTTCGGTAGAGCTCTCTCTCTCTATATATATATATATATATATATAAAAATCACGAAGTTCTGAAGTACTCCTCGTAAGCCGAAACATACGTGATTGTACTTCCCAGTATGAACCATACGAGGCACTGCCCTTATGGGCTATCTAAATATTGATTTTCCTCTTGTAAATTTTAAGCTAAAAAGTATAGGGACTTTTAAGGTAAAAGCACCCACGAAATCCAATGAAATTAATTTCCCACGAAAAGTAATGATTTAACAGAATGATATTTTAAAGTAATCGATCCATCCATCAATTATAATCATAATCCTTCAAAGGCTTGAAATGACTTCAGTAAAGGCGCAAGCATCCATTGACTTTGAGTTGACGGCTCTTTTTTTCTCTTTGTCTATAAAGGCTTGCAATTACTATATAGTTCCCATGGTCACTTGATGGACCATGATCGCAATTTTTTGGATGGATAACCTTAAGAAGACGGAATATGGTAGTTGCAACATATAATTATTATTCTTGAAGTACATTGATAAATAAACCCTTATTACACCGATTAAATCCCACCTTAATAAGATACGTTCCTCGGTATAAAAAACACTCGAGACGTTATCAGTATTTGCACATTTGTCTATATTGAACGATTTATATGTTTGTTTCAAATAATGTTAATTGTTATAACCAAAAACGCAGGGATTTGCGTAAGTATGTAATGTTTTGAATAGAAATGATTAATTGCTGCGATAAAGTCTATTAGCCGAGCCTTATCTTTCATTTGTTCACATGTTTAACCCTCTTGTCTGATAGTCATATCATATCTTCACTTTGAATGGATAAAAATATATTTGATTTGCAAATGATTCAATTCTAAGCAGAGAAAATGTTGAAAAAAAATAAATCCTTTAATCAGAGCAGACACGTAAAAACAGAAACCTGTAATTGGAAACTCCCAATTTTACCGGAAAATACGTGTATGTGTTAAACGTAGAGTTAAAGGTAGCCGGTATGAAATGGAAAACAACGTATTCCTTATTATGCTTAAAATCAAATCTCAGAATTTCATATTAACATTACTTGTTAATCTTCGGCGATTTGATTATTGCAGTAGCTTAACTCTTTCTCTCATAGAGGACACCATGAAAAGACCTATGCGAACAGCATAAAACCAGATCAGCCTGCGAGTAACTCGCAGGCTGATCAGGTTTTATGCTGTTCGCTGCTACTCAGTGGTCTGGAAATGAGGATTTTGTAATTAAATTTGGTATGGTTTATCTGCGGTTTTCTGCAGACCAGGCTTTATGTGATACCTATTGAGGGCGTCAAAATGAGTCTATATGAGGGAAAGGGTAAACCACTGCCAAACTTGGAAATTTTTTAATCTTGACAATGGCTATACCTGACATTGAAATATTGTTAGATAATTGTTTTTTATTGTTATTTTTAATCATATAATTATCTGTTTAGTCATCATTATTTTGAAGAAGGAAAAATACATTATAGCAGATTATATTAGCATTTTGATGCTTGAATTCGTCGTTTGCTAATTCAGCAACGTTTCCAACTTTATTCCCTATTTTCCACTATAGCAATCAGCCCATCAGAATTCCAATCTTGGGATATAAATTTATCTGAGAATAAACACTTTGTTTTCTTTTGAATAAATTCCCCAAGATTTATCATTCAAAGTTGGATCTTTTTGGGAAGACTCGGATAAGGACCCATAGGAAAATGAGACGATATTAATCAATATGATAGCTTAGTTCCTGTCTAATATTTGTGGCTTAATTTTCAGGAGATTTATCTTGACATGAAGATATCAATAAAATGTAATGAAAATCGTACCCAAGATGTATCTATTGGTATAAAACTGACATTGTATTAAGGTGACATAAACACAGTATAGCTGTCCTTGGTCCCTATTTTGAAGGCAATTTCTGTTAGACTTCAGTCCAATATTAAAGACGCGGTGATGGATTATTGTGTGACTGACGGGAAAGGCCTAAATCACATTATACTTCATATGATAGATTTTCCGAATTAATCCGGAAATTTCCGAGGTTTTTTGGCTCCCAATTGGCAATTTGTCACTAGTCGGCAAATACACTTTCGTTTGATTAAATATATCAGGCAATAGAACTAGACATGTTGTGGCGGAATAACGTGCAATAAAATTCCAATATATGTTTTGTATTGTCGTAGATCTGTCTCCAGACAATATTGTGATGAGAAATAAAATAAGCACAGAATTACCTTTAAAAGAAAATGTGCAAAGATGACAAATAGCGTGAAGCCGTTCGGTTGGACTTGTGGTCCAATCCAAATTACGTCATTATTTTAGAAGTGTTGTACCGGGTTTATACACAGAGTACGTAAGGAAATGAATGCAGCTTATTTGAAAATCGCGAAATATAGCTGAAAAGTAAGGTCGATATCTTAAAACTAGCGTTTTACCAAGGGATTAACCCGGAGGAGTAAACAATATTCAGTATCCAAAAATAGTTTTGACAATTCTGAATTTATTATGACGGAAAAACGCAATGAATTGTATATGCAACATTGTAGACCAGATAAATAAACGATATGATAAGTCTATCACATCTTATACTCGTAAGTCAAAAACATGATTTTAAATAACTTTTCAATAATCACATGAAAGTCACGATATAACCTAGCAACTTTCATTTTGAAAAGCAAAAGAGAGCTGTGAGGGAGTATTTTTATCCTTATAGACATTGATTACTGTCTTTAGTAATACAATTACAATATTACACGATTTGTCCAACTGTGTAGCGTGTATATATATATATATATCACATTATTCCTGTCCAGTTCTATGTACAAACTGTTCATTCTCTTAAAAAGCACATGCATGGAACTCGAGATCTTAAGAAAAAATAAAGAATTGCAATGAAACTTTGCACACATGTGCATTATTGGAAGGTCCAACATCAGTTTAAAGAGTTGTGGCCCCTTCTATAGAAGAAGGTTGGCTCCATATCAAGGTAGTCCATCAATCATTACATTATAATCATGATCCTTTAAATGCTTAAAAAAGACTACAGAGAGATGCAGGAATCCATTGACATTGCTCAAAGTCTATAAAGGCTTGTATTTACATTAAAATTCCCACGATCAATTAATGGACCATGATCACATTTTAATGATGGATGGATTACCTTAAGAAGTAGCCTCGTGACTACCACCGGCGCAATGCATACTTCTGTTAGTAGCACAACCCCCTTATAACAAGTGTTTAAACTGTTGAGCCTAGCAGTTGTAGCGGGGATATTAATCTCATCCAGTGATAGCTTTTTTTCCCGCCATTTTCAAACCGTCATAATCAGTTCTTTCTTCATATTTCAAATTTAATTAATTTATCTTTTCTCAGAAAATTCAAGATGAAACCAGTTTTAAGAAGACGGAAGTATTAATGAACTTGTTAAAAGTATTTTTTAAAGGTTTGCAGATCGCCAATCTGAGGTTTATCATCATAAAGCACTCACGCTTCAAAACGATTCTCTGTTTCGATGGTTTCAAAAAGCAATAAAATCAGCCATAAATAATTATTTAAATTATTTAATTAAATATCTCCCCAGCATTCTGTTTTCTTGTGTCAGATTGGAAATTAAAAACAAAATGGAAATTTATCAAAAGAAACTATTCAAATGGAATTTAATGAAATATTGCTCAAACAAGAAACTATTTAAAAGATAAAAAAGTTTTAAAAGGAAAATCCCCATTCTTTTACCGTTACATGGGAATTGAGCAAATATTACTTTTAGATAAAAGGACTGACATTTCCTTGATGCTCTAAATAACAAGAGACATGATGTTTTGACAAGCAGAACATTTTAACCAAACGATAACTTCCTAGCGTCGGCTACGAATGACGGACTTTTTTTTTCAAGTGCCAATGAAATCGATAATCGCCTTGATAAAACCGGATTCTAAATCGGGTTAAATGTGCAAGTGAAATTAGATTATAAAATGTACGCCCCTGAGAAGTTGCAAATGGCTTCCTCATTAAAGAATGAAGTCGACGAGCTTCTGTTGCTACATTGCTTGGGGAAAGCAATCTTGAAAAAGACTTTTTATTCCAGTTTAAATGTTAAAACATTTTATAGCGAATGATTATAAATAGTTACATATATCTGTAACATATGGCTGTTTTTAATCACGGTAAAAGGAAGATAAAAATTATGATTTAGAAGTTTAAAATTCTCAGCTAATTACGGCATTTGTTGACTCTTCTCCTTCTTTTACAAAGAACATTGGTGGAAATCAAATGTTTTAATTTGATATAAGGGATTACATTCGAACCGCCCTGCCGTTTCCACCTACTTCTGAATGGAAGTGTTTTCGAAGAAATAGCCGAATTAATTTGAATGATGGATACACGAATGATCTGTATAAACATATAAAGAGTATGATGACTGTGAGTGATCATTAATGAATAGTATAACAGACTGATGTTGCATATTGTACAAATCAACTCATCGATGAAGTCATTAATAAATAGAGGCAAAATATCTCATGCATCTTGAATGTATACTATAAGTCTTTTAAAAAATATTACGGTATACATTAATTATGACTGGTAAATTACGACTGGTAAATTACGACTGGTTAATTATGACTGGTAAATTATGACTGGTTAATTACGACTGGTTAATTATGACTGGTTAATTACGACGGGTTAATTATGACTGGTAAATTATGACTGGTTAATTATGACTGGTTTTATATCGTTCGCTTACATTCACTCTAACTGATTTCAAAAGGTTGCTAAGTTTTGTTCCAAAGATATAAAAAATGTACTTCCACAATTTGCCAAACTATAAATATATCATACATATAAGGTATCGCGTCACCCAAAATGCATTTCATACTTATATACGTGTTTGTTTCTTTTTGTCATTCCGTGTGTCTTAGAGGACTCCGTTTGTAGGCTTCATAGCTTTTCGCCTCAGAATGTGCCCACACGTTTTGCCGTTCAGAATTCCATTTACAAAAGTGTTGTCTCTTTCAATTTTTATACTCTCAGTTCGTTCTCTACTTGATAATTACAACAATAGCTTCGGGACTACTCATTCTCATCACGTAGGAAACAGCGATTGAAATAAATAGCTTTATTCCCACCGGGAAGGAAGTGAGGCTTATATCGGCTTGTCGGGATGAAAGTCACCATATTGAAGATTCGGCATGTTAATGACAGGTTCTATGACAACGTTCTTTGAATATATATTAAACCTACAGCAAATGCCACAGGCAGTAATTTGTACATCAAAATGGATGCATACACTCAAAACAAGAAATATCTTTAGAAAAGATATTCAGCAAGCTAAGATACTTTCTGTATAAGATCGTATTTAATTCCGGTAGGTTGCATTGCAAACAATGTTGTTGTTTTTTTGTTTGTTTTTTTGCACACAGATTTCATGTCAAGCTAAATTTGTGAAAATTAAATAAACCAGCCTGTATCATTAGCCAATGAGAACACTGCCTTTGAGCAGGTGCACTTAGAAATAGATTTCTGATCTTTTCTGATTGGCCGAAAAATGTGGGTCAATAGCAAAAGCATATAGTTGCCAAAAAAATCGAAAAATGTATATACATGTATATTCGTAAAACAGCATGGGTCTAATCGTCTCCAGTATCCTTCGTGTGACATCTGGAGAAAATCGCTGTAAATTGTCTTGCTTCGCACTTTTTGCTAGCTTTTTTCTTCTATAATCTCAAATCCGTCAATATCTGAATACATATGTTTGGTATAGTAACGTCTAGAAGCAAACTTAATGTCCCCTTGAATTATAGTCTGGATGTAAAGAAAACGTGCTCATTTCGTTCATCAAACATGAAAAATGAAATATCTTTTTCATTTTTGTTGAGTAAACACGATAAATATGACAGTCCTTACTGAAAAACAATGTAAATTAGCGATGTAAAATAAAAACTTTATGTATGCTATAAAACTTCAAACAAAATCAATATGCATATTCCATGAAATTTTCCTTAAAATAACAACAACAACTAGGTCTGGTAAGCGCTAAATAAACGTAACAGAATGTTCAAAACGGTAGGTTTTGGGCGATTTCCATCGGTTTAAAATCTACCACAGTCACTACTTAACATCGACATTAAAATATAGATAGATGGGGATAAAAAGAACACCGTTTGATCATCTCGTAAAATACTACCGTGCCATAACATGAAACATATGGCGATAAATTGACAAATGTAAGTCATTAACTAATTCCTGGATTTCAAAATAGCGTGTCTGGAAAGGATCGGCCTAATATCGCGATTAATCGATTTGAATACCGGTATCCAGCGTAAGAAAATCCCATTTGTCTTTTTAGGTAAAGCTTCCGTCTCTCATGCATTTACCACTTACATCCGCTTGCTTCTCATTATCCTAAAATGGAGCTTTTATATCGATAGTGAGATGTAGACGTAAAAGTGGGCCTGACATTCTGATTCCTGAGGCAGAATCTGTCAATGATCGGGTTCTTTCTTATCATTTTTAACGACTATAACTAGGCTTAGAGACCAGCTTTATTTGTCATCCAATGAAAACGCTGCATTTCTTTATATTTTTGAGTGTTAATTTTCATAGAAGGGCCAAATTTCGATACTGTATGAAATATAGCCCACATTGCAGTAGCCAAATAAAACTTGTCCCTGAGTATGTTAGTTTATCATCCGTTGTATCATCCGTAACTGTTCTACAGAAAATGGAAACATTCTCCGTTTGCTGCCGCTTTCGTCGAATAGTACGGATGATATACCTAGCACTATTGCAGTTGCTCCTGTGAACTCTAATGAAAAATACTACAGTTGAATATCAGGCATCAACACAATACCTTTTCATCATAACTTTTTAAAGTGCATAACACCGTGTGCTTTTTTATGTGAAAGTGTAGACTCATTTAGTGAATCATTATTGTTTATTTAAATAATATTACGATGTAGAAAAAAGTCCAATATCCTCATTCTTAGTCCAAGGACCGTAATTTCAGAAGAAAAATGCACGAAAAATATCAAATTGCAATTATGGTAGCCCGTAACATACATCCCAACAAAAAAGGTAAGTCTATCAGATTATTATCATAGAAAATAGGTCTGGATAACTATTTCAGAAGGACGGAAATGCCCCAGCTACTAAAAGCGGATAAAAAGAAAACAGTGACTAATATATATTAAAACCAGATTGCAGACGATGTCGAAAAGTCCAACGTTTCACAGAGGAACATATTCCAGACTTTCCCTGCCTCAGAGTCAGACATTTCTAAGCTGATTATCTCGACGGCTCCATCATCTGTTGCATACTGCTCTTTTTTTTCGGAGAGCGTAGGCATAGGACCATAGGGTGAAAATTAGATTAGTAGCGTTACATTCACTCCTTGAATCGTAAGAAGAGCGTTGCTGGTTTTATCCCGTCGAGAGTGTTTCCGTCATATAAAGGGCATTGCATAATTGCGACAGATTGTGGCCGGGTGGGTTTAGTCACTGGATCCCTCGCTGCTGCGGGTTCGAGTTCATAGTCTGGTTACTATTTCGGCATGTGATTTTGGCATGTGAAGTAGTCCATTATTTGGCATTACTATTTGGGTACCTATTGGCTTCTCCTGATAATATATATACCAGCTGGACGTCACAACAAGACTGAAATACTGTTGCGGCGACAAAACAACAGCCATATTATCCTTGGGTGCTGTGATTTCCAATTCCAATATACTGATCCTCACCAGACCTCATATCGATTCACAGTCACATGAAAGGGTACGATGTTCGTCCGTCCAAACTAGTGCCTCATCCCCCCCCCACCAAACACACACACACATTACACACAATTTGTCTTTGTATGTTGTCAGTAATTATACGGGCTTATCTAGAGCTATCACTGAATGTGATGTGTATCCCCCTTTACCTCACCTTTATCCAACAATATAAAAAGATGTAAGACTGCATGGGACGGGGTTTGACAACGTGTTACCTATAGAGACCAATTTTCACTTTGTGAACCTAGAAAAAAAACTTTTGAGCAATAAATGCAAAAACCAAAAACACAATTTGAATGCAACATAAATGTCAAATTCTAGAGGAATTCCTGGAACTAACCTTGTATGCCGAGCGTCAAGCAAGGGAGCGATATTGTTTTTTACGACTTTGGTGCGTCGCGACCGGGTATCAATCTCCCGAATCTAGGACGGACGCTCTAACCACTCGGGTCACCGGTGGGAATACCATATGCAACCTTGTCTTGGAACTTTACGTAAAACTTCCTTTCTGACAGGCCTAGTGTCAGGATAAGGAGATTCGGGAAGTCATAAAAATGGTACTGTTATAACTCACTTGCTTTGCTCTAAGCATATAAGGGTAGTTCCAGGATTGGCTGGCCCGGTTGGTTGTCAGGATAATATGAATGAATGTGGTAACATGCTACATGTCTACGTATGATAATGCAGTGTGGCAACACTATATCTGCCTTAAACAGACATAGTCTCCAAATGACTAAAGTACTATACGGCACGTAAAAGCCAATAAACAAACATGGTATTCAATTCCCAGTTTCTATAACTTTGGTATAATGCAAGAACTCAATGTTTGACCCGTATGCTTGTGAAGGACCTGCGCCATGATGGAATGCGAGTATGAAAGGTATCAGTAATGGAATACATACCATATATGGACAGCATTTCTATTGCACTGTTGCAGAACATGTATGCTAACGTCAAACTGCACAAACTACCAAATCCAAAGGGGTTGAGCCAAGATGGCCCTAATTCGCTCACCTAACTTCCTCTGTTTTAAGAGACAATCTAGTTGTTATTTCACCAAATTAAATTATGAAGATGTACAAGCATTAAATACAATCCTTGAAAAAGACAAGAGTTCTTTGGAACACGTTTCAACTGCTGAAGTGTGACGAAAAGTATGACGGGCAATCGTGACGGAAAAGTGATCCATATGACAATCTTAAAAAAAATATCTTAAAAACAAGAAATGAAAAAGGCTGTGCATAAATAAACCAAACTATAGATGAATGACATACGTTATTCCTACCTGTGTACATTTAGCATATAAACCATTTTGTGATCAAGTGAACCAAACAATTTAAACTTATTTACAGTAGCAGTAGCAAATTAATCTAAATTGGGATAAACAAAAAACAACTGTCAAAGAAAGCGTGTGACGTTTACTGAATATAGTCAAGTATTCTCTACAAATCGTATTTTCTGTTTTTAAGGGTATGCTTAAACATATATGACTTTCAACAAGTTGAAATATATGTTATCTCAGTATAATAACAAAAAACTTGATATTTCATATTTGACTAATTTAAAAGTTTAGAAGAGTGTACTAAGCCACTTATATGTATTCTTATCTCAAACTGGCATATTACAATGGACATATTTCAAGAAAAATACAAACTACATGAAAGAGTAGAACAAAACTAAATTTATATAGTGATAATTTTTTCTCAATAATCAATTAAATATGAGATATCATTTTTCAAATAAATAATTCTAAAAATCTGGACACTTCATGAAATTATTGATTAAAAGTTACTGTAAGCTAAGTTTTCACATCAGTTAGGAAACGAGATTTAACGACTTCCTTCATCCTTTTGTGACAGTACCTGGGTTGGACCAGTACTTTGTCCCTGGGATATTCATGAAAGATTCTAGCCTCCACCTACAGGTATCAGACCTGCAGTAATGTAGGCTATCCCAGGACCCTGAATCAGTTTATGTGTAAACAAGTTAAGATACAGACAAGAGGCCCATGATGGCCCTAAATCGCTCACCTGAGATAAATAGGTTGACCCAAGGAACATCTGTACCAATTTATTTTAAAATCTGGCCAGTAGTTTTGAAGAAGATGATTTTTAAAGTTTTCATATTTTTTTTCTTTTTGTTGCCATGGCAACCAGAGTTCTACATGGATCAAGTTTATTTTAGCAACTTTTGTGAAGGTTGACCCAAGGATCATCCCTGCCAAGTTAAATCTAAATCTGTCCAGTGGTTTCAGAGGAGATCTTGTTTAAAGGTTTCTCTATATACATATAAGGCAAATAAGCCCCGCCCCTGGCAGCCTTGTTTATTTACGAATCGGAATAATTTTAGCAACTTTGGTAGAGGTTGGCCCAAGGAATATCTGTACCAATTTATTTTAAAATCTGGCCAGTAGTTTTGAAGAAGATGATTTTTAAAGTTTTTGTTTTTTTTGTTGCCATGGTAACCAGAGTTCTACATGGATCAAGTTTATTTTAGCAACTTTTGTGAAGGTTGACCCAAGGATCATCCCTGCCAAGTTTAATCAAATTCTGTCCAGTGGTTTCAGAGAAGATGTTGTTTAAAGGTTTCTCTATATACATATAAGGCAAATAAGCCCCGCCCCTGGCGGCCATGTTTTTTTACGGATCGGAATAATTTTAGCAACTTTGGTAGAGGTTGACCCAAGGAACATCTGTACCAATTTATTTTAAAATCTGGCAAGTAGTTTTGAAGAAGATGATTTTTAAAGTTTTCATTTTTTTCTCCTTTTTGTTGCCATGGCAACCAGAGTTCTACATGGATCAAGTTTATTTTAGCAACTTTTGTGAAGGTTGACCCAAGGATCATCCCTGCCAAGTTTAATCAAATTCTGTCCAGTGGTTTCAGAGGAGTTGCTGTTTAAAGGTTTCTCTATATACATATAAGGCAAATAAGCCCCGCCCCTGGCGGCCATGTTTTTTTACGGATCGGAATAATTTTAGCAACTTTGGTAGAGGTTGACCCAAGGAACATCTGTACCAATTTATTTTAAAATCTGGCCAGTAGTTTTGAAGAAGATGATTTTTAAAGTTTTCAAATTATTTTTCTTTTTGTTGCCATGGCAACCAGAGTTCTTCATGGATCAAGTTTATTTTAGCAACTTTTGTAGAGCCTCACCCAAGGAACATTCCTGCCAAGTTTCATTAAATTCTGTCCAGTGGTTTCAGAGGAGATGTCGTTTAAAGCAAATTGTTGACGACACACGACGCACGACGCACGACGGACGACGACGGACGCCGGACGAAGGGCGATCACAAAAGCTCACCTTGAGCACTTTGTGCTCAGGTGAGCTAAAAAGGGAGGATAATGTTAACCTGGTGTTCCCGAGTGTTTTATTTCATGAAAAAGACAAAAAACACACTTAATCAAATACAAATATCAATACCATCTTTGTTACATGGTAACTAGTGTTTATGAGAAAATTAACACATTCATCCAATTAAGTAAATGCAAAAAGTATATATAATCTTTTAATAATAATAAGCTTATCCATAATAAGGCTGAAAATATACTGTAAAGATTTTGAAAGAACAATTACTGACCATTCAAAAAATAATACAAATTTGGATAAATAACTCTTTACAAATGCAATCTACATATTAAAAAGACTTAATTATAATCAATACTGTAATCAATACTGGTGCATTTTTCAATGATGTAGTTGCCAATTCAGTACGTTTTTCATATTTATTTTTTTTGTCTATATATATATATATATTGTCGTACACTTGGGTCATTGACATTCTGTATATTGAGTAATAAAAACTTAATAAACTTTTTTTTTTAAATTATATTTCAGATGCAAAACTTTTACAGCAAGTTTTTTATGATACCAAATAAACTTTATAAGTGTGATAAACGTTTATGCTAAAGTAAACTTCTACTTATAATCATTTTTGTAATCTTTCAAATACTAGCAAAGCTACCTTCATTGAAAAACATTTCCTTTACATCATTTTTTTTAATGAATTTTACTACTCCCTCTCAAAAGTTCCTAGCTTGACCAGTACCTTACATATGGAGAACTTCTGAAAATCAAACAGATAGCTAACTGATCCAAAGTCAAAATAACTGGACCGCAGAACCCTTCAGCTACATGGAAAATATTAGGATTATGCAATACCAACTTTCCTGTCTTTCAATAATGCTGAACATTTGTTGTTAAGATATGTATTTCAAAATTATTAGAGTAAACAAGTGAAAATGCAATTATTTTAAAAGGGGAATTAATATGCCCAGTGGCAAACTAAAGGGAAGAGTTATATACCTTTAAAGTATACAATTCTTCAATACCTTTAAAGTGTACAGATTCAATATCTAATCTAGATAATTATGTCAAGAAAAACAACCCCTACTAAACATGCCTATTAGTACAAAATAGCATGGAAATAAATGCCAAAAATCTATGCAAGAAAAACAACATCAACAACAAATATCAAGTGTTGATTAATTGTTACATTACTTAGAAGTTAATCACTGCTGGGACAGTATTTCAGTCTTACGGAGACATCCAGCTATAAGACCCCTGGTGAACGTGGGGCATCTTGGTAAAATCACAGACCAAACATAAGCTAACCAGATTGCTTCCTCACAATAAATAAACTATACTGGGACTCATAGCCACAGCAATGAGGGGTTAAGTGACACAAATATCTGGTGCAGTGTGTCACACAGATATGCCACAAACTGAATCAAGGCCTTGTTAACAGTTACTGTACAGTAAAGTGTCTATAAAAACAATTTCTGTCCAAAATAAATATAACAGGATCAATTTGTATTGATAAAAGGTGGGGATGGGGCCCCAAATGCCAAGTGATACAGTCAACTAATACCACAATGCTAGCTCCTCTAAGTTTTCATTACTTACCAATTGCAGATCAAAAATCATTGGTCAAAAATAACAAGAAACAAAAGATACTCAGCCGTGGTAACCAGCTTGTTTTAACATGTAATAGATTTTGTTGTTAGTTTGATATATGTGTAATTCCTGTGGCAGTGCAGCTCTTTGTAATACCATGGATCCAAATAATTTGTACAATCTTTGTAGAAACTTACAGCCTTAAAACATCTGCACATTAGACTTCGTTTCATGTTTTACTATTCTGGACAAATAGTTCACAGGGGAAGAAATGTTCAAATTTTAAAACAAACAGAGATCTAAAGAACTCGTTTCCGCAACTCCTTTCTTTTCTTTTGACTAATTTTACAATGACCAATAGAAATTAACCAAAGTAAATAATAACCAATGAAAAACCTAATTTGATTCCGCTTCATTATTTCACAGACAGTCAGGTTGAAAAAAAAGGCCTAACGGCCGAAAAATATCTGTTGTTTTTGGTAAAATCTGGAGTTCTGATTGCCCATAAAACCCTTGACCCATGGCCGAATCATTTTTTTAAATCTGCTGTTATTTATGCAAACCCTTTAAACTTCTAAAAAATGAAATAAATAAATCTGAGAAGACCTCCAAGGAATAGGATACAAGATAAGTATGGAAATAATCTCCTTTTTTTTTTTAAAAACCCCTACTTGCCTGCCTCTAATAGGTACATATCACTTGAGAATCTGGTAGATCTTCTCACACAGTATGTTACAGGACTATCAAAATAATTTGTGACAACCACCCAAATTTTGATAAATAAAAGAAAAAGCCATGAAAAAGCAAAAGCATAGTATCAACCATAAACTTGAGCTATGACTAAGGTGATGAATACCCCTGCTACAAATCCTTGACTCAGGAATACTAATACGTTGAACTCTTGTATAGCAGGATGAAATTGGACAAGACCGCACAACATGCGTTATTCCTATTAACCCTTTCCCTCATAGAGACTCATTTTGATGCACTCAATAGGTACCACATAAAGCCTGATCTGCAGAAAACCAAACTCAAACCTTACCAAATTTAATCGTAAAATCCTCATTTCCAGACCACTGAGGAGCAGCGAGCAGCATAAAACCTGATCAGCCTGTGAGTTACTCACAGGCTGATCTGGTTTTATGCTGTTCACATAGGTCTTTTCATGGTATCCTCTATGAGGGAAAGGGTTAAACTTCACTTTTTGAAGCAGGGGAACAAAAATGCTTTTTTTTTTACTTGCTGAAGAAATGATGTACATGTAATCAATATTAAATTTTTGCCATTTTTAATGTTTCAATCGTGAACAATACATGAAAGTTCCATACCAAACAATAACTGAGAAATATTTTTAAGAGACCATGTTATTTCTAACATTTTTAATCATTAACAAAACATAAAACTCCAATTCCAAACAATAACTAGGTAATATATGAGACCATGCTGTTTAACAATATAAAAACACTATTTTACCCAACGTGGGGCTAATTATCTGAATTTTCTCGTCATCGAAGTAAAAGAAAACCTGAATTTTCTTCTCATTTTCACAGAATGCCACATGAAAACAACACAAATGACAACAGAAAGAAAGTTCTCTAAAATTCCAGCTAGCACACGTAAGTAAGAAAACGGAAAATAAAAAGTTCTGCAACTGTAATTAACAGAGGGTCGAGCAGTGCACAGTTTACAGAGGTCAGAGGTCAAATCCAATTTATCACCAATCCCGGATGCTAACTGTAGAACAAAAACATCAAATGATGGATATGGAATCTGGAGGGTGCAAATCTGGGAGCAAGATAAACTAGACTTGTCTTCATCTCTGTAACCATGACGACTGACACAATCGCCCCTGTTGGGGTACCCCTAGATGATGGGCCGGGTGAAGTAGGTGTAGGTCAGATTGTAGTTCTTGAACGTGCAGAACTGGTGATCGTTACGCGAGTAGTGCGTCTCGTCCACAAACTTGTCCAGCTCCTTGTGGCTGTCCTTTGCAGTTGACTCCTGAAAGATAGTTGACAGTTACAATACAGGACTTGATTTATCATTGAAAATGATGGTTACCCTCTCTTCACTGTCCTGATTCAACAATATGAAATAATATTGTATGACAGGGCACAACGCAATGAGATGGGAAGGGATAGGAAAATGCATGTGTAGAGCCACATCTAACATTTTAAAGGAGACATACATAAAAAGATGAATGCTATTAACATGAGCATAACAAATGAGTGTTGATGTTCAATTGTTTGATATATGATATTAATGAGGAAAGCTTCATGACATTACATAATAGTAATAATAATAATATAAATATAATAATATACAACCATTTAACTGGTACAGGAATAGTGCATTTTTGGGAGCTTTGTGTAGTGTCACAGTTTTCAAAAAGGAAACCTGGATTCAAACCTTATGGCAGCTATCAAAAGTAAGATTTTGATTGAAAAGGCCAAATTCCTTACTATTTTATCTATGTGTAATAAATTTGGAAATAGGCTAGCCAAACTATTCACTTGTCATTGGCTTACATCCTTGTGTAAAGCAGGACACCCACTTAAGTCTTAAAACTGGGTTTACAATTGTTGTTTTTTTCCTGACATTTGTATCCCTTCATATACAGTCCCTGCATTTTTTTTTTGGAGGGTAGGGGGCAGGGGTGGGGGTAAAAAACAAATGGTTTTAATATGGTACTCTGGTTCTCCTCCCAAGTCAAGCACCTTGGTAACACAAAAGCCAGTGCCAATTGGAAGGTTTCCATAAATGATATTACATTCTTTCCATTTCTTTAAAATGAAGTTTAAACTTCAGGTCTGAGATGCATGCAAAGAAGATAAACATTACCTTGTTAGCAAAGATTGTCATCAGGAACTTCCCTGGCTTGAATGTCTCCAGAACACGGTTTATCAGTCTATTGTAGGATTCCTTCAATAAACAAATAAAACAGCTTAGTCAAACATTGGAACAGGGTGTGATCTTTTACCTTTGTCAAGTGCTTGAACACTGTTCAAACAAGCTAACAATTGGACAGTTTTTTTTTAAAATTTCCTTGCATGAGGAAGTTACAGCCTGAACAAGATCAGTTGTACACATTTTTCTCCCTTCAACCTTTATTTGTGACCTTGACCTTTGAGCTATGACCCTTGGTTATGTGTCTGCAGACCACCTCATCATGTTGAACAATTGTATCAAAATATTTTAAAACATTTCAATGCATGTCAAAGTAACAGTCCATAAAAAAACAAGAGTGTTCTCTGGAACACATGTGTCACCTGCTGAAGCGTGACAGACAGACAGACGGCGGGTGGAGAAACGCCAGAAAAGTGATCCCTATGTCTTACCTCTGCTTACAGCATGTGACACAGAAAGATAATGCCTGATGGCTTTTGACAGACTATTACCAGTCTTGAAATCCAACAACAGTACTTAGTGCTAAGTAATATTTTAATTCTTAAATAAGGTAGACACACATTTCACCATTACTATTTTACGAGATATTCAAGTACAAGACTAAGCTGAAATGAATTATCACCTTAATAACTAACAATAATTGTTAAGGAATGAAAATTAGGGTATTTTTAATTAAAGAAACAAGACTAATCAAATTTGACCTTAAGTATTTAAGTTTTACTTAGCGCTAAGAATTGTTGGTGGAATTTGACACCAATTTCTAAAAAACCTGGTTTAACCCTTTCCCTCATAGAGGAAACCATGAAAAGACCTATGCGAACAGCATAAAACCAGAACAGCCTGCGAGTAACTCGCAGGCTGATCAGGTTTTATGCTGTTCGCTGCTCCTCAGTGGTCTGGAAATGAGGATTTTGTAATTAAATTTGGTAAGGTCTTAACTGTGGTTTTCTGCAGATCAGGCTTTATGTGGTACCTATTGAGTGCGTCAAAATGAGTCTGTATAAAGGAAAGGGTTAAAGATTTAATCTGTGATATTAGTTGACCCACCTTTAAACCAAAATGTTCACTAAGAATATTCTCAAAAATCTCAATACATTCTCCTATTAGACAAGTTACATGTTGGTAATAAAAAAAATCTTGCCATGTTTCAATTATTTTGTTAATGACATACAAGAACACTAATTACCAATTATGGAAATTAATGGATCCTAACTATTGTTACTCCAGCACTGGATTGACAAACACAAATGAAAATAGCATCACAAACTAGGAATGAAATCAACTTCAATTAGCTATATCAGCTCTTTTAAATTGCACACAATGAGGAAAGTCCCCTCGAAAATTCTTCTCAAAATAATAATTTCTGTTAACAACTAAGCATTAATTCTCTAAACATGGCCCTGAAAGCTGTGTTAATTACTTTCTGCTGTCTTTCAAAACAACTTAATTATAACTGTTTCAGAACAATAGTTGCTAACAATGTCACATGGTACTTTACATCTTATAATTCTTCAGTGAATAAATTAACTAAATGGAGATGGGGTGTAAAGAATAATTCTTCATATTTCAGTCATTCAACTTCAGAAATCTTTGCAGAAAAAAAAAATGACAAGGAAATGATGAATACCTATCCAGTTTCCAACAAAATGGTTGTGTAATTTAGCATTACAGGTAATTAACATTTATCTATTCCATAAAGCAGAATATGACAATGGTAGATGGATGTTCATGTGACTTGATTGTTTACAGACACATGAAGTTTCCTCCATTACATAATGTAGTCACAGGTGCACAATCAAATGGCAGACCAAAGAAAATCTTGAATATCAAAGTTAACTAGAGCTATCACTGAAGGTGAGGAATACTTCCACTATATAGTCTTAACTCTTCAACATGAAAAGATATGATTTTTTTTGTATGACAGAACACCACACAACGGGACGGGACAATGGCGAGCTCCTTATACAGTCTTCAGTAAGAGGCAGGGGTATAATCAAGACATGGCTTCCTTGTGTCTGAACACAGATGATGTAGAAGAGAGATGAAAAGCAGCAGTGAGAAATTTTCCAACCCAAAGTTCTCGACTGAGGCCAAGACTTACCTAGAGGTATCAATAAAGGTGATGAATACACCCACTGTACTGCCTTAACTAGATCTATAACTGAAGGTGATAAAATAACATGCTACACTACCTTGACGCAACCATATGAAAAGACATTGAACAGTATACATTGGGATGAGACAATGTTTTTGAATTCTATGTAGAACCTTTCTTCCCTTTCTAATGATGACTTGTAGACTTATGAACATATACATTGGAGAATACTAGGAACGGGTATTGCAAGAATTCTCTTATTGTGATAAAAAAATTATATCGCCAAACATAACACAAAATATATCACAATATTTTATAGCTATAAATATATTATTTTAACTAAAGTGCATGTATTTTGTAAAAATAAGGTTGGAAATTAATAACATTAAAATTGCTCTAAATCTTGTAATGTCTTGTAATGTTCTTGAATCCTTGAGTAAACATGCTTGTTAATGTTATGTCACTGACATATTAATATTCTGGCAATCTATTTGATTTTGTAGAAGAAATGTCGAGTAGAATAGACTGACTGGGTATGATTATGCTTCCAATTTAAGATTTTACATGTTTACTGTGTTCAACATTTTTATCTGAATAAGGGAAGTTTCAATATTTAGATCGACTTCTTAATCATTCTCTTTCACAAAATGCATGCTTGCAGTGATTTCAATAACAGACGACAATGTCCAAAGATGGATGAAGCCAGTTGCCATAAAATTTGCCTTTATGTGCAAACTGCAACATTTTCGTCAATGATTTCTTTTCGTTCTTCTGATTGAAATTTGTCCATACTGTTTTAGATACCTGATGGTACAGTTTAAACAAAACAAGAGGGCCATGATGGCCCTGAATCGCTCACCTTAGGGCTAGTTGATTAAAGATATTAGTAGACATGATAAGCTCAATTTTATGACTTGACATATTCAAGGGCCATTATCCAGTCATGCATGGGCACAAAAATAAGACACACACTTATTCATGAGTTAGAACCATCTTTATACTAAATGAATTTCAATTTGTTATGTTTCAGTAATAAAAATTCTAGAAATTTAAGATTCAAGCAATATCATCCTCAGTTCCAATGGGTTTTTTTCAATCACATTTTCCAAAGACACAGATGGCCGGAGCACAAATCTGTCAGATATAGGTGACAGGTAAGTAGGGTGGGCTAGACCCCCATACACAGATGGCCCTTAATCTATTACAAGGCCATCTGATATTTCAAGGACACCAATCTGACTGACTGGATAAGGCTATCATTTCCTTGCTTCAGTGTTGTGACACCATCAACCTTTCTTATCTTAACAAAGCATCACCTGTGAATGAAAACAGATTTCACCCCCTGGCAGCAGTGTTATTTTACGAAACAACACAGCTTAAAATAATTTGGAATAACTTAAAAGTTTCTGCAAAATAAGTCGGCTAGCGATTGCCAAGGAGAATGTTTTAAGTTGTCTATTTTAATTAATTATGGAAAACTAGACCCTGGCAGCCATGTTTTTAAGCAGATCCTTATTATTTGAACAATTTCAGTAGTGGGGCATTTTTTAGTTTTCACTATAGACATATAATTAACCAGACCCGCCCCAGGTAGCTGTGTTTTTTTATGAATCAAAATAATTTGAACAATCTTAGTAGACAGGCACCTGAGGAACATCTGTTCTAAAACATTTTGAAATTCAACCAGGAGTTTTCACGAAGAAGATTTTTTAAATTTTCACTTAAGAAATATAGAGAAAATTAGCCCCACCCCTGGCAGTCATGTCTTTTAACAGATCCAAATAGTTTGAACAATCTAGGTACATCTGTGCCAACACATTTTGAAATTCAGCCAGTAGTTTTGGAGAAGAAGTTTTTTTTTTAAGTTTTCACTTAAGACATATAGGGAAAATTAGCCACGACCCTGGCGGCCATGTTTTTTTTCGGATCCAAATAATTTTAACAATCTTGGAAGACATTTAATAAAGGAACATCTGTGCCAAAACAATTTGAAATAACGCCAGTGGTTTTGGAGAAGAAGTTTTTTTTCAATTTTCACTATAGACATATAAGGAAAACTAGCCCCTCTGTGCCAAAACAATTTGAAATCAAGCCAGTAGTTTTGGATAAGAAGATTTTTTAGTTTTCACTATAGACATATAAGGAAAACTAGCCCCGCCCCTGGCGGCCACGTTTTTTTATGGATCCAAATAATTTGAACAATCTTGGTAGACACTTACTAAGGAATCTGTGCCAAAACATTTTGAAATTCAGCCAGCAGTTTTGGAGGAGAAGATTTTTTAAGATTTGAGTATAGGCATCTAAGGAAAACTAGCCACGCCCCTGGCGGCCATGTTTTTTTACGGATCCAAATAATTTGAACAATCTTGGTAGACACTTACCAAAGGAACATCTGTGCCAAAACATTTTGAAATTCAGTTGGTTGTTTTGGAGAAGAAGACATTTTAAGTTTTTTCTTTCCGTTGCCATGGCAATTCAATTCTTTGAACAACTTTGAAAGGGGACCACCCAAGGAACATCCCTGTAAAGTTTTATCAAAATTGACCAAGCGGTTAAGGAGGAGATGTCGTTTGAAGCAAAATGTTGACGGACGACGGACGGACGGACGACGGACGGACGGACGACGGACGAAGACCGGTCACAATAGCTCACCTTGAGCCTCTGGCTCAGGTGAGCTAAAAACAAAAATCAGTGGATTGTGATAAGCAAATAAATGCTTATTCTGTAATTATCATTATAAACGTTTCAAGTATCAATAAAATTGGTTAAAAGATGTTAAGCGTTAAAATCGTACGTGATGTCCAATATACACAGATGAAGTCTTAAATATAGCTTTCAACTAAATGGTGATTGTATTCGAAAAGTTTAAACAAGAGCACCGCATGCGGATGCCAAAGCTTGTCTGTTTTAAGTGTTTGAGTAATGGGCTACATTAAAGTTTTTTCACGTTGACAACCACCTAGCAATCTTGACTTTTCTTTGAAACAGCTGAGCTAATAAATGACATATAAAAAGAATGAATAACTTTATATAGAAAAAGAAAAAAGTGTAAATATCAGTTTGGCCCCAACAACGTACCGATATGTATCATGCAGGGCCAGAATCATGATATACCGAAATATCAGTAATACCGCGCATCCCTAGAGAGTACAGAAGTTAACTCACCTGAGGAACGTTGCTCTCAAAGGAAACATAGGAGCAGTTGGGCTCTGGAGTCACATGAATGGTAATGTACTGGCCCTGGAAATGTGGAGTTTAAATCTATATCTGTATTTATCTAGAACATTGATTTTAGAATTAACATCCAACTAAATGTATTTAAGTAAGGGGTGCCAACTGAATGTATTTTAAGGGCTGTGTCTTGTCGAATGAAAAGCATACTACGGTACAATGCAGTACACAGTGCTCATGCCTTGGTACATACTGTATTTTTTTTAATATCGAGACAGCGTCAGAAACACACGAGCGCTCATTCCGTTACTCCATACAATGCCTGTAGTATTATTTTATAGTCAGCATTTGCTCATTATTGATTATTTGAAAAGCAGCGCCACTATTCGCAGCCCTACTAGTATTTGGGATTTTTGGACCAACAGAAACTGTTGTACTTACGGCACTTAGACAAACTTTTACCGACTCACAGATTTTATGTCTCCAACTGAAGAGTACTCATTTATGTAAGCAACACTTTGACTGGTCGACGTACCTCTAATGAATATCCTTATAACGATAAAGTGCTAACCAAGTATCCCACGGTTGACAGATGTAATAGGCAGCCGTTGGTAACTGATGCTGATATATAGAGAGTGCAACTTTTGCAAATATGACAAACTCAAAATGCTCTTAAAGACTGTAAAAACATCAAAATAGTAATAATACATAATCTGATAATTTTGAGGTATTTTTGGTTGTAAAGTGTGATGATTACCTTGGGCAGGAGTCCGTTCATGGAGTATCCACATGGTTCAAACAGAAAATCGTCAATCAGAGCTCCTGGGATAATTAGGTCAATCCCAGATTTCTGAAAAATAACAATAACAGATATATAACCACTATTTCATGTTAAATCAATTTTTTTTATTCACTAAATGGTTCATGGCTCCTTGTCCTCAAAAATACTAAAAGTACAATTTCTGGCTCAAATTTACGCATCATACCCTAATATACATAGTTCGAGTCTGAGTATAATATTTATACTTTAGTACCTTTTTTATCATCAAGAAATATGTTCTCTGGAATCAAAAAGGCCTAATTGCCCAAATCTTAAATAGCAAATTAGCCCAGCCCCTTTCAGCCATGTTTTTTTACGGATCAGAATAATTTTACCAACTTTTGTGAAGCTTCCCCCAAAGATCATCCTTGCTAAATTTAATCAAATTCTGTCCAGCGGTTTCAGAGGAGATGTCGTTTAAAGCAAATTATTGACAACGCACTACAGACAACAACAGACACAGAGAGATTCGTGCTCAGGTGAGCTTAAAATCAAATGGACTCAAACATCAATAGCATCCCACTGCAATGAGGGCCCAAAGTGGTTGTAAATAAATGACCATATTAACTGTTCAGCCACAGAAGCCCAACTTTGATTGGCATTTATAAAAGTGTCAAAACTGTAAAGACCTTTAAAATTACCTAAACAAAATATTAGTTTTAGACTAGGATCCCAAATGCCTACAAGTTTCCTTGCCTGTCCATTTTCCTCATTGGCCCACTCAAATTGTCAATTTATGAAATATATCATATGATAAGAAAGAAGCCATTTGCCCACAAATTTAAACGCAAAGTTATCTCTTAATGGTGCAAAAATAAAATCAGTATAGGCTTGAATTCCACCAACAATTCTTAGCGCTAAGTAATACTTAAATACTTAGTGGCTAATTTCATTATTCTTGTTTCTCTTTTAAAATTACCTCTATACTTTATTTCTTTACAAGTATTGTTAGTTTTAAAGGTAATAATTGATTTCAGTTTAGACATTTACTTGAATATTTTATAAAACAGGAATGTAGGAATGTGTATATACCTAGTTTAAATTTAAATATTATTTAGGGCTAAATCGGATGTGTCGCCTGACGATGACTTATCTGTTGACAGTAAAGATGGCAAATTGTCACTTTCTTTTATGTATGGGGTATTAATGTGCAATGATGTTGCATCAAACAGAGAAAGGCTTATAAAGATCAAATAAAAAATGTAAGGACTTTGGCATCAGGTAACACAACGGAATCACAGAGTTCTAGTTAGGCTCATATCACATAAACTATCCACATCAGGTGACACATAATATTCATGAAGCTCTTACGAGTTTGTAAGATTCTCATTCCCTCAACTATGCATCTCATTCTAACTTAAAATACACTAATAAGACCAATCAAAGGGGAATTACTCCAAAAATGCACAAGGTAGAGTTTAGGTTCTTGCACACTGCACTTCAGGTCATTGCAAGAAACATACATTTCAAGTCTCAAGTCATTTAAACTTATGGTGACAAAGCTATGCTCTGGACAAGCAGATGGAGACGCTGTCGCCGCCGACAAAATTAACCCCTATATGTCGTTTGACTCTAGTCAGGCGACACAAAAAATGCCTGCGACCTACTTACCACTGTGGCATCCTTGCCATCACTGGAGATCTCCTTTGTGAAGACACTCATCTTCTCCTGGCACAGGTCCCACATGATCAGGTGGCAACAGTTAAGGGGTCATTCATCTCTCCAGATTCATATCATGTATTTATTGGCTTGGGTTAAACATTCCTCCAACAGTATTTCAGTCATTTTGGGACTTTTTGTTTACATGAAACGGACATGGTGTTATGCCTCACTGTGATATCACACTGTAGACAAAGGGCATAATACCAACCCAGTCATATTTTCCTGAAACTAGACCAACCAGCCCTGGAATTAATTTTAAATACTGAGCTTCCAGCACAAGGGCCATTCAACAGTGCCACTCTTGAAAATCTTGTCATGTCATAGCAAGGGATCAACCTAACGACCTCCCATTTATGGGGTGGACACCTTAACCACTCAGCACCAATACCAGTTTAGTATATGTGTGACCAGGCAGCTGAGCAAAATGTGCAGCCAGACAGGAATTTGAATCCTGGACTCCTCACTTACAAGGTGAGTGAACAAAATGAACTACCAAACCACTTGCACAACTTTAACTTTTCAGAACTTTGAAGTCATTAGTAAATATCAAGGTCACATCAAACAGTACCTTTTGGCCAAACTTGAAGGACGTAGCTTAAACAATCAAAAGTAGGTCACTGGTAATGATCAAGGTCATCCATGGTCAAAGTTTGATTTGAACAAACTTGGTTAAGGACCACTAGACAATGGCACACACTAAATATCCAAACTCTTGGCCGTGTTGTTTCAAGAAGTTTTTAAAAAATGTTCCTACATATTTTGCACCCCAGGCCAATGATTTGAACAAACTTGGTAAAGGACCACAAGACAATGACAAACATCAAATATCTAAGCCTTGTTGTTTCAAGAAGTTTTTACAAAAGTCTTAAGTCTATATAAATTAAAACTAGAATTGTGTCCAGAGGATACATATGCCCCCACCTGCCATTTTCCAAAACAACGGCCAACACCCAAGGGTGCAAGTCATGTCCTGAGTAATATATCCATGAAGTTTAAAGTTGGTAGCACAAATACCCGTAGAGTTTCCTGTGTCACAGTTTTGGGAAGGACGGAGGGACAAATGCAAATCTATTTGCCTCACTTTTTGGTGGGGGGCATAAAAATGCACTGACAAATGAAGAAGAGAGCAAAGCAATAATCTTTTCTAACAAACTTATTAGAAAATAACATATTTTTTTATATTCTAACAATAACAACAACTATAGCAACACAAGACAAATGCTCAAACATCTCACAAAATTGGCAATGTCAACGGTGATCCGATAAAAATACCCAGGTGCACAAGTTCATGTGCTGAATAATATATTCCTGAAATTTCAAGTTTGTAGTACAAACACTTTCAGAGTTATGTGTGTCAATATGTGTCAAAAGCATAAAATTCCATATTTTTAAAAAAAAACAAAGGCTCATAACTCTGTCAACTTCAACGAAGGTTCGATAAAAATTACCAGATGCACAAGTTAAAGGAATACGCTCGGCTGAAATGAAAATTTAACCATCAATAAACCTTTTAGTGTAGATCACTTTGACATGACTTTCATTTTTATACACGCTATATTTGTGAAGATATAGCTGTTTAAAGTTTGTGATTTCGATCGGCTATGGTCGCCGCCATCTTTGTTCATGTTTACCTTTCTGTGACGTCACAAATACCCATTGAACCATATCCCGATCGATGAGTGCGATTAATAGGGGTTGTGATAAAAGCATTAAAGGAATACGCTCGGCTGATTACAACTAGGTTTCAATTGAAAGATATTGATGTAAATAAACCAATTAAATTTCTCATTTCATTGAATCAATCGTAATAAGAAAGAAATTGTAAGTTAAAGACGTCTATTTAAACCAATTTGCTCCGCGATATTTTTTATTTCTATAATACATCTTTGTCATTTTTACCGTGAAATGCTTGCAACTGCGGTTATTGAAAAGTTGTGTGGTGTTAAACTGATTGGATAAGAAATCACTGGCAAGCCTTTGTAACAGAATAAGCGTCATATAAAATCGCACCTCAGGGCCATAAAACACGGCCATAAAACGAAGTGTGCGACCGAGTCACCATGTCAACAGACAGTTGATGTGCACGTTTTACTGAAACAGACATGTAGAGTATAATCATCACCACAAACATACTAAATGCATTATATAAATATGAAAGAAAAGTGTTGAATCTACGTTTTATATTATAATAATCTATATTATTTTGGAAAAATTTTTTATATATAAGTAAAAGTATCGTATCGAAATGATCTCATGTTATTGTGATATACAGAAAGTAGTTAGCATAATTCACATTATTTTGCTAAATTGCGAGCAATTAGGTGTGTTAATCATAATTACAACACGGTGTCCCTTTGATTCGTCTCTATAATATTTCACAGTTACCGTCATTGCAATTAGATTTCTACTTACATGATACCGCCCCTTTTATATATTTATATGTTTGATTAAAAAACTGTTTAAAAATTTTATGATTTGCGCAATTAAAATAGCGATGTTTAAAAAGGGTAGTTATGGTTCGATCACTATAGCAGGAAGTTTAATAAAGTTTTTGAGATATTTCTTAAAATGGAGTGTATAGTTCCTTACGACTTTGAGCCCGAATATACTGAGGAAGAGCTGCAACTGCTTCAAGACAATGACGTACGGGAGGAGGAATATTTATGTGCTGAGGACTTTTGTCTGTGTGATAACTGTGTTATGATGCCATCCAATATGGAAAATGTATGTTGCAAATCGAGTGACGTAGTTGTTGGAAATTTAGATGAACTTACGTGGATTACGAACCATACAGACTTTCACACCTTAGTTCTGAATGATTCTGTTTTAGAAGTTGCATTCATTACCATTCTGGCATACAAAGGTCATAGGGCGAGGGCTCCGGACTCTCTCACTCACGAGTAAGAAATCAATAAAATGATCATAGTTTAATCTTTTAATAATATATTTTCATCATATTCAAATAATAAACATTTTTCAAACAATTTCTCCACAACACACGTAATTCCCTTCTATATTTCAATGTATGTACGCAACCGGAAGTGTGTCTGTGACGTCACGATTGTTGAAAAAAAAGTCTCGCGAGACCACGAGACGTAAACAATGTCTGCGCCCATGTCTCGGAGCAAATTGGTGTAAATAGACGTCTTTAACTTGCAATTTCTTTCTTATTACGATTGATTCAATGAAATGAGTAATTAAATTGGGTTATTTACATCAATATCTTTCAATTAAAACCTAGTTGTTATCAGCCGAGCGTATTCCTTTAATGTCCTGAATAATATATCCATGAAGCTAAAGTATGTAGTACAAATACTTTCAGAGTTATGCATGTCACAAAGTTTTGAGATGGACAGACGGTCGAACTAAAGCAAACCTATATGCCCCCAATTTTTGGTGGGGGTAAAAAAAAGTGATTCCTTGAGCAGGGCCAATTTTAACCCCAGGGCCATAATTTGAACAAACTTAGAAAGGGGTCAACTAGACCATGTTACACACCAAATATCTTAGCTCCAGGCTTTGTGGTTTCTGACTTGTTCAAGTATGTTCCAGTGTAACTGTAAGTCTATATATGGGCCATAACTCTTGACTGATTGGTTGATACAGGGGTTTACTTAAGGATTTGACTTTCACTTGTCCAGGGGGCAAGTTACTTTGAATCTACTAGCCCCCAGTAAAAACAGGTTGCCCGATCTTTAAAGTTAGTTGGTGTTTGTTAATGATGAACACTAAATATGTGCAATATTAAGGTGGATTTTAGTTAGTATGTATCAAAGACAATTTGCAAGCATTTTACCCGATATACTATAGAAAATAAAAAAAATTTTCGAAAGATTTCATTTACATAAATAAACTTGCCCGCCGGACTATTGTCTTTGAAAAATCACTTGCCCACAGTGATTTCAACCCAGCATGGGCTAGTGGGCGTCCAATTAAGAAAACCCGTGATATCATTGTGTGTACACAAGAAATGTTGACAACGGTTGTCCAAATGGATGCATGAAGGATATTGACTGACCACAATAGCTCTCCTGAATGACTTTGTGCCAAGTGAGCTAATAATAATTATAAACAAACAAAGCATGAGCATTATCTGAATGCTCCAGAAATTACTTTGATTCTCCATATAAAAGGGTTTAGATACTCTCCAGAATAATTTAAAGGCCAAAATTGGTTTCTATGCTAATGATCCCATATATAGTTTTGGTGCCGAATAAAAGGTTTCAATGCCCCAAAAGGATATCTCAACGGTCTGGTCAGGCTGAGACACGCCCACTTCATCCAGTGTGTACAGGTACCAGCAGTCTCTGTTCATCCTGCCCAGGGTGTAGGCAGCGCCATCTGAAGTGTACCATATGGACCATGTTGTAAACACATTAACCCTTTTAGTTACTCGCAGGCTGATCTGGTTTTATGCTGTTCGCATAGGTCTTTTTATGGTGTCCTCTATGAGGGAAAGGGTTAATAGACATATACAGTAAAACCTCATATATAAAGACCACATCAACATAAAGACCACCTCACTATTAAGACCACTATTTTCAATTCCTTTTTTTCCCTATCTCGTGTTAATTGAAACTCTTTTATCAGATCACCTAAGTTAACAGCAGTCCCAAGGGTGGTCTCATTATTGAGATTTTACTGTTCATAAATCTTGCAATATACAGTACAGCTCCACTGTAACCCTACATCTGGGATTAAAGTCTAAATACTGTTGCTTTATTTTGACAATGCACCTCAACATATTACAAAGTAAAGATTAAGGGTCCAGAATTGGACTGCCTTGTATTGGTCTTAAAAAGGAGCTCAAACTAATGGATCAAAACTGCATTTTAAGTTCTGGAACAATTCTACTGAACAGATTAATTATAACACTATTATGGGGTCAGAATTTGGGTACTGTTTTATTCATAATGTTTGAAACTCACCTTTCTCTGTTTTAAGAACATGTCCGTTGTGGTTAATTATGATGTTTTTAATTATATGAGCACACCGACATATAACATCACAAATGAAGTCAAAATAGTTGGTGTTTCCCCATAAAATTTGGCCCATGAAAAAAAAATCTAATACAAGTACAAACTTTCATATGACAAATAACATATGGCATTCATTTATTAGCTTTTTTATAGAGAAATAAAACAAACATGTTGCCATGAGTTATCAACTGACAAATATTGATCTGAGGTTGGTGGATACAGGAAACATGTACAACATTACCTTGGCATTTGTGTTAAAATGATGCATGTGGTAATAGGTCTAGACTGTATTACATCCCACAATGCATTAGGAAAAGTGGTATTGATGAAATTTCCTATTTCACTGAAATTACGCAGTGGTCAAAATGAGTCCTTTGGGCCAGTCCATATTTGTAATTTTACATGCTTAGGTTTGATGCATAGTTTATAAAGCAATGTAGACATTTGGATCTAGTGTTATTAATCTCAAATATCAATTTCAATGACCTTTTGAAGTCTTTAAAGGTCATAAAATAAACTTCTTTTAAATGGTAGATTTTGGTTAATATTTCAACAAAACATCTGACAGTGACCAATTTTAGGGTCTATTTTTACTGCTGTGAAAAATCTCTTGATGAAGACATAATAGCATGCACTACAAGACTCACTTTCAAACATCTTGTCGAGATATTCCATCTCCGCGTCGAAGCTCTTGTGGATCCTGTGCTGTTTCTCTGGCTGCTTGAAGTTCTTCCTCGAGTAGAAAATGTCCTGAAATAGTTACACATGCATACGTCATTCAAATATCTGACCAACCAAAATGTACCTACCTATGTACTTGTATGTACATCAATATGCCAGACATATGTTACGTAAAGTAGATTCAGCAAAACTACTAAGTTCTGTTATTTCTTCAATTTTCATGGAGGAACTTATTTTCACTAACGTCATGGATGCTTTTAACCAGGAAAATCTTTCATGAATAGGACCTCCTATTTTTTTAAAACATGAATCCATAAAATATAAGTACCAACAAACCTGCCTTTAATGGAATTTCATTGGAGTATAATGTAAAAAAAATATGTTTTTTATAATATCTGAACATAACTGAAACATGAAACCTTAAACCTTATAATCAAATCTTAGACTAGACAAAGGCAATACCACTAATCCTATGTTAAATCTAGGTTCTAGATCATAATGAAATACTATTTGAAAAGATTCTGCAATCTTACCTCCTTAAAGGAACTAATGAAAGGAGAATAAAATAAAGCCCTTAAACCAGATCAGACAATCCGTGAGCATATTTTATAAGTTAATCTGGTTTCATCCCAGGTGCATACCGGTATATAGGATATTTCCTGTATAGTTATCATCTGGTGTTATATCAGAACTTACAGGGGGCCTCCATGGCCGAGAGGGTAAAGTAGCTGACTTTAACACTCACTCAGCCACTCACCGCATGGGTTCGAATCCCGGCAGGGTCATTCAGATTTTTATGTGAGGAAGCCTTCCAGCTGGCTTGTGGTAGGTCGGTGGTTCTACCTGGATGCCTCCATGCATTAGGGGTCTTCCTCCACCTGTAATTAGCTGGACGTCGCTGAATGACTGAAATTCTGTCGAAGCAACCGTAAACTCAACAAGAGGGCCAAGATGGCCCTAGATCGCTCACCTGAGAAAAGTATCATTCATTGCCTGTACAAAACAGATTGCTTTAGAATTAAGATGATGAGGTAAAACAATGTTCAGGAATTTTCTGACCCCATCCGCAAAAGATATCATCATGACAAACATTCTGCCAAAGTTTGAGGATGATTGGACCAAAAATGTTGCCCTCAGAGTATAAACAAGTTTTTTCTAAGATTTGACCTATTGACCTACTTTTCGGTCCGGCCCAGCCCATTTTCGAAAGGGTTCAAGATATCATCAAGACAAACATTCTGACCAAGTTTGAGGAAGATTGGATTAAAATTGTAGCCTCTAGTGTGTAAACAAGATTTTTCTAAGATTTGACCTACTGACCTACTTTTTGATCCAACCTGACCCATTTTCGAAAGGGTTCAAGATATCATCAAGACAAACATTCTGACCAAGTTTGAGGAAGATTGAATCAAAATTGTGGCCTCTAGTGTGTAAACAAGATTTTTCTAAGATTTGACCTACTGACCTACTTTTTGATCCAACCTGACCCATTTTCGAAAGGGTTCAAGATATCATCAAGACAAACATTCTGACCAAGTTTGAGGAAGATTGGATCAACATTGTGGCCTCTAGTGTGTAAACAAGATTTTTCTAAGATTTGACCTACTGACCTACTTTTTGATCCAACCTGACCCATTTTCGAAAGGGTTCAAGATATCATCAAGACAAACAACCAAGTTTGAGGAAGATTGGATTAAAATTGTGGCCTCTAGTGTATAAACAAGATTTTTCTCAGATTTGACCTACTGACCTACTTTTTGATCCAACCTGACCCATTTTCAAAGGTTCAAGATATCATCAAGACAAACATTCTGACCAAGTTTGAGGAAGATTGGATCAAAATTGTGGCCTCTAGTGTGTAAACAAATTTTTATTTGACCACCTATCATCAAGACTAACATTCTGACCAAGTTTTAGGAAGATTGAATCAAAATTGTGGCCTCTAGTGTGTAAACATCAAAATTGTTGACGGACTACAAGATTTTTCTAAGATTTGACCTACTGACCTACTTTTTGATCAACCTGACCCATTTTCGAAAGGGTTCAAGATATCATCAAGACAAACATTCTGACCAAATTTGAGGAAGATTGGATCAAAATTGTGGCCTCTAGTGTGTAAACATCAAATTGTTGACGGACGACGGACAATCAAGTATCCCAAAAGCTCACCCTGAGCTATGCTCAGGTGAGCTAAAAAGTCAAGTCAAGTCAGAACTTACAGCGACAACGTCAAAGCCACATTGTTCCTTGACAAGCTTAAGCAAGGGCTCTATCGCAAGCAGGAGGGTCGTGGTGCCACATGTTTTTAGGATGAACCTTCGCTCTGTCACAAACATGCTGCTCTCACTGTAGACATACAAATACATTTCAATTAAACAGTTTCTCTCTATAGCATTTTATATAAATCAGATGTAATGATAAGGCATTTTCCATTCTGGACCAAAGTTTGACCATATGTTTAAATAAATTGCTGATGACAGACAGACAATTGGCACTGGACACTGACCAATCATAACAGTTAAACTTCAGCACAAAATGCTCAGGGGAGCTAAAAATCTGACAACTGTCTACGACTATGTGGTCAATGTTTTCTTATCAAATATGAACAATACTTGACTAATCAGTCCATCTGGAAATGGGGAAAAAAGTCATGGCAGACTTATCTCAAAGACAATCCCATGTCACAATTTATTATCAGAGTTATGAAATCATTCTTCTGCCAGTGTTCATCTCTACATACAGACATTCTGTAACTGCATGAACAGCATGTATACAAAACAAAACCTGGAATAGAGTCAGACAGTAATGCATGTATATTCATTTTTTCCTTTGGGCTTGATATTTCGAAACACAGCAGGTCAGAATGGAATATCTATTTTTTTCCAGTTTGAACCTGCTGCTCAAACTTGAGCTATCACCGAAGGTGATAATCACCAATGCTTCACTGCCTTGTTACCATAGATATCAACTGAACTTCATTGTATTAACCCTTTCCCTCATAGAGGAAACCATGAAAAGACCTATGCGAACAGCATAAAACCAGATCAGCCTGCGAGTAACTCGCAGGCTGATCAGGTTTTATGTTGTTCGCTGCTCCTCAGTGGTCTGGAAATGAGGATTTTGTAATTAAATTTGGTAAGGTTTAACTATGGTTTTCTGCAGATCAGGCTTTATGTGGTACCTATTGAGTGCGTCAAAATGAGTCTACATGAGGGAAAGGGTTAAAAACTAGGATGCAGCAGGATGCTACAAAATGTGTTAATCAGATAATAGATTCTTATATATGAACTATTACTTATATATGACTAATTTTCA
>CM037779.1:19333466-19383466 GCA_021229015.1 Solen grandis
TCACCCTTGCATTGGCGTTGGCGTTGCAGCTTCTGGCTAAAGTTTGTGTGCAAGAACTATCAACTTTATATGTCTATAACCATTTATGGAATTGACTTGAAAGTTTATGAATATATTTAGGGACATCACACAACCAAGATAGACAACTCTTGACTGAATTTAATATAAATTATTGCCCTTTTTTAACTTAGAAACTTTGGTTAAAAGTTTTGCAAGCAAGTTAGTATCCAGCTTGTATCTCAATAACCATTCATAGTATTGACTTGAAACTTTATTAATAAGTTAAAGGGCATCAGACAACCAAAGTAGATAACTCTTACAAATTATGGCCCCTTTTTAATTTAGAAATTTTAATTAAAGTTTTGCCTACAAGGTTCTCACATGCTTATATCTCAGAGTCAAGGCATGGGATTGATTTGAAACATTTTTAAGATGTTTAGGGGTATCATACTATCAAAGGAAGATAACACTTGATGGAATACATTACAAATGACCCCTTTTTAACTTAGAAATTTTGGTTTAAGTTTTGCATGCATGATATTTAAGGCTTATATTTCAGCAACCAAGCATGGGTTTAATTTGTAACTTTTTAGCTCACCTGAGCACGTGTGCTCAGGATGAGCTTTTAGGATCGATGAATGTCCGTCGTCCGTCCGTCCGTCCGTCCATCCGTCCGTCCGTCGTCCACAATTTGTTCGTTTGCACTCTAGCATCTTCATTTTATGAGCAATTATCTTCAAACTTTAAAACAATGTTTATAACCATAAAATCTCGGCCAAGTTCGATTATGGCTGATATCGGAACATTAGGTCAGGAGTTATGCCCCTTTTAAAATTCAAAAAAGCCAGATTTCACATTGTTTGCACTCTAGCATCTTCATTTCATGAGCAATTATCTTCAAACTTTATATCAATGTTTATAACTATACAATCACGGCCAAGTTCGATTATGGCTGATATCGTACCATTAGGTCAGGAGTTATGCCCCTTTTAATATTCAAAAAAGCCAGATTTCACATTGTTTGCCCTCTAGCATCTTCATTTCATGAGCAATTATCTTCAAACTTTATATCAATGTTTATAACCATACAATCACGGCCAAGTTCGATTATGGCTGATATCGTACCATTAGGTCAGGAGTTATGCCCCTTTTAATATTCAAAAAATGCCATATTTCACTTTGTTTACACTCTAGCATCTTCATCTTTTGAGCAATCATCTTCAAACTTTATGACATGTATGACCATAAGTCTCATTGAGTTAATTGTGGCTGAGATGGGTCATTTAGGTCAGGAGTTATGCCCCTTTTAATATAAAAAAATTTTTTCTCTAGCATCTTCCTTTTTTTAGCAATCATCTTCAAACTTTATGACATTGTTAATGACCATAATGTCTCAATTGAGTTCAATTGTGGCTGAGATGGGTCAATTAGGTCAGGAGTTATGCCCCTTTTAATACAAAAAATGCAAGATTTCACTTTGTTTATTCTCTACCAACTTCATTTTTTTAACAATCATTTTTAAACTTTAAGACAATATTAATTTTATGCCCATAATCTCACAATCGGGTTCAATTATAACTGATATTGACTTGTAAATTTAGGAGTTATGCCCATTTCACCATAAAAAAAAGCCAGATTTCACTTTTACACTCCAGCATCTTTATTTCTTAAGCAATCATCTTTCTCAGGTGAGCGACCAAGGGCCATCTTGGCCCTCTTGTTTAATATGTTCAATAGTATCATGCTACAGTGGCAGATATTTTTGACTGAATATAATGCAGATTAGGGCCACTTTTTGACTTAGACTTTTTGGTTAAAGTTTTGCATTCAAGCTACTGTCAAGCTTATATCTCAGAAATTGTTTATGGTATTGACTATAAAGTTTAGGGGTGTGTTCAGGGGCATCAAAAAATCAAGGAGGATAACTCTTAACCTGAATTTTATACAAATTATGGCCCTTTTCTAACTTGGATACTTGGTTAAAGTTTTGCATGTACAATGTTATTATGCTTTAGTCTCAGTAACAAGGCATGGGATGGATTTTAGACTTCATAATCAGACTATCACGGTATTTCATATTTGAATATTTTTAGCTTGACTATTCGAAGAATAGGAGAGCTATAGTAGTCGGCCTGGCGTCGGCATTGTTGTTGCAGCTTTTGGTTAAAGTTTTGCGTGCAAGTGACTATCAACCTTATATCTCAATAACCATTTATGGTATTGACTTGAAAGTTTGTAAATATGTTCAGGGGCATCAGACAACCAAGGTAATAACAATTTGCCCCTTTTTAACTTAGAAATTTTGGTTAAAGTTTTGCATGCAATAGAAAATTTGGTTAAAGTTTTGTGTGCAAGCTACTATCTAGTTTGTATCTCAATAACCATTCATGGTATTGACTTGAAAGTTTATGAATATGTTAAGGGGCATCAGACAACCAAGGTAGTTAACTCTTGATGGAATATGTTACAAATTATTGCCCCTTTTTAACTTAGAAATTTAGTTAAAGTTTTGCATGCAAGGTACTATCATGCTAATATCTCCGTATCCAGGCATGGGATTGATTTGAAACAGCTTTAATATGTTTAGGAGTATCATACTTTCATGGTAGATATCATACTATAAAGAAAGACAACACTTGATGGAATATATTAATAATTATGACCTTCTTGTAACTTAGAGTTTTGGTTAAATTTTTGCATTCAAGCTACTATCCAGCTTATATCTCAGAAATTGCTTGTGGAATTGACTAGAAAGTTAAGGAGTGTCTTCAGGGGCATCAGAAAACTAAGGAGGATAACTTTTGGACTGAATTTTATGCAAATTATGGCCCTTTCCTAACTTGGATTTTTGGTTAAAGTTTTGCATGCACAGTGTTATTAGGTTTATGTCTCAGTAACTAGGCATGGGATGATATTAGACATCATAAAACTATTAAGGGGTATCAGACTATCAAGGTATATCATATTTGACTATTATTATGTACAGGGTATGTGAAGGGCAAGAATTGAAATAGATTTCATTTGATTTACCAACAAGCATTTTGAATAGTCGAGTGTGCTGTCCTCTGACAGCTCTTGTTAAACAAATGGCCATTAATGGCTGCCTACTATTATTCCTAAGATAAAGTACATATCATGAGAAATGAGGCCCCTAGATGATTCTAATATAATAATTCTTTGTATTTGAAACTTAAATTGGGTTGCTGCTGGAAGAAGTAATATAAAGTGATTTGAATGGCTTTAAATAAACTTATGTACTCTGCTCAGAGGTCTAGGGCCTTCACAGCCCTTTTGTTTGGGGTGCTGGTGCAAATCGCAGCAGAGAGGTTTTTTTTTTTCATTTTTGTCACACTAAGTTGCAAGTGTAAAAAAGCTTACAAATGTAAAACATTTAGAAGATTCAAGTTACTTATTAATACACATTTTGGATTCTTTTTACCTGTGGCAGTTTATGGATACAATGCAACTCATTTTCCGGTTTTCTCAAAAGATCACATTGGAATCACACAGTTCATTGAGAAGAGAAAAAAAATAATATCTGTTTGCATTGTATTTACTGGTCAAAATGTTGCCATGTTTTGTGAACACAAAAATACTGATATTTTCAATGTTCCTGTATCATTATGTTTTGTTAAGAAATAAAATTTAAATAAGGAACTTTCAGTTTCCTTGTTCATAAATGACCATTTATGGTTAATTATAGAAACATTAATTAACTGATGAAAAATCAACAAAACCTCATTATATCTGTATTAATTGTACCACTGTCCTGGTTTTACAGGGAAGTATTGACCTAGGGGAGTAAAAGAGCAAAAATGCTAAAAACATCTTGATAAATTTATCAATTTTATTGAAACTTCCACAGAAGTTCACCAAATGGCATAAATTTATTAATTTCCTTGAAAAGTGCCCTTTTAGTATTATATCTTAAAAGAATTGACATGAATTATAGATAGCCACCGAGTTGATCTAGTGTCTTTTCAAGAACCATAACTCCATATGATATTTTTATTATCTCCCATTATTACTTTTTATACGCCCATCTTAAGATGGGGCGTATTATGTGAACACTCATGGCGGGCGGGTGTGGAACATTTGTTGTCCGGGCTCTAACTTCAATACTGTTTACCCAATCCTTTTCAAACTTTCCACACATGTGCATGGCCATAATATCTCGGATGAGTTCGATATCCAGCATTATCTGAATGACTTAGTCTTGAAATGTGATTGTCCAGGCTCTAACTTCAATACCGTTAGACCAATCCTTTTCAAACTTTCCACACATGTGCATGGCCATAAAATCGCGGATGAGCTTGATATTCAGCATTATTGCGTGATTGACTTAGAAGTTATGGCCCTTGAACACTTGAATAAGTCAAAAGAGACATTTTCCTTCAAATTAATGGAAATGTTTCAATATGATTGTTTTAATAAGTAACATTCATTAACTAATGGGATTTAGGAGACAATAGCTTGTTTCTCTGAGCTATTTCTGAGAGTCCCCATACTGTGATGGGCGTATTTTGTGGCAGTCTTGACCCTTGTTATTATGTACCTTTGCATGCAATGACTCTTTGATAGTATGGTCAATATGCTTCCTTTTCTCTGACAATGCAATATGCTGAGGTATTCCATCACTTTGTGTGATACTCCTAGTTTTATTTTGAGATACTTGTTCAGACCTTATTTGAATTTACCTTTAGAAATTGAACCCAAGTGTAAATGAGCATTCATCTTGAGGAATGAGTTCAAGCATAAATTTAAGTTATTTGATGAGTTTCATTAAGATGCAGATGCAAACCTTCAATCATTTGAGACACACACAACTTCAGTGCCTTCAGCACTTTTTTTATTTTTTTTTTTAGTCTAAATCACCATCATAGGGCACTGACAATTTGTCAAAATCCCCACATTATGTGTTTGCCAAAGTCAATTTCACATGACCTTGTACAATTTGTACCATTCTGTTTTGTCAAATTACTGCCAGTTGGTAATGGTTTTCTGTAAAAAAAAAAAAAAAAAAAACATGTATGTCCACTGCCCCAACCCTGGGGCACAACATTCATTGGTGCATCATGATTTGATAATTATTATAGTTTACTGAACTTAAAATTTTCACAAATAATAATGAAGTTTGTTTTACTATTCAAATTTTGTTGAATCTCAGCTACAATATATAGTCCCAGTGGCCGAGTGATCAGAGTGTCAGGAAACAGTAGGTTGTGGTTTCAATCCATGGCTGTGACATACAACGTCATAATAAAATGGTAATGGTATAGCTCCTTTGCCATGCTTTCAACATATTTATAACGGTAGTTCCAGGACTGGTTTGACCGGACAGGAGTCAGAATAATGTGACTGGGTGTGTAAGGCGTGATGTTGCAGGACGACAGCACTGCATCTGTCTCAAGCAGACACAGTCTCGAAATGACTTAAATACCGTTGGTGGGACATTAAATATAACAATCAAACAAAATAGCATATATTTATGTGATTATTTTCTATAACAAAACAAAAGTGCTCTTAAATTATTGCATAGACGGGGCAATCCACACTACGCTAGTATAATTTAATATAAAATTTGACATTATACATTGTTTTGTGTAACAAACACTACATTCGAATGAACATCTCCCGTCTCCTCCATTTTTTTTCAAGTTTTTTACGTCGTCATTATTAGCTGTTTACAAGTGACTGCAATCATTGAGTACTTTACAAGTTGTACTATTCTTCAGCCTCGCTTTTACCCATGTAATGGTATTTTTTCTACAACAATGGTTATCTTTATATTTTGAACAAGGGCTATGTCCTTAGACCTTAGGGGTCAAGGTCATTTGATGAAGATCAGGGTAACTGGCTGATAGAGCATATCAAGGTGCATGCATTTGTGAAGTTTGAAGGCTGTAGTTTGCATTAACACAGTCCGCCTACATATTCTATTAGATATCGGGCAATGTATCAAGTAAATTCTTATTACGATTAATTATTGAAATAATAAATAATTATATACACACTATTATTGCACAAATTCGTGTTAAAAAGACCAAAGAATAAAACAAAAACATCATAGTAGAGAGTCCTAATAAGTCGGACACCGTGGTTGTAAACTACACAGTTGCTTGAATGACAGTCCAACATCTAAATCTCAACGACCCAATGTACTTTCATATGAAGCCCATTTCTGGATGGCATCTCTCTGGCGACATGACCTGGTGCATTGTTTTGTAAAAACTGCATGTCATGATTTGCCTGAACTTGCAGCACACATGTGTGATGTCGAGTCTATTTACTAGATCTACCACCTCAACAGACGTTGCATGACTGCGACAGGGCGCAGCCCATTACATGGGTTGCCTTCTCTCAGTGTTTCATACAAAGGTATATTGGGTCGATGAGGTGAGGTGTCGGCTTTATCAAATATACCATACACTAAACTATGTACGTTTTACAACCACGGTCTACTATCAATATTTCAACAATCAAATGCGTATATGTACACATTAAATATTGTAACCATGTTATAAGTAATGAATTGTTTGAAATAAATAATTTAGTTTGAATAAAATACATTACCCCATTCCATAAAATTATGAAAAGTCTGGGTGGACGTTTAGAAATTCCTTTGATTGTATATTGCCAGCTATTTCTATCTTACATTTCTTGCTGGTCTTGCTTCCAAAGGGGTTGGAGCCCACACACTTTGGATCCAGTTATGCTACAATCTCCTTAAGATCAGCTCTTTGTTTTTCGCTCTGATACTCTTAATTTATGAAGATCTGATAACATCCCTTGGAAGGTCATCTCAAATTGACCTTTAAGTCATGAATATTAATAAGATATTGACATTTTCTTATCATAATAAGGGTTTCAAAACAAATTGAATTTGAAAATAGTGTGGTGATATCCACAAAATTAAGATTTCTGTTCCCTTGGCTAATCAGTGGTCAGTTTGAGTCTACCTTTAATGTGATGTCATCAGATCCTACCTAGTAAGCATCATTTAGGATATGGTTCTTAATGATGATCTGTTACCACTGGAACATGGTGCAAGTCCTAGTTTTGAGTCATGTTGGTTTGTTTTACTGTTGACACCTATGACTTATTACAGCATGCTGCCAATCTAGGTGGATCCTGTAGATGATTTGAGGACTGCCAGCTGTGTCCAGTGGAGTTCATCTCCACCATCCCAGGGCAAATGCTGCAGCAGACTAGTGTGTTGGTCAGTACTATTTTATTTCAAATTATATGTTACATGTTTTATGTGTAACATATTAGTGCATTAAACCTAATATTGACCAGCTGGTTCAAAACCTATGACTTTTCATAGGGAAACTTTGAATATAAAAAAAAAAAATGTAAAATGCCTTTAGTCAGCTAAAATTAGCTATACTTTTTAAATTATCTTAACCTCTTATTTTATATTTGTTCTGTACAAGCTGCCCCATAACTTGCAAAATGAACATGAAGTGGTATCTCAGCTATTTTACTTAAATATTTTAAATTTGCCGTTATGTGCCATCATCAGCTTGTGTGCAGTGACCTGTGTCTTGTTGCAAATTTACAGTTTTTTTTCCTTTTTTCTGAAAGATGCGAGTTATGTTAGAAAGATAAAGAGTTGTCACATGGGGACTAGGAAGTTTTCTCGGCCCGAGATTTTGAAAGGAAAAACATTGAAGACTATTCCCTTTTTTTTGAGTTTACCAATAGATTGCTCATTGAACAAATCACTGATAAAAGTCTGTATGTAATCTTGTATTACTGATATTACTAAGTTTTGTAAGGCATCTGGCCATTTATAAGTGTAAATCCCAGCTACCGAACATTATTAGCTTGATTATTTGAAGGATATGAGAGCTATTGTAGTCGCCCTTGCATCGGCGTTGCAGCTTTTGGTTAAAGCTTTACATGCAAGTTACTATATATATTAACCTTATATCTCAATAACCATTTATGGTATTGACTTGAAAGTTTATGAATATGTTTAATATGGTTAAAGTTTTGCATGCATGAAATTTCATGCTTATATTTCAGTAACCAGGCATAGGTTTGATTTGAAACTTCTTTATTGTTTTCATTGGTATTATACAAATATAGTGGCAGATAGTTTTTGACTGAATATAATGCAGATTAGGGTCACTTTTTGACTTAGACTTTTTGGTTAAAGTTTTGCATGCAAGCTACTATCCGGCTTATATCTCAGAAATTGTTTATGGTATTGACTAGAAAGTTAAAGAGTGTTCAGGGGCATAAGAAAACCAAGGAGGATAACTCTTAACCTGAATTTTATACAAATTATGGCCCTTTTCTAACTTGGATACTTGGTTAAAGTTTTGCTTGGTGAAAATTTTATTATGATTATGTCTCAGTAACTAGGCTTGGGATTGATTTTAGACTTCATAAACCTATTAAGTGGTATTAGACTATCAAAGTATATAATTTTTGACTATTATTACAGTGTATAAGATTAAGGGCAAGAATTGAAAAAGATTTCATTTGATTTACCAGCCAGCATTTTGAATAGTCGATCGTGCTGTGCTCTGACAGCTCTTGTACATAGCAACTGTTATATTACATTTATGAGCAGTATGGTGTATAATAAAGTATGTGAGATGAACACTTTAAGTGAAATGAAAATGTCAGGTTATCACTTGATTTAGAGAGGTTATATCTTTGCTTCAGCAAGGGTAAGCTAGTGCAGAAATTTATTCTTTCTAGGTGCAGAAATGGCAGGAAAATAATCGGTGGAATAAAACATAATTATGTCAAATGGTACATTATTGTAGGGCTGTCTTATGACATTTTTTAAAATAAGCCAAGCATGTCCCTTTTCAGGACATTAATTTGTTTCCTCAAAGAAAACTTAAAATTTGTTCAACATTGATATTCAGCTACAAGTGAACTAGCACTGTCTTATACCTGGAAGCGCTATAGTGTCAATCTCGGGATGAGTTCTTGGAGGAGGTAAGGATTTGTTTAATATCCAGCAATGCATTTCAGGCAATTTATAAGGATGAAATTCTTAAAAATAATCCACCTCAGTTTTATAATGAAATCAGAATACTGGCATAATCTTGGGAGTTTTTTTTCCTCATTTTATTAACTTTCTATAATCTTATATTTTAAAAAAGCATCTTTAAATGTAATTATAATATGAATTTAGCATTTTTGTTGTATTTATGCTGGGGATACTCCCATCACTTTCAGTGAGAGTTACCGCTTTGCGCAAACTTGCGGAAAACGTATAGGGTTTGTTATGTTTATTATTTCTATTATTCCAACCTGATTCAAGAGTGAATTTATATATGTTGCCAATGGCCAAGCAACATGAAAATTAAAATGCTTCGACAAAAAAGTATAAATTTTTAAAATCAAGTGTTTTCAATTTTCATTGACGTCAGATTTAATTGATGTCCGCTTTAAAAGTTTGTTTGCGCTCTAAAGCCTTCAATTCTGGTCTGATTATCTTGATATTTTCACAGAAGATGTATTTTAGGATGTAGATGTGCACCTTGGCATTCAAATTTCCAAATTGGAAAATATAAAGATTTCATGACAAAACCAAGATTCAAACTTAGGTCCTAAAAATATTTTTTAATGTTATAAGGCCACCTAATGGGTTAGAAGCATGAAAATTGGACAGCATATCGGCCTAGAAGTCTTCTATTTTCTAAAGGAATATTTTCTTAATTCACGTGGTTATGGCATCATAAAAATGACAAAAAGCATCTTTTTGAAAAAAATTTCGCTCTGGTATCATGACTTTTGACTAAATCTTTTTATATGCCCATCTTAAGATGGGATGTATTATGTGAACACTCACTGCGGGCGGGCGTGGAACATTTGTTGTCCGGGCTCTAACTTCAATACCGTTTGCCCAATCCTTTTCAAACTTTCCACACATGTGCATGGCCATAATATCTTGGATAAGTTCGATATCCAGCATTATCGCGTGAATGACTTAGAAGTTATGGCCCTTGACGTACACAAAATACTTGAAATTGTGATTGTCCGGGCTCTAAATTCAATACCGTTAGTCCAATCCTTTTCAAACTTTTCACAAATGTACATGGCCATAATATCGCGGATGAGTTCGATATCCAGCATTATCGCGTGAATGACTTAGAAGTTATGGCCCTTGACGTACACAAAATACTTGAAATTGTGATTGTCCAGGCTCTAACTTCAATACCGTTAGCCCAATCCTTTTCAAACTTTTCACACATGTGCATGGCCATAATATCACGGATGAGTTCGATATCCAGCATTATCGCGTGAAAGACTTAAAAGTTATGGCCCTTGACGTACACAAAATACTTGAAATTGTGATTGTCCGGGCTCTAACTTCAATACCGTTAGACCAATCCTTTTCAAACTTTCCACACATGTGCATGGCCATAAAATCGCGGATGAGTTCGATATTCAGCATTATTGTGTGAATGACTTAGAAGTTATGGCCCTTGATATACACAAAATTTTGGCTCTAACTTAATATTGTTTGCCCAATCCTCTTCAAACTTTCCACACATGTGCATTGCCATAATATCTTGGCTGAGTTCGATATCCAGCATTATCATGTGAATGACTTTGAAGTTATGGCCCTTGATGTACACAGCATACTTGAAAATTTGCTTGACCCTATGAGGTGTTGTCAGATCTTGCAGTTAATTAATAGAAATGTATCAACATTTTTTTTTATGATTAACATTCATTAACTAATGGGATTTTGGAATTATTTTGCTTATTTATGGACAGTAGCTTGTTTCTCTGAGCTATTTCTGAGAGTCCCCATACCATGATGGGCGTATTTTGTGGCAGTCCTGACCCCTGTTGAAATTTGTATTGCAGCAATTTAAAAGTTTAAATTTATAAATACATTTAGTTTTAATTTTCAATGACATCAGATTTGATGTCAGCTTCAAAAGCTTGTTTGCGCTCTAGAGCCTTCCATTCTGGTCCGATTATCTTGATATTTTCACAGAAGATGTATTTTAGGATGTACTAGATGTGCACCTTGGCATTCAAATTTCTAAATTCAAAAAAATTAAAATATCATGGCATTACCAAGTTTCAAACTTTGTTCCTAAAGTTACATTTTAATGTCACAAAGCCCCCTGATGCCTTAGAAGCATGTAAATTTGACAACATATCGGCATAGAGGTTTACATTTTTTTTCTGAATGATCATGAATTTTGAGTCAGTCTTAATTAAATCTTCAGAATTGATAAGAGTTAAAATTGAAGTGATGCATACTTCAAGGAATGTTTGTTTTGTCACGTGTTTAGACGTCATGCATACTAAAGCAAGAATTATTGAAAAAATAATATAAAATAGCAAATTAGACCAATGAACTTAAAATTTTCAAAAATTGACTTAAAATTTTCAAAAATTTCACAACTGAGTATGTTCATAAGGTCTATTCATGTTTGATGAAATGCCTGCTTGAAAATGTGAAAACAAACCTGTTCGCATTCTCAATATTTTTTTTCTGGATTAATAGAATGTTAGAATGAACATGTCCTTGCCAAAAAAAGATGTTTTTCTTTAGTCACTTAATTTTGACGTCGTTGAAATATAAAAACCATTAATTTTGATTTGTATGAGTAATGCAAAAATTGCTTCTTACGGTGTGACGTGAGTGTTGATGCCAACCTTACACATACCTTAAGGAATTTATGTTGTACGTGTCACTTATTTATGACAACATTAATTTGTAAACAAAATATGTTAAAAAGATCATAATATTGGATATATTAGCTTTAAATAAGTAATATTGCCGTACCTTAACATGCGCAAAAAATCCAGAATATTTCAAGTGATTACGTCATCAAACATGTTTTATTCATGTTTTTCATAAAAGGGCTAATTCATGAAAATCTATTAATTTGAAAAAAGAAATAAAAGTGGTCATTAGGTTGGTTGAGCAAGATCCGATTTTCTTTTGCAGGAAAGAGTAACCGTGTTGAATTGTGAATTGTGATACGTTTATGAGTAAATGAGTCGCATTTATACTAGATCCAGAAAATCTATTTGGATAACTTATTGTATTTGCCATCACAGCTTTCCGCAATCCTGAAGAAAATGACAAATACATGTATATCTACCTATCGACTTTTTAATGTTTTTAAAGGTTTAGCGGTTTCTTTTTTAAATCTGTAAAAATAAGCCAATATGTAAAGCAAATGAATTGTTTAAAGACGTTTATAAGGTTAATAACATAGAAATAAGGAATTATTTTCATGATTTTGCTTACACATCTGCCTTTGTTTCCATCTATTTTTGCAAATGTAAAACTCATTCAATTTAGAGGTTGAAAGTCAAAGATTTCAAAGTTGTTTTTTCTTTTTTAAAATTTCAATTATGTGGAACAAATTGCAATGAATATATGTTAAGTCATATGCTTAGAAGAAATGGATTTTAAATAAAGAATAAAAACACTTTTCAAATCTATTGAATAACGTAAGAAAAAAATTCTTGAGGATAGTATATCTTAAAATTTTCCTGTTTTTTTCTGCATGATAGTAAACGGTTGCGTAATCAAATAAGATCCATATTTATGCTTTCTCAATATCTTCTTAAGAAGATAAAAAGAAAAGAAGATTTAAAGCTTATTTTTGAACATAAGTATATATTTATGATACCCGGTACTGATGATTTACGTATTAAATCTTCCATTATTAAGCATCATTATTCCATTTCTTTGTATTAACTTATATATTCAATACCTTTGAAATAAGCAAACGGAAAGCCGCTTCGTTTGTATCTTAAACAAACGACTTCTAGTTCTAATTATACTTGCCAATGACTTTGTGTCACCTGCTGTAAGCAGAGTTGACACAAAGAGATCACTTTTCCATGTCTGTTCATCAAACTTTCTGTGACACACAACTCATGTTCCAAAGAACACTTGTGTTAAGCTACTTTGTTTCTATACTCATGGGCCTATGGCCTACATGTATTTTGAAACTTAATAAAACTAAAATGTTACAACCTTCAAACAGTTAGTCAATCAAGCAGCATTAATCTAACATCCTCTTTAATCCCGCATTTTTTACCCTGCTAAGTAACATATAGGGGTTACTTTTGTCGGCGGCGGTGGCGTCCCCATCTGCTTGTCCGGAGCATAACTTTGTTACCATCAGTTTGAATGACTTGACACTTGATATGTATGTTTCTTGCAATGACCCAAAGTGCAGTGCGCAAGAACCATAACTCTACCTTGTGCGCTTTTTGAATTATTCCCCTTTAATAGATTTTCTTTGAGAATTTCTTGTCCAGAGCATATCTTTTTCACCCTAAGTTTAAATGACTTGAGACTTGATATGTATGTTTTTTGCAATGATGTGGAGTGCAGTGCACAAGAATCATACATTTTTTTTTTATCTTTATAAGCCTTTCTCTGTTTGATGGCAACATCATTGCGCATTAACACCCCATCTTTAAAAGAAAGTGGCAAATTGGCATCTTTACTGTCAACAGATAGGTCATCGTCAGGCGACACATCCAACTCGCGGAGTTCTAGTTTCCTGAGACATATTGAATGTTTTTTCTTTTGGTATCTTTTTAAGATTCATCCATGCTTTGAGGATGTATTTGGTGAGCTGGGCAAACACGACCACTTGACCTACCTACTCACGAGCCTCGCAAGTCCACAGCTCTTGTGGAGAAGCTTGGCCAGGTTCAAAGACACATGTTCTCATCTGGGCAGAGGTGGGCATCCCAATCAAATCCTGTTCCACACCGTAGCAACCGCCATGCAAGTGCTGCGGAGAACTGTTACATAACCTATCCAGCTCTCTTGCAAGATAATTGAACGCAAAAAAAAAACAAAAACTCTATGTGGTGGATCACTTGGCTTGTGAATCAGTGAAGAGCACAGCCAACTGCGTGAATTAATGTGACTTGCAGGACACATTGAACATCGACATCTTGAACAGTGTGGTTATTATGAAACTCCGCTTATACCAAATGAGGTGTAGGGTCTATCAAGATTGGGATTCTTACTCCAGCCCCCCACCCCTGAAAACATTTACCCCAGTGAAACAGCAAATTTTTCCCCAGTCAGTTATTTCCCCAGGGAAACTTTATCTATTTTACCTGTTGTTTCCCCTGACCATCTAAGAGACAGAGTGGAGAAAACAGGTCTGATCCAGATTGGTCTCACTTTATGGGCAGTCTTTGAGGTAGGGAGTAACAAGCTGGACTGCTTCATTTTCTGCTCAGTAAGTTGAAGAACTTCTGGGTCTGACTAGGGTTTTCCACACTGTATCATAGACACGGGTTTCATGGACTCTCTGGGGGAAAAACATTGGGATAGGGAATGGGGTCACGTAATGATGTGAAGGTTGTGAATAGGAGCATACACAATAGTGATAAAATCATAATGGACTTCAATAGACTGTGTAGGTAAATATTTGTATATGAACAATATATCACTTTTGTGAATGGAAGTACTAGTATGCTTGTTTACATATGTGGGTATACCCTTTGGTACAGAAAAAAGATAAGTGGAGGCGATAAAAGGAATCAAGTCATGTTGCATTGCATTTCAGTGCTGTGTCAAGGCAATTTAGCAGGGGTACTCATCAACTTATAAGATAGTTTAGACGTTTGGGAATATGAGGCCCAATATCCATTTGTTAAATTAATTTTTGAAGTAATTCGAAAAAAAGACGAACATTTTGCTTCACTCAAGAAGTAATTTATCCTGGGTTTTATTTTGGGCGATTCGACCACATCGCAAACTCTGATTTAGAGGAATAAGAAATTCTACTATAGACATTATGAAGACTGTTGGTCAGATGGACCCAAACTTTTGAATTGGTTCAACAACAAAAATTATAAAGGAATTGGTCCATCTAACTATTCTTATTGGAGTAAAAATGTGCTCATGAAATGATACATCTTTAAGTAACAAATATTTTTCTTTCTCTTCTTTGTTAAGTGGCATTCATTTTTTTGTTTGTTTATTAAGTCTCATTCTTTTTTTTTTATCAGGGTTCATCGTTTTTAATTGTTGTTAAGACATGTAAATCATCATTTGTTGACAGTAAAGTAGTGCAAGTCACAAGTCAAACTAATTTACTGTAGATTTAAATGGGTGACATTGGCTAATCTCCCATGATCTTGTCAAGCAGCTATGAATTGTATGTAAAGACAGTGCTATTGATTAAAACGGAAGATATAGAAGGAAAAGGATTAAACACTTGTAGTCTGTTATTATGTACATGTAGCATGATTTGAAGAGCTTAATTGATAATTGATTATTCTTAGGAAGAGCTCTATTCTCCTGTAAAAGGTCATTTTTAATGGCATATTGTTTTTGGATGCCATTATATATTATTGTTTATCAATGTTGTTTATATTTTGTTGCTTTCATGTGAACTATATGGAAGATTGGTTTTAACCAAACATGTTACCACTCTAAATAAATACTGTACTGAAATATTTACTCATTATATCTTTCCAGTTACAGTCATAACTAGAAGTCGTTTGTTTAAGATACAAACGAAGCGGCTTTCCGTTTGCTTATTTCAAAGGTATTAAATATATAAGTTAATACAAAAAAAAATGGAATAATGATGCATAATAATGTATGATTTAATACGTAAATCATCATTATCTTAAATATATACTTACGATTATGTTCAAAAATAAGCTTTAAATCTTTTTTTTTTTTTTTTTTTTTTTTTTTCATTTTCATCTTCTTAAGAAGATATTGAGAAAGCATAAATATGGATTATTTATTTTGCCCCTTAAAAAATTTTAAATAATAATATCTTCAAGAATTGTTTTCTTACGTTATTCAATCGATTTTAATTTTTTTATTCTTTATTTAATATCCTTTTCTTTGTAAGCATATGACTTAACATGTATTCATTGCAATTTGATCCACAATTGAAATTGTAAAAAAGAACTTTAAAATCTATTACTTTCAACCTTTAAATTGATTGAGTTTTACATTTGCAAAATTAGATGGAAACAAAGGCAGAGGTGTAAGCAAAATAATGAAAATATTTTCTTATTTCTATGTAATTAACGTTATAAAAGTCTTGAAACTTTCAACTATTCATTTGCTTTGTATATTTGCTTATTTTTACAGATTTAGACAAAGAAACCGTTAAACATTTAGAAAACATAAAAAAGATATACATGTATTTGTCATTTTCTTCAGGTTTTCAGAAAGCCGTGATAGCAAACGCAATAAGATATCCGTAAAGGTTTTCTGGCTCTAGCATAATTATACTAATTCATCGTAAATGCGACTCATTTACTCAAAAACGTATCACAATTCACTATTCAACGCAGGCATTCATTCCTGCAAAAGAACAATCGGATCTTGCTCAACCAACCCAATGACTACTTACATTTCTTTCTGAAAATTAATAGATTTCCATGAATTAGCCCTTTTACGAAAAACATGAATAAGTCATGTTTGCTAACGTAATCACTTGAAATTTTCTGGACTTTTTGCGCATGTTAAGGTACGGCATTATTACTTATTTAAAGTTAATATATACAATCTTTTGATCTTTTCAATATATTTTGCTTACACATCAATAATGTCATAAACAAGTTACACAACATAAATTCTTTTAGGTATGCTCAAGACTGGCATCAATACTCATGACGCTGGAGCGCGAATATGTATTGAAATGAATTATTTTTATATTTTATCGACGTCAAAATCAAGTGACTAAAGAAAATGTCTTTTTTGCAAGGACATGTTCAGCTAACGTTCTATTAATCAAGAAAAAAAAAACTATCTTCGCGAATGCGAACAGGTTTGTTTTCACATTTTCAAGTAGGCATTCCATCAAAAATGAATAACTGCCATGTTTGATGACGTAATCACTTGAAATTTTCAAGACCTTATGAACGTACTAAGTTTCGACATTTTTGAAAAGTTTAAATTCATTGGTCTAATTGGCGATTTTATATGATTTTTCAAAATAATTCTTGCTTAAGTATGCATGACGTCATAATCACGTGACAAAACAAACATTTATTGCAGTATGCATCACTTCAATTTTAACTCTATCAATTCTGAAGATATAATTAAGATTGACTTTAAATTCATGATACCAGAGCGAAAGAAATCTTTAAAAAGAATATTTTTTGTCTTTTTGATGACGTCATATCCACGTGACTAAAGAGAAAATCATTCAGAAAATAGATGTTAACTTCTATGCCGATATGCTGTCCAATTTTCATGCTTGTAATGCATCAGGGGGCTTTGTAACATTTAATTTAATTTTTGACCAAAGTTCGAAACTCGGTATTGCCATGAAATCTTAATCTTTTCGAATTTGGCAATTTGAATGCCAAGCTGGACATCTACATCCTAAAATACATCTTTTGTAAAAAAATCAAGATAATCGGACCAATATTGAAGGCTCTAGAGCGCGAACAAATTTTTGAAGCTGACGTCAAATCTGACGTCATATGACGCCAATGAAAATTGAAAATGATTGAATGTATAAAAAGATACTTTTTTATCGCTGCATTTTCAATTTCATTAAAATTGACTCAAAATGTATGATGCCAGAGCGAGAGAAATCTTTGAAAAAAGAGGATTTTGTCAATTAAATGACGTCATAACCACGTGACTTAAAAGGAAATCTTTCAGAGAAAATAAAGTAGACCTCTGGGCCAATAAGCTGTCCAATTTTCATGCTTCTATCTCATCAGTAGCCTTTGTAACATTAAATAATAGTTTTAGGACCAAAGTTTGAAACTCGGTATTGCCATAAATTCTTTTTCGAATTTATAAATTTGAAAGATAAGGTGCACATCTACATCATAACATACGTTTTCTGTGAAAATATCAAGATAAAATATCAAAAAATAAAGGCTCTAGAGCGCGAACAAACTTTTGAAGCTGACGTCAAATCTGACGTCAATTGACGTCCTTGAAAATTAAAAATTATTGAATTTAAAAATTTATACTTTTTTGTCGAGGGAAATTAATTTTCATGTTGCTTAGACATTGACAACTTACCGAAATTAACTCTTAGATTTGGTTGGAAAAAAAGGAATAATAATAATAATAATAAGAATAAACATAACAAACCCTATACGTTTTCCGCAGGTTGCGGAAAGCCGTAATTACTAGCCGAAAATATTAAAATACTTTTGATAGAAATGCATCCTGCCATTTACCCCAAGTCTTAAGAAAAATGGTTTTTTAGACCATCCCTAGCTGAGTGATTAGAGCGTCCACCTCCAGAGCAGGAGATTGTGGGTTCGATCCCTGAATGTGACATACCATAGTTGTTAAAAGATGGTATAGCTCTCTTGTTGGTGTCAGGATATGGTATCATGTCACATGTCTTTGGCGTAATACTGTATCATGGCTGCACTATACCTGTCTCAAGTAGACAGTCTCTAAATGACTGAAAATGCATTATCATAAACTTTGGAATAAAAGTATTGGTAAGTATACTTTAAACATTCTTTAAATATAGTCACATGAGTTCTCACAGTAAATAATGACTTCTAATTGTAGATGTATACCAATACATGTATTTTAAATGTATGATATAATGCTGCAGTTGTTTTGATTACATTTAATCATCTTCAAAAATGTAAATATTTGATAAATCTTCCTTCAGTTGTCTTGAGCACAATCAAAGTTGCTTTAAGTCTGAATCTGGCAAACTACAGTCCAGTACCGTTAACTCGATCTTTGATAAGTCGATTTCTATGCATACCTCGATCAGGAGTGACGGTCCCAACTTTACTGCCTATATATCCCATATTAAAATATTTTTATAACTCGATATCGTACTAAATGATGTTAAATCATACCTCGATTTAATTTACCGGTCCCGACATTGATAAATCAGACATAATTACCCTTTGTAAGTCGATTAGGTTGATTGGCTTCTACCGCCAAAGTGTGAAAGCCAATTACCAAGCTGAGACTTCGCACCGTTAGAAAAACACCTCGTGAAAACAAACTGATGACAGACGGTAACAAGCGGTCCGCATTAATTGCTGACATGAGTGATTATTGTCTGGTGTCAAATATGTTTATATACAGTGGACATGAGTAATTTCTCCACTTTTCAATGATGTCTACCAACGATACACTACTACCAGCTGAACAATCCAGTGAAGGGCCAGGTACTCAACCCGGGAGGATAACTGGATCGGTTGAACGTAGAGGTGTAAAACGAAAGCTTGAAACTTAGTCGTATGAGCAGAAATACACAATTTTGACTATAATAGAAAAAGAAAATCTGTCAATTAAGGACTTTTTTTTTAAGTTTACAAGCTGCTAAGGGTAAACGTCATGGTTGTGTTTATCTAATGATCACCTGTACAGCGTCCACCATTTGTAATATGTACGTACATTTATATACAATGTAAATGTTGCCCATTAAATGTGTTTTATAAAGATGTGCTTTTTAAACATTATCTAATGCATTTTCATTTGTGCTTTGATATTTTTTCTCTTTTACAATGTGTTTTCTAGTTGATTAATATGATTAAAATACATGTAAGAAATAAATATTGAGTTAATGTTTTTCTCCGATACCCTATAAGTAATTAACTATAGAATAAATCCCAAATATATAAAAACATCGTATAGCTCGTTCTATGTCATACCTTGATCAAAAAGTAAAGTCCCCTCAATATCGAGGTAACGGGACTGGACTGTATATGCTAATGATATATTTATCTATAAATTGACAGGGCTGTACAGTGAATATACTTGAGTTAATAGAACACTTTACTTAAATTTTGTTCAGTAAACAAAATATTAATTATTTACTCTCAGTTAATAAACATTTGAAAACAAGAGATTAATAATATGTATAGAGAGAGAGAGAACTTGCAGAGAGTAACAAAGCGTGTTTGTAACTTGAAATGACTTCTGTCAAGTAAGATTATACTAACTATTATAAAAACAACACAATATATAGAGAAAATGATATCACCTCTGTATATGAATGATGTATATACTTATAAAATAAATATGACTTCCAAAGTTGAAAATGTTCAAGAACATTAAGTATATTCTGTGTTGTACAGTATATGATCCTGACTTGACTTGATCCTTTACACCTGCTTTACGCCTTATATTTGGTCAAAAGTGGACATTCCAACACCTATACTGTGATCAGAGGGTAAATTTTATTTATGTACTGAAGCATTTGTCTTAAGGACAGTACAATCCTGGAAATCCTCAAAATAGAAATAAGTAATGACAAGTAATGAAAAAAGTAATTGGACTATTACCCTCTATTTTTGTCACATCTGCTTAAGTGTTGATCTGGTTTGATACTGCTCAATATTTGCTGGCTGATCTGGTTTTATACTGCTCAATACTTACTGGCTGATCTTTTAAAGACTGGTCAGCACTTACTGGCTGATCTGGTTTTATACTACTCAATACTTGCGTGCTGATCTGGTTTTGTACTGCTCAATACATGCTGGCTGACCTGGTTTTATACTGCTCAAAAATTGCGTGCTGATCTGGTTTTGTACTGCTCAATACTTGCTGGCTGATCTGGTTTTATACTGCTCAATACATGCTGGCTGACCTGGTTTTATACTGCTCAATACATGCTGGCTGACCTGGTTTTATACTGCTCCATACTTGCGTGCTGATCTGGTTTTATACTACTCAATACTTGTGTGCTGACCTGGTTTTATACTGCTCAATACTTGCTGGCTGATCTGGTTTTATACTGCTCAATACTTGCTGGCTGATCTGGTTTTATACTGCTCAATACTTGCTTGCTGACCTGGTTTTATACTGCTCAATACTTGCTGGCTGACCTGGTTTTATACTGCTCAATACTTGCTGCTGACCTGGTTTTATACTGCTCAATACTTGCTGGCTGATCTGGTTTTATACTGCTCAATACATGCTTGCTGACCTGGTTTTATACTGCTCAATACTTGCGTGCTGACCTGGTTTTATACTGCTCAATACTTGCGTGCTGATCTGGTTTTATACTGCTCAATACTTGCGTGCTGACCTGGTTTTATACTGCTCAATACTTGCTGGCTGATCTGGTTTTATACTGCTCAATACATGCTGCTGATCTGGTTTTATACTGCTCAATACATGCTGGCTGACCTGGTTTTATACTGCTCAATACATGCAGGCTGACCTGGTTTTATACTGCTCAATACATACTGGCTGATCTGGTTTTATACTGCTCAATACATACTGACTGATCTGGTTTTATACTGCGAAATACATAATGACTGACCTGGTTCTGTACTGCTCAATACTTGCTGGCTGATCTGGTTTTATAGTGCTCAATACTTGCATGCTGATCTGGTTTTATACTGCTCAATATTTGCTAGCTGGCATTTTTTTATAATGCTTAATACCTGCCAGCTAATTTGGGTTTATATTTTTTAACATTTGGGTATGTTTATAAGGTGTTCATTGCAAGGGAACAATGATCCTCTTTCAATACATGTGCTATGAATGGTCAACCAGGTCAAAATTCTAATACAGTTATACTTGTTATCATCTCTCAGAATTGATGTTTTTCTGTTTATAAATGCCTTTATAGAATTTACACTTGAACTTAGTGTCTTCTTGATTCTTGACAATTCTTTTGATGTATTGTCTTTACTCGCAAACTGGAAGGTCTTCATTGCAATTTGACTATGAAACAAAAAACAAGTTCTGTTTATTAATGGTGCGACTGATTTTTTTCTCAGCCTTTCCTGGAGAGCATTAGATTCCAAAGCCTTTTTGAACACCATGCATATTAATATTTTAAAGAAAAATATATTATTTCTGTAAGAAATGTGTAACATACACTTGTGTAAAAACATGTTTTATATTACTATCAGTTAAACAGTATTTTATCACCATAAATCACCAAGAATTCAACTACCTTTTGACTAACAAGAAACAGGCCAGTGCATTTCTGGCACACAATGATATCCACTACAGAGCACAAAAATTAACCTAAATCCCAAATCCATTCATGGTATACCGACTTGAAAGGTTATGAATATGTTCAGGGGTTTCAGACAACCAAGGTAGATAACTCTTGGACTGAATTTAATACAAATTGTGGCTACTTCTAACATAAATATTTTGGTTAAGGTTTTGCGTGCACAATTTTATTATGCTCAGTAACTAGGCATCCTAAATAGGTATTAGATTATCTATATCATTTTTAGCTATAATTATATACAGGGTATGTGAAAGGCAAGATCTGAAATGGAATTCATTTGATTTACTAACAAGCATTTCAAATAGTTGAGCGTGCTGATTGTTTTCCCAGTCTTATTTTTTATGCCCCCACTAAAAATGGGTGGGGGCATATAGATTTACATTTGCACGTCCGTCCTGAAACTTTGTGACACACACAACTCCGAAAGTATTTGTATTACAGACTTGATACTTTATGGATATATTATTCAGGACATGAACTTACGCACCTGGGTATTTTCATTGAAATGCCATTGAATTTGACAATGTTATGGGCCTTTGTTTTTGAAAAATATTAACATTAATATATATAGACACTAACTAGATTTTTTTTAAAATACTATGTGCCAAACCCCTGTGAATCATCTTACCAGGACAGGGCCGGGGTATACAGTAACTGTAGCTTTCAGTATGGACATATTCCTGTGTCTCGACTTAGAAATTCAAACTCCCCTGCTTATACATTAAAACCGAATTATCAATAAATAATTATGATATGGTAAAAGACAGGTCCCATACATATTATGTACGGGGATTTTTTTTTTTTACTATATCATATTTATTGTTAAAACTTCAAACTTTTGTGGTATACGGAAGGAACGTGCTGATAAGACATTTAAAATAGTCCCTCCTCGCAAGCAATGCCGGGTTTAAGAGAACCTCAATGGAAAACGTTTCATGCTTTTGATTTTTTGGAATCGAAGTCCCGGTATGCCCGGGCCTGCAAAGCCTTACGAGCACCCTCCCACACCCACCGGGCCGGTAGGCCTAAAATACGCAATGGAAATTTTTCCGCGCAATGGACGCAATGGAAATTTATTTTTCATTCTAACTATTAAATAAGCTAATATAATAAGTTATAAAGATCAAATACTGTTTTTATACATATTAACATTTAAATCTATGAAGATATTAATTGAAAAAGTAACATATATTGTATTTGTGAGACAAAAACAGTTGGCGCAATGGAAATTTGGACCGCGCGATCAAAAACTCTTTGTATACATATACACATGGAAATTTATGAAGAAATGAAATGGATAAATGACATACTGTAAGTATGAGATACTGTAGTGTCGGCGCAATGGAAATTTGGACCGCGCAATGGAAATTTGGACCACGCAATGGAAATTTATTTCATATCATAGCTTTCAAATTAGTGATTAATTAAGATATTAAGTTCAAATAATTTTCTTATATATTAAAACATTTCAATTTGTGAAGGTATTAAATAAAAAATAAGCAATAGCAAGTATTAGATACCACAGAGCGTGCCGCGCAATGGAATTTTTCACCGTGCATTGAAAAAGTTTAAATAAGCTTTTTTATATTTTTTAAACTAAACTTAGTTAACAAAATAACTTAAAATAACAAAATCTTAATATAAACTGTAAGAAGATATGATAGGAAAATATAATATAATGTTTTCTTAATATCAAATGGTATCTGGAGAAAGAGATCTAGTTCACGGTTAAGGTACGAAGAGATCTAGACCGCGGTTAAGGTACGGTAAGTATTGCAACTGTGTAGGCACGTGTCACTGATAAGGGAATTGTCACCTACCAAGAAACTAATCACCTGATGTCCTGCACGTGTTTACTGTTAATGGTATGGCTACTGTTTGGCATAATTACGACACCTGCATGTTGATGCAAAGAATCAAAGAAAAATGTTCGATAATGATTTAGGCTAATTATACTATTACGAGACAATAACATTCTAATTAGATTTCTCTCGCTTCTACATAATGAGGCATACAAAGGGTGCCGTGATTTCATATACGTTAATTATTGTCTTTGATTATGCATATGCCGTTCATCGCTATTCTTTAAACAGCGGAAATGTCACCAGTTTGACTTAGTACACACAGATTACCGGCATTTATTAGTAAAGGTATTTGAAATTTGCATCATTTCATTTAAACATTGTAAGTTGTCAAAATGCCTGGAAAATATCCGTGTTACGTGTGTTCTAAAAACTGCTCGGACTATTGTATCTACTGCGAGGTATGTGAGTTTGTAAATTCTATTCAGTTGTATATATATATCTATTTTTTGCTATAACATATGATATAAATGATGAAAAACAACAAAAATATATTTCAATTATTATTATTTAATCTTTATTACACAAAGTGTGAACTTGTGTTCAAAACATCATCTTGTCAGACATTAACATATAAATATATATATGCTGCAGATTCTTACATATTGAAATGGGGTGATTTCCTCAAAGCATTCATAATCGCATAACTGAATATCTTTAACCCTTCCTCTCTATCCCCAGGATGAACAAGATCATTATCATAATGTCTTGGATACACAAGTCTTTTACTAACGTCGATGAAATTGCCTCCAAGTCTTTTCTTCAACGTCTTATTCACTGATCTTCGTATTGTAGTAAATGTTTTTTGTGTTAATCCTGTCCATGCAGGAAATTTCCCTCTTGGTGCTATGCTTCCAACAAATATTTGTTTAACATCATGACTTTTTACCTCTTCAACAATATCTATAATATCATGAAAAATTGCATCCGGCTTCGAATTTGCATTTATGTCATTACCTCCTAGATTGATGAAAACGATGTCTGGCTTGTAACGTATAAGTGCATCTAGGTCGACATTTCCTCTTTGTGGACATACCTGGAACACCAAAGAATTTGCAATTTATCTTGTTACCAACTCTCCCTTTTGTGTATTTCTCTAATCTGCTCACATAACTATCACCAAATATTGCGTATGCCATTGTGTATTAGTTGTACTGCTTGGGTACAGATACATTGCCTACTAGTAACTAGTAACTTATATTTATAGTTCTTGACGTATTCACTCATTTTTTTCCAGAAAGCTGTAATAATTAATTATTGAAATTCCATACATTCTTTGTCTAATTTAGCTTGGATGCAATTACATTCATTATGTTATGTGCCATGAAGCGAGTGTTTATGTGTCTTCTTATTTGTTTTTTTTTTTATATCTTTATTAAAGAATATTGTTTTATACTTTATTTATGAATTATATCTATCTATCTATCTTATTAAAGAATATTATTTTATACTTTATTTATGAATTATATCTATCTATCTATCTTATTAAAGAATATTGTTTTATACTTTATTTATGAATTCTATCTATCTATCTATCTATCTATCATCTTATTAAAGAATATAATTTTATACTTTATTTATTAAGTATACTATCTATCTATCTATTTATCTATCTATCTTTTTAGTGTTGTGACTCATGGAGTCATTACAACTGTCAAGGAATTGATCGCTCGGCTCGTGAGATATGGAGGTCCAAAGAAGACCTGTCGTATGTGTGTGTGAGGTGCAGGAGAGATGAAGATGGGTCATTCGACTATCTTATGGGGCTTGAGAGGTTGAAGAAAGCGGCTAAGAAAGGAAAATCTAAACTTCAAAAGGCTGCTAAGAGCGAAAACATGTACATGCAATCTGTACAAGTAGATAATACCACCTTCAGTGAATTCCTGTCGCATGAGCAGGATCAAATAGCAAACACATATCTCACACATTTTCACTGGAATAGAAAGACAGCACTGAAAAGCACTGGTGACGGTGATTGTTTGTTCAATTCAGTTTCAACGCTATTGTGTGGCGATGAGTCTCACAGTGTTGAACTAAGGTATAGATGCTGCATTGAAATGGTGATCAACAAGCAAAAAATCCTTAATCATCGTCTCTTTGCGAGACTGGAACTGATATCAGAAGACTATAACAAATGCCTGCTAAGCTGTCCAAGACAAGGGTCCTATTCTAGCATGTGGCGTGTTATCTCCCTTTCAAATCTGTTAAACCTACCAATTCAATCAGTTTATCCTAACATGAATGGACAAAAACACATTGCCTTTGTGACAATGAACAACCTCCTCAGACCACCATTTGCCGATCCAGATAGAGGTCAGCTCACCCTGATGTGGACAAACACTAGCCTCCCTAAAAAAAAACAGAAACAAGATGACAGAATGGGCCCCGAACCATATAGTTCCCCTGGTTGACAATGTTCCCCGCGGACAAGTCTTGCAAAGTTGCAATTACTTTCAGGCACAACCTCGACCAATTACCCATAACCTTGCAAGCATCAAACTATCTCCTAACAGGTTCGAAGCCTTGGCGGATGATACATTTTTGGAAGAAGCTCAAAATTTATCAACTATAATGGAAGAAGAAAGTGCATCCCATATGACGATAGACCTACCGCCTATACATTCAATGAAGACCGGTAGTGGCCAATCTGCCTCATCGCATCGTGCACCGGAAGCTATCGACCATGTGGATGATGATGATGAAGAAGAAACCGGTAGTGGCCAGTCTGCCTCAAGCGGAATGGACCCGGCGCATAGCGCACCGGAAGCTATCGACCATGTGGATGATGATGCTGATGAAGAAAAAACCGGTAGTGTCCAGTCTGCCTCAAGCGGAATGGACCCGGCGCATTGCGCACCGGAAGCTATCAATCATGTGGATGACGATGATGAAGAAGAAACCGGTAGTGGCCAATCTGCCTCAAGCGGAATGGACCCGGCGCATAGCGCACCGGAAGCTAGCGACCATGTCGATGATGATGTTGATGACGGAGAAACCGAGAGTGAATCCGATGAAGAGCAATTTGTCCCGGGGTCGCTAAAATCATTCATGGACCTACCGACACTGTTAGAAAAATTTCGTTCTCCACATGACGTTTTACCTCAAATACCAGTTGGGAGGAAAGATGGTAATTACTTTTTCGTTGACAAAAATAATGAAATGTGGGATGACTGTGGTGCTTGGAATAAGCCTTCAAATCCAAAGGGTCTGTTTGTTTCATACAACAACAAACTAACAAATGTTGTCTTAAAGGACAAACAATACTGTTTGGAAAAAATGACTAAAGGTAAGAGACAATACATTCCACTGCAACCTCGGCCAACCGAACACGAATTCTATCAGTGAAAAGGTCATACCAAACACTTAAAGCATCTACGGGAAAATTCCCCTTTAAGAAGAGGATTACATGGTTTGGAACCATTCCAGAACTATACGCTGGCCTTCCAAGCAATGAAGCTCTCGTAGAGCACATAGGACAATATCCTGAGAGGCAGTTCCACGGTAACGTAAAGCATGTTCATAGGAATAAAGTGTACATAAAGACCAAAAAAGGTTCTAAATCAACTAAAATCTGACCTCAAAACAATGTCACTTAAAGCTGTGGAAAAAAAACTGAACATTGCAACAGATGACGATTTCGACAAACAAAAAGACTATAAACAATTAAAAAATCTTTAATACAACCAGGATAAGAACATGCAACCGCGGGCTAATACAGCTGACCAATCAATATAGAATGCTTAGAAAAATGACTTGTTCTATATGAGATAAATGGTAACTGATCGCTCTCATCTTTCTGCTAATATAATTTCCATTACGCGGAACATATAAGAATTAAAGAATTACACTGCGCACGCTCTATGTTATCTCTTACTTACAATATCATATTTTGCAGTAAATAGTTTCATAAATTAAAAAGATTTTATGTCTAACAGTATTTGGTCACTAAACGTTATCGATAATTTAAAAGCCATGATATGAAATAAATTTCCATTACGCGATTAGAATTTCCATTGCGCGGTCCAAATTTCCATTGCGCCGACACTACAGTATCTCATACTTACAGTATGTCATTTATCCATTTCATTTCTTCATAAATTTCCATGTGCATATGTATACAAAGAGTTTTTGATCTTGCTAACTAAATTTTATAGCTTATTAAAGACATATTATTACAAATTGATTTCCATTGCGCGGTGAGAATTTCCATTGCGCGGTCCAAATTTCCATTGCGCCGACTGTTTTCGTCTCACAAATACAATATATGTTACTTTTTCTTCATAGATTTAAATGTTAATATGTATAAAAACAGTATTTGATCTTTATAACTCATTATATTAGCTTATTTAATAGCTAGAATGAAAAATAAATTTCCATTGCGTCCATTGCGCGGAAAAATTTCCATTGCGTCCTTTGCGTATTTTAGGCCTACCCCCCACCGGGCCACAGCGCCTAGCATGTGTACCGGGTATGTTAGCTGGTACCCCGCACACAGCATCACCATCAGGGAAGGCAACTCTATCCATGTTATCTGCTGAGATCCTGAAAAGTGAATGTTATGCTCACGGTTGCATACCTCACTACGGTCTTCTTTAATCGCTTCAACTTTTTAAAGTATGATAATAACTCCGATTTAAACATTCTTTTCGCTTTCTTAAGAATATTTCCCTTGTTATATGACTTTTTATTCATAATTCCAATGCTCCGAAAAGCACTGCATTCTGAACAGGGGCTGGTCAGGTAATTTTGCGGCAACAAATATAAATAAGATATGATATAACCAGGTCTTTTAATACTATAAATAGAGACATTGGATATAACGATATGTAAATGTTGGATTGTTTTTATTTCATGACTGATAGAAACTGATTACCAGTCAGTAAATCAACAAGATTCGGTGATTTATGACAGTGTGATTTTCACGTTTGACGGAAGTTGGATTTGTTTACAAATGGCGTCTGGTTGTTGCTCAAGTATAAACATTTGTTCAAATAGGCTTCGATAGGAAAAAGAGAATAAGGTAACCAAGTGGAAAACTTAAATAGATCGAGGTCTCTATTTTGTCAATATCTTTTGTAAATGGTATCCTCGATACTTTTGTAATTTGCAAATGAATTTAATGGACATGGGGTCGCTCTGGCAGTTGGACCACATTGCCCTAAAATTCCACCACAAGTGAAAGGCAGTACTATCAGATTGACATCTCAATATATATTTTTCAATTCAGTAAAACACAATTTGATGTCATTCACAAAAACTGAATATCTGTGTATTAATCATTTTTAGCTCGACTATTCGAAGAATATGAGAGCTATTGCAGTCACCCTGGCGTCGGCGTTGGCGTTGCAGCTTTTGGTTAAAGTTTTGCGTGTAAGTTACTATCAACTTATATCTCAATAACCATTTATGGTATTAACTTGAAAGTTTATAAATATGTTCAGGGGCATCAGACGATAACTCATGATGGAATTTAATATGAATTATGGCCCCTTTTCAACTTAGAATTTTGGTTAAAGTTTTGCATGCAATAGAAAATTTGGTTAAAGTTTTGCGTGCAAGCTTACTAGTTTGTATCAGGTAGATAACTCATGATGGAATATATTACAAATTATGGTCCCTTTTTAACTTAGAAATTTTGGTTAATGTTTTGCATGCAAGATACTCTTATGCTTATATCTCAGTATCCAGGCATCCGATTGATTTGAAACATCTTTAATGTTTAGGGGTATCATGCTTTCATGGTAGATAACTCTTGATAGAATATGTTACAAATTATGGCCCCTTTTTAACTTAGAAACTTTGGTTAAAGTTTTGCATGCAAGGTACTTTCATGTTTATATCTCAGAGTCCAGGCATGAAATTGATTTGAAACATCTTTAATATGTTTAGGGGTATTATACTATAAAGGAAGATAACACTTGATGGAATAAATTAAAAATTATGACCCCCTTTTAACTTACGATTTTGGTTAAATTTTTGCATTCAAGCTACTATCCAGCTTATATCTCAGAAATTGCTTGTGGAATTGACTAGAAAGTTAAGGAGTGTCTTCAAGGGCATCAGAAAACAGGAAGATAACTTTTGGACTGATGCAAATTATGGCCCTTTTCTAATTTGGATTTTTGGTTTAAGTTTTGCATGCACAGTGTTATTGGGCTTATGTCTCAGTAACTAGGCATGGGATTGATTTTAGACATCATAAATATATTAAGGGGTATCAGACTATCAAGGTTTATCATTTTTGACTATTATTATGTACAGGGAATGTGAAGGCCAAGAATTTAAATAGATTTCATTTGATTTACCAACAAGCATTTTGAATAGTCGAGCGTGCTGTCCTCTGACAGCTCTTGTCATTTAAATCAGCATAGAGTAGTCATATAAATAAGCCTTCGCATATCAGAATTCACCTTTAACATTCAATAGACTGATTTTTCATATTTTTACTTTCAACAGATATGCCAAGTCTTATGGCTTCCCATAGAGGTTCATGTATCACACGACCGTTGACAAATAACACTCATATATAGAAAACAAAAAAACAAACATTAACTGATCACATTAGATTTTGAAACATTATCATTGTAATGTAAAAAAATCCTTTCGTAGTTGACACATCAATTGATGTTGTCAATTGTACACCATCTCAGTGTTATGTAAAATATACGAATAGCTGAAAATATTTAGACAAAATAGACGAAATAAATATAGTCAAATTAACGATGTTGAGTGAGACAATTCTCATTCACTGATATATTATCATCTGTCATATCGCTCACTACACGATATAAATGTTTCCAATATTGGAAATGATTATTTTTCGACTTTAAACATGATATAGTTTACAAGACAAATTTCGTCTTCTCCAAATTTGTGTTCCCAGTTTAACCCTGACTGTACATATTTTATTTTGAACACTAGGTGTTCTTCGTAGGTAATGGAGGATATAAATGAAAAAAAAGGAAAGTGAAGTCTTTGATAAAGAATTTTACCCTCTTAATATCAATGTATTACAATTTTCTTAATTAATACGGTAAGTTATTATGTCTGCCATATGTTTAATGTTTTTTCATAGTGAATTGCCGATTTTTATGCTTATGATGAAAGAAAATGTAGCGCATTAGATTTCATGCGAAGTTTGCTACATCAATGTATAAGGCAAGCCATAAGACATAGCATATCAAGAAAATGTCAAAACAGTAAAATCGATATGCTATGGCTTCTCTATAGGACTAATCATAGAGGTGTTTGTTTGATTCCTACTGAAGTCGAAGAGGTTTGACCACAGGAGTTTGAAGTTCTATCAATAAATAAGTAATATAATAAAAAAAATAAGCCCCATTTTCATAATGAAAAAAATTTGCAAGGAATTGCATGTATTTTCACCACCCAACGCACATTAAGCTGAATTATGCAAATGGAATAATAAATATCTAGTGAGCCTATAGTCCAAATAATTAGACCTGAAAAAAGTTATTTAACAGTTTATATTTTACATTGTGAAAATGTAAAATATCAGATAAATGAAGGATAAAAATGAAATAGGTTACTTCTAGGTATTATATTAAGGACTAGGGATATTTTAATTCATGCAATTCAAAAGGAATAACTCAACTATTTATGTTCATTATCCTGAGCAGACAGTTTTTGTTGAAGCCTTTCACTGATGCATTTTTTTTATTATAAATGGGGCTTATTTTTTTTAATATATCAGTTATTTCTTAATAGAACTTCAAACTCCTGTGGTTAGACACGAAAGGGAGGAGGGGTCATAAATCACATCCATAAATCACTCAAATGCATCATCATGCAACAAACCAACTTTGCAAAACTTGCCAAAATTTTCCAGCTCATTGACACAAGTTCGTTCCCCTGGTCTACTAGTGTAATCAGTCGTTCCTGTGAAAGGACAAGGTAAACTCAACACTGAACAGTCATCAGGGCTCTCTCTCTGTTTTGGGGGAACAGTACCTCTACCTTCAGGGGTGGGGGGGTGGGGGGTTTGATATCGTTTTCTCCTGTATATTGTTATTCATGTGAGCGCTTACATTTTCTATTGTAGGGCGAATTTTGCTTGAAAATGGGGGGTGGGGGGGACATACTTTTTGGCTGGGGAAATGGTGCCCAATATTGGCACTAAAAGATGGAGATTGCTGGAATTCTGATTTTGCATTTGGATCAAACTTGCCAGAAGGTGTGAATTGCCAAGAAATTTTCATATACATATCTAATGATAAGATGAAACCATTTTTGCTTTTGGGGTTATCTTCTGAATAGAAATATCTGTTTTAAAAAACAATTATAAATCCATTTCTTCATTTTGATCACAGCAATAGTAGCATTTATATGATATTGCTTTTGATATATTGATTGTTTGCTTGATATTTTTCATATAGTATGAACATATCTTACATTTTATTTTCCCTTCTATTAAAGTATGTCTGGTGAAATTGGAAATAAGCAGCAGCATGAATCGCATGATTCAACTCACAAAAAATACCTGGAGATGCAGGAAAAAAGTATTGGCCCACTCAGAGAAGACTTGGCTGACTGGATCGCAAAAACTCTTGGTATATTATTTATTATTATTATACCCCCGCAAATGTACAAAAATGGATTTCTTTACTTTTGTCATTAGCAACATATCTTGACGAAAGTTGAGACACATATATCTTGTGTGAAGATAAATCTTTGATGTGCTGGGTCTAATGGGTCAAGGTCACCATTACTAAAATAGACTTTTGTTACTGTTTGTAATGTTTAAAAGGAAATGTCTGGAATTACATACTCCAACATTTATCTTTTGTGTAAAAAGGTAAATAATACTAAGGTTTATTTTTGACTGATTTTTCATGAGACTTGTTCAGAAAATTTCCCCATTTACTTAAATCCATAGTTACTGATCTCAACATTTAGAACATACTTCCATATTGTGACAAAGATATATACGGGTTTATAAGTAACTTTTGTGACAGTTCTAGTTATTATCAACATCATTATTATTATTTTTAGCTTGACTATTCGAAGAATATGAGAGCTATTGTAGTTGCGTTGGCGTTGGCGTTGCAGCTTTTGGTGAAAGTTTTGCATGCAAGTTACTATCAACCTTATATCTCAATAACCATTTATGGTATTGACTTGAAAGTTTATAAATATGTTCAGGGGCATCAGACAACCAAGGTAAATAACTCTTGACTGAATTTAATATAAATTTTGGCCCCTTTTTAGCATAGAAATTTTGGTTAAAGTTTTGCATGCAAGATACTCTCATGCTTATATCTCAGTATACAGGCATGCAATTGATTTAAAACATCTTTAATATTTAGGGTATCATACTTAGATAACCTTGATGGAATATATTAAAATTATGCCCCTTTTTAACTTAGAAATTTTGGTTAATTTTCATGCTAATATCTCAGTATCCAGGCATGCAATTGATTTGAAACATCTTTAATACATTTATGGGTATCATACTGTAAAGGAAGATAACACTTGATGGAATATATTAAAAATTATGGCCCCCTTTTAACTTAGAATTTTGGTTAAATTTTTGCATTCAAGCTACTATCCAGCTTATATCTCAGAAATCGTTTATGGAATTGACTAGAAAGTTAGGAGTGTTTTCAGGGGAAAACCGATAACTTTTAGGCTGAATTTTATACAAATTCTGGCCCTTTTCTAACTTAGAATTTTGGTTAAATTTTTGCATTCAAGCTACTATCCAGCTTATATCTCAGAAATTGTTTATGGAATTGACTAGAAAGTTAAGGAGTGTCTTCAGGATAACTTTTAGGCTGAATTTTATACAAATTATGGCCCTTTTCTAACTTGGATATTTGGTTAAAGTTTTGCCTGCACAGTGTTTTATGCTTATGTCTAGGCATAGGATTGATTTTTGACTTCATTAAAATATTAAGGGGTATCAGACAATCAAGGTTTATCATTTTTGACTATTATTATATGCAGGGTATGTAAAGGGCAAGAATCAAAATAGATTTTATTTGATTTACCAACAAGCATTTTGAGTAGTCTAGGGTGCTGTCCTCTGACAACTCTTGTTATCATTATTATCAATAAATTTTGATAAGTCCCATCAGTGAGCTCCCCTTGGTTATTCCCCTTTTCATTCACACTTTTTTCTTTTGTACCGTCACACTTCTTTATTCTGCATTAACTCCTTTTTTAATCATGCTATTGAAATTAAATTTCATTTATGGACAGAGCTTGACACTGGGAATTGTCATGCACAAGGTTCATAACTACAGTGTATCAGTTTTTTTTTTTAGTTATTTCCCTTTTCATTCACATTTCTTTTTGCACCATCATTCTTCTATATTCTGCAATAATTCCTGCTCTAATCATGCTTTTGAAATGAAATTTCATTTATGGACAGACTCAGAGTTTGACATGGGGAATCGTAATGCACGAGTTCCATAACTCTGGTATATTTTTTTAGTTATTTCCCTTTTTCTCAATTTTTTTATTCTGCAGTAACTCTTAATCTAAGGTACTCATGATATTAAAATGAAATTTCATCGACTGACAGAGCTTAACATGAGGAATCATCATGCACAATGTCAATTAATCTGGCATCAATTTTTTCCATCATGCTTTGCAGAGATGATATATATTTAAATCATTTCAGAGATAGATATAGCTGCAGACAATTTTATGGATGTGCTGGACAATGGAGTCTGTATTTGTGACCTGGCCAGTTTGATACATAAAAAGGCAGAGGAGTGTGTGCAAAGTGGGAAATGTACAGATGTAAGGTTTTAATGTTTATTTTATGTGTTGTTTTTTCATCTATAAGTTGATTTTTATTTCTGAGATAAATATATAAAAAAAATTATGCACATAAGTTTTTTCACCCTTAAAAATGTCTAAAACCATAAAAAAATATGTTATGTTTCCATTTAAATATCATACATGCCATATCTCCCGGCTCGAGATTAAATCTCCCGGTCTGACTTAAATCAAACCCGTTTCCCTTTGAACTCGGTATAATCCATTTTATTACCAAGCTATGATACAGCATCAGGAAGATTACATAAGAACATGTGTTAGTATCAATCCTGACCAGTAAACAGCCACAGGCAATGTGTTATTGTCCTTATTCAGTCAAATTGCATGATTCAGACAGATAGCAGATTCGCCAGTCTATCAGTTGAAACAATTATTGTCAGGTAATTAACGGCTATCAAGGCAGTACTAAAGCTAGAATGCATTTGGTACACTGTAATAAAGATGTAAGTTTTTGCTTTAGTATATCTTACCATGGATGAAAAGGGCCCGTAGAATAGCTAATCCTTACTTACCGAAAGTGTAAACAATAAATGATAATTAGATCAGCTGTTTACCAATCAATTAAATCTTAACAAAATTCGTCATATAGACACATCATAGAAAGCACACCTCAGCTAGTGGTAAATTGCAAATGAAGTGCAATTTTCCCACTGACGCTGATTTGATAAACAACAGATATGGTCTGCTGGATAATTTACTATAATGAGATGTGCTGATTGGAAGAGTTGGGTAACCACTTCATATCACATATCACCATACCATACACAATAAATAATTTAAGCTAAATAACATTTTAGCTGAATGCAATTTAATTTAGAAAAAAAGAAAACACAGACGGAAGGTGAAAATTTATTAAATATGATCTAACTCTTTATCTTGATTCATCCCCATTAATTAAAACCATATGATCAGAAATCATTCAATAAATCAAAGATACTGTATCAATTTAAATGTGTTTGATGTAAATGGCATGATCTCCGATCTGTTACAAGGTAGTGTTGCATTTAATGTGAAACAGTGCTTGTGGAAAGTTATCTTTCTATTTGAATTAGATCTATTAATAAATTTTGTGATTATTTTAGATATATTTTAATGGTATTTTCATTAAATGCAATAACAGTATATATATAAACTGTTAATGAATTTAATGAAGGGGTTATCAAATGTGTATTTTTCTTTATATTTTTTTTTTTTTTTTATGAAGGTCTCTTCGATATGTATCGTAAAATCTCCCTGGCTGAACCCCAAATATCCCTGTGAAAATTTCAAAACCTCCCTGGGAGACATGCTGAAAATATGGCATGTATGAAATATGATAATTCTGTTGCCTTTACATAGAGGAGTCAAAATGATGTTGGTTTTTTTTATTCTTTCTTTTTTGACTCATTGTCAGTCACAAATGTTGCCAGCTCAGTGATATGGTAAGTATAGGATAAAAGTTGCACAAATGTAAACATAATTTTTCTCTCTCCTCTCTCTTGAAAGACATTGCACAAATATTGTCCAAGATGCTTCTTTGCTTGGAGGAAATATTGTTTTATATATTGTTCCACAGTGATACACTCATGAAATGTTTGCTGATTCCCATGGAATATAAATTGAGATACTTATTTGCAGGACATTCCTAAAGCTCGAATAAAATGTAGAAAAAATGCACAGTCAGGGAGTTGGTTTGCTCGGGACAACACAGCCAATTTCTGCAAGTGGGCCAAGTCTTTTGGGATGCGAGATGAAGTTCTATTTGATTCTGAGGATCTAGGTAATTGAAATGCTCTCTCTCAATTATGTTGGAAAAGGAGTCTGTCTTTCTCTATCTCGCTCTCTCTCTCTCTCTCTATTTCTCTAATTATGTATTATATAAAAATAAGTAAAAAGGTATAACAAACAATCTCAAGACAATGGGTAGATAACAGAATTTATTTGTCCAACGTTTGGACCATACATTAGGTCTTCATCAGGGATAAAATTAAGTATGCGTTCTAGACAAAGTTTTAAAGTTAATACAAAATTAGTTTCTCTCTTTATGGCAACTTTTTTTGTCCTTAAACATACCTTATAATGTTTTTTATCTATTAACAATGAAACAGTTTTGAGATTAGATGATGCTATACTGTACACATTTTAAATTTTATCTTTTTATTAATTTCATTTTCTTATGTTTAAGAAAAAAAAAGTTGATACTTTAAGAAAATATTTTAGAGGATAGAGATATCCCTCTAGAATGTATGACTTTAGGGAAGCATCTAAATATTAGATAAAAATACAAATTGTATACGAGGGACATTATAACTAACATTTAGAGATGAATTGTGTTTTTAGGATGAAAAAACTATGGTAAGTTACATGAGCATCCTGTGAATAGAAACTTGTTCCTGGTATGGTGCACTGGTGTTTGTAAGCACTTGAATTATTGCTTGGTGACTGTCTACAGAGATTGACGAATGTGCATGGATTATGTGTACTGCGAGAATGTGCTTCATAACCGTGTCTGGACTTCTGGTTATCTAGATATATTTTTTATCTTTATTTTTGACCCCATAAGGGACCTGTTGTTCTGTGCTTTTTTTAAGCAAGTGGTTCTTTTTGTGCATGATTAAAGTAATTGTGGTGGGGTTCATACTTTCTTGTGTATAAGGATTGTTTTGCATTTATAAGGATTGATGTCTTGATACTGAACATGGGTACACCATGCTATATTGAATTAAATATCTAACAAACAATTTCATGAGAGTATATAGTGTCATGCCATTTAATGATGGACTTATTTAGTGTTGTCCAATAAATCACAGCAGATCTATCAACCAAATAAATCTTTCAATATTTGCATTTTCTTGTGAATAAAATCTGGAAGGCTGACCATCGAATTAATTCTTCTAATTTGTATGTCAAGGTTACTGCATCATTTAAATTTTTGGTGATGTGGAATGTATTCTATATAAAGCTTTAGGAAGCTTCCAAAGTGTTGCTTGTCAGAGTATTATGCCTGTGTATTTCAGGAAGACTATATCTTTATCATGAATGTAAAATATGCATGCAGATTGTGTGGATGTGAAGATGCAAGTTACGCTTCAAAACAAAGGAATTGTTGACATAACTTACTGGCTTTTCAGACATGTGAATGAAAATGTTTTTGTTTTTAGCTCACCTGAGCACTTGTGCTCGGGTGAGCTTTTGTGATCGCCTTTTGTCCGTCGTCAGTCGTCCGTCGTCAACAATTGCTTGTGAACACTCTAGAGGCCACAGTTTTGGCCCAATCTTCATGAAACTTGGTCAGGATGTTTGTCTACATGATATCTCTGATGAGTTCGAAATTGGGTCATGTGGGGTCAAAAACTAGGTCACCATGTCAAATCTTAGAAAAACCTTGTGAACACTCTAGAGGCCACAGTTTTGGCCCAATCTTCATGAAACGTGGTCAGGATGTTTGTCTACATGATATCTCGGATGAGTTCGAAATTGGGTCATGTGGGGTCAAAAACTAGGTCACCAGGTCAAATCTTAGAAAAACCTTGTGAACACTCTAGAGGCCACAGTTTTGGCCCAATCTTCATGAAACGTGGTCAGGATGTTTGTCTACATGATATCTCGGATGAGTTCGAAATTGGGTCATGTGGGTTCAAATACTAGGTCACCAGGTCAAATCTTAGAAAATCCTTGCGAACACTGTAGAGGCCACAGTTTTAACTCAATCTTCAATAGATTTGGTATGAATGATGACTGCATGAATTCCCAGTTGAGTGCAAATTCAGGTAGGATCAATATGTAGGTCACTTAGTCAAATGTTAGAAAAACACTTTAGATGCCAGATTTTTTGTCATTATGCCTAACACAGCCATCTTACTCAGGTGAGCGACACAGGGCCATCTTGGCCCTCTTGTTTTTGTTTTGTTTTGGGGTTTTTTTACATTTGCATGGGCATTCTTTTAGGTGCCTAACCTTACTTGTCATAATGCCCCAAAAGTAGCACATTTATTTTCTATTTGCTAAATCAAAATTATGAGAGCAGTTCAAGAACTAGATGCAAACCTATGGTAGGAACATATAAATCAGAAAGTAGTTACAATAATTTTGCACCAAGCCCTCAAAATTTTATTTGCAACTGAATCTTCATGAAATCTTTTAAAATAATGCAAGTGATGTGTAACTGCAGATTCTATATTTTAAGGAAATTATGTGAATATTTTTCCCATATCTACAAGTAAAATTTTGTTTTATATACATGTATATACACACAGTATACAGATGTGTATATTAAAAAAAATTAAAAAATAATTCTTACAGTACAAGAAATAAGTCTAAAAAGAAATCCAGAGCTACAGAATATTTGACATCAATGTGTCAGTAGAATTGTTAATTTGTGAATATATTTTACTTATAGTAGGATTCAGCAATTGGATTAAATTGGATCTTGCAGCGCAATGATATAAGTAAAACATTGGAAACATATATGAAATATCAATGATTAGACACTGAATAACAGATTTGAGAAGGTACTTTGCCTAGATAAAATACCAGCTTATCCCTGTGTTTCCTCTATACATTATATTTATTTGTTAAACTAATTTAAAAATTGATCTGCCATTAGTGAAGCATATAGGGTGTTGACAGTGCAGTGTGTAAATTTAGTCACAGCATAAGACATTTCTGTCTGATTAGGTTTTAGGTGTGACATTAAAACACATTTCTTTTTTGTTGATTTTAAACGTTTTCTCACAATTAATCATTGCTATGTGTACAAGAAGATTACTTAATATATCCTTTGAATAAAACCCCACAATTTACCACTGTGCCGTGGATTGTAGTGTTTCTTGTGAGATTTAAAACCTTTATATTTGTAGAATGCTATGATCTATATTTCATGAGCTCAGTGCAAAAAGCATTATAACTTCTCCTTTATTTGTAAGTAGTTACCACAGTTTCACACCAAGTCCTTGACTTTTAGTCTATTGTGATCCCGTGAGCGTCCGTCGTCCGTCGTGCGGCGTCAACAATTTTTAGTTTTTACACTCTATCACCTTTATTTCTTAAGCAATCATCTTCAAACTTTAAGATAATGTTTATGACCATAATGTCTCGATTGAGTTCGATTATGGCTGAGATCCGTCAATTAGGTCAGGAGTTATGCCCCTTTTAATATTCAAAAAATGCCATATTTCACATTGTTTACACTCTAGCATCTTCATTTTTGAGCAATCATCTTCAAACTTATGGAATGCTTATACCATAAGTCTCGATTGAGTTCGATTATGGCTGAGATCGGTCAATTAGGTCAGAAGTTATGCCCCTTTTAATATTCAAAAAATGCCATATTTCACATTGTTTACACTCTAGCATCTTCATTTTTTGAGCAATCATCTTCAAACTTTATGGCAATGCTTATGACCATAATGTCTCGATTGAGTTTGATTATGGCTGAGATCCGTCAATTAGGTCAGAAGTTATGCCCCTTTTAATATTAAAAAAATGCCATATTTCACTTTGTTTACACTCTAGCATCTTTATCTTTTGAGCAATCATCTTCAAACTTTATGGCAATGCTTATGACCATAATGTCTCGATTGAGTTTGATTATGGCTGAGATCCGTGAATTAGGTCAGAAGTTATGCCCCTTTTAATATAAAAAAATGCCATATTTCACGTTGTTTACACTCTAGCATCTTCTTTTTTTTAGCAATCATCTTCAAACTTTATGACATTGTTAATGACCATAATGTCTCGATTGAGTTCAATTGTTGCTGAGATGGGCCATTTAGGTCAGGAGTTATGCCCCTTTTAATACAAAAAATGCAAGATTTCACTTTGTTTATTCTCTACCAACTTCATTTTTTTAACAATCTTTTTTAAACTTTAAGACAATGTTTATGCCCATAATCTCACAATCGGGTTCAATTATAACTGATATTGACGTGTAAATTTAGGAGGTATGCCCATTTCAACATAAAAAAGAAGCCAGATTTCACTTTTACACTTATGCATCTTTATTTCTTAAGCAATCATCTTTCTCAGGTGAGCGACTAAGGGCCATCTTGGCCCTCTTGTTTATTCTTAACTTTATTTTGTATTGATTGCAAAAATTGTTTCATAAGTCGCTTTCAATAGCACAGATGATTTCATATGTGGAGAGAGAAAACCCACTTGTCTGAATGTGCAACCACAGTACCCTTGTGTGACCAAGAATCAAACCCAAGACACCACTTTGTTACTACTATGCTATCCTAGCTACCCAGGTATCATTTTGATGCTGAGTTTCCTGGTGAAGAGGGTTATTGATCATTCATGTGTCTGTCTGGCAGTGTCCCACAAGTCAGAGAGGCAGGTGATCATCACACTTTTGGAGCTGGCCAGGATCGGCTACAAGTACGGCCTGGAACCACCGGGCATCATCAAGTTAGAGCGAGAGATCGAGAAGGAGGAGGAGGAGCCTGTGGAGGAAACCCCGCCTCCAAAACCTGCCCCACAGCCTGTAAAACAACAACCTGTCAAGTCAGGACCGCTGAATCTGGATGAAGAGGTTGGTGTTTCAGCAGCTTAATTCTTAACTACACAAGAGTTGAGGGTATCTTAGAAATACAGTTAAACCTGAATTAGCAGACACCTGTATTAAGTGGTCAACCTGCATTTAGCAGTCAGTTTTAATATAAATAAATCATTTTGGTATATGTTTAACCTTCTCTGTTACGCGGCCACTTTCTCTTGTTCCCTTGACTGAAACTTAAGACAGGTTTGACTGTAGTCATTATACCCCTGCAAACAAAGTTTGAGAGGTAGTATATAGGAGTCAGTCTGTCAGTCTTTTGGTTTGTCGATCTGTCTGTCCATTTTAAAAACTAGTGACACAAACTACTTCTACATTTAAATATCCGATTCAGTTCAAATTTTGTGTGTGCATTGATAATCAGGTGGAGAGGTGCATGACATAAATTTGAGTTATCTCAAGGATTACAGAGTTATTCGACTCTTAAGTATCTTGTGACGCAAACTACTTCTACTTTCTTAACAGATACTTGAATATTATACATGGTATTGACTTGAAACTTAAAATGTAAACAGATGGTGGCTAGGAGAAGTGCAGTGTCCAAGAACTGTAGCTCTACACTTTTAAACTACTGTGCCAAACAACCATAACTGACTCTCTATCCACTTTAAATTAAAACTGTACTTACTTATTACTTACTTACTATCATAACCAATATACTATGAATACAGGTTTTTATCTATGCTCCACCTGGAGTCTGCCTTCTCCTGTATCAAAGCACCTTCAGTGATAGCTCTAGTTGCAACATGTATAAAAACCAGATCCAGGGCCTGTGTCAAACTTTGTATGAATAAAAATTATTGTAAGCATGAATTCCCAGATATAAAATAATCATTTTTTTTATCACAGGAAGTGTTAAATTTATATAATACAATAAAATGGGTAATATTCTTTATATTTCATTGCGCAAATAAGAATTAGACACAGTGCAGGACAACATACTTATGACTAAGTTCAAATATGTTTATACAAAGTTTTTTGAAAGGGGCCCCAGGTGTGAGTAACTAGCCGCCTGATCAGGTTTTATACTGTTCACAATTTTCTACTACTGTGGAAATACCACTGTAAAACTTGTTCAGACTGAAATTTGATCTTAGTTTGTCATTGCTGTTTTATACCATGGTGGAAAAAGACATATGGTTGTATGCTTTAAACCTCTACAACTCAGTCAAGCCATTTTACTTCATTTTATTCCGAAGAAAAGCTAGATCAGATTGACAGAAATTGTCACAGTCAACAGGTTTTTAACTCTTCCCTCACATTCCCAGGATCTCAGTGGAGGATTTGGATGACATAATGCAAAACTATTGTAACTGCTTCTTCATTAAATGTAGATACAATAGTTTTGCAGCAAACCCTCAACATGTACATGTATTGTGATAAAAGTTTCTCATAGGTTGATTTTTTTTCATTGATTTCATCAGCTAATTCTTAATAGTTGAATGTTAAAAGGTCATTGGAATTACTGCCAGTTTTCTGGGGTTTATAAATTTGTTACAATTCATATTACAGTTTATTGTAATGTATTCAGGTATAAAAATGCAATCAGCAAGGATCAGTTTTATGTAAATACATGTTTGATATTATTGTTATAGTTTCTTAGAAAATCCATAGTCATACATTTTATGAAAATATTTGTGAATTCTGCTTTGACTTTTTTTAGATATGGTTTGATTTAAGGTTCGTAAGATGGCAGCCAAATGTAACTGTTCAGAGTCTGTGAAGCGAATCAGAGAGGGGATGTACATGGTATTTGGAAAAGCAGTTATTATAAGGGTAAGTTGTGATTATGTATGAGTGATTAGTGGTATAAATCTCAACATGGTTGTAAATCAGATATTTTTAACCAGGTTTTCAACTAAAATCCTGGCTATTAGATTGGGGTGCATGCAGGCGGATAGGTTGGCGTCAAACATTTTGTTTTCACCATATTTCTCCTGTTAGAATAGAGATACAGTTTTAATACTTGGTAGGTAGATACTGTATAGAAAGAGGATGATACTGATAGATTTTCAGGATAATAGGTCAAGGTCACTGTTACTAAAAACAGATTTTTCCGTTTCTGTCAAATAATATCTTCTAGGAGTGAGGTATAATGATGTAGTAGATAGACGGTTACTCATTCTACCGGAATCCCCCTATTTACCGGAATCTACTGGAATCCACTTAGATTTTACTGGAAACCACCTTATTTTCATGTCAAATAAAGCATATTTTGACTTATGTTATTGAAAGTACCTAAGAAAATGTGATCACATAAAAGCCAACTGCATTTAGCATTTTTGTTCTTTTCCTAACGAACATTTCATGTATTTGACTTAGCGGTACCGATTAAGTGGATTCCGGCATGAAGTCATCCTCGTGGTTTTGAATGACTATTTCATCTGACCTTTGTAATAATACTAATAAAAATTGTCATACCCTTTTCATCTTTATGTTTTCAGTGGTTGGTACGCAGAGCTTTATAAAAGTTTAGTAAACTGTTCGTAACATTATTAAATCGCGCAAGTGATATATCTACTAATGAAAACATCATGTCTCATAACCATATGAGAGAGAGAGAGGGAGAGAGAGAGAGAGAGAGAGAGAGAAAATGCAATTTCTAGTCAGACAACAAACAAGGAAATAACTATGTACCTGGCTTTTAAGTTGATACTGGATAATACAGGGGGAAGTGATTCTGCCATTTTGTTCGGTAAACGAAACATATTATAAATAAAAGTTATCCATATCAACCATAGGCAATTATAAGACGAAAATGATATGATATGTAAGTTTAACAAGATAAAACAATAATATTAACCTTGAAAAGTTACCAGGTCCAAATCAGCCGCTCTATAAACAGCTAAGTCGATTTCGTACAGTAAACGACAACATAGGCCTATGTCAAATGTCATTTAAAAACAGATAAAAATGTATTAAATGAAATTCATTACTAATACCGTATTTAAGTTCAGTAATTATAATAAAAACATATAAAAATAACATAATACAAGATAAAAAAGGTGGATTCCGGTAGATTCCGGTAAATAGGGGGATTCCGGTAAAACGGGTAACCCGTAGATAGATACCTCTTTATGGAAAGAGGAGATTGGCAGTTTTCTGCCCAAACCACGCCCTTGCGCCATTGGCGTTCAATAAATTCAAATGGCGCATAAATATCCCCACAGATGGACCATTCGGCACGCTAAAATTGTGAGTAGATCCAATCACGAAATAAAACATTTGAATTCATAAATTTACGTCGCCGAAACTTGCCCTTCATTTTGTTTACATTTAATTATACAAAGCATCTATTTTCATACCAACCAAGCGTCTAAGCAATCTCAAAGTGTAATCTCCTTTTTAGAGAATTATGATTGATGTTTTGATTGGTGTTCAGCCAGTTGGTATCCTTTGGAGTTTGGCTTCAGCGCATCTTAACAAAATAGCAGACGGCAAAAGAAAAAGAAAATCTTATTAGTTTTCTTTCAATCACCGGCTGCATAAGTACAAAAAACTAGCTAGCCAATCTATGAAAACAATGCATTGTGTACACAGGATGTAGCGCAGAACAACCAGTGTTAGTAGCGAGGTAAATTCTTCCCCAAAAATGCAAAATGCGTCCCCACCCACCTCACATCAACTGCATCTGATACAGTGAAAAGAAAACGGCAACAGTCCAGTTATCAGTTATAAAAGGAAGAAAAAGGAAACCAGATCCTTTCATCTTCCTTACTGTGAAATATCAAACTCTATGGTATGTAAACTGTCTGAAACATATGATATCCAACTCTATGACTACACATGTATGTAGAAATTGGAAAAAAAGCCAAAAAAAAAATTACCAAAAAAGGCCCTTGGTTGATATGGCCAATAAAATGGCCCTGTGGCCCAAATTTTGAAAGACTGGGCAGAACAGAGATTGGGATTGATTTTCAGGTCAGTAGGGTCAAGGTCATTGTTTCTAAAAACAGTTTTGCTTGCCTGGTTACACATCATTTTGACACATTTCTTGTTTATACAGTAATGAAAAATGATGCTTTGAGAGTAATTATATATCCTTTTACACCCCCTGACTTTGAAAAGGATGAAAGTATAAAGATTTAAACATGAATATTCAAGAGGTAAAGGGTTAAGTGTTATCCTTGTATTTATCTGTTTCTTTATGCTTTATTGTTAATAAGTGTGTCAGTTATTGGAGCAGAATCTTCAAATATCATTAGATAAGTACTGGTTTAATTTTTAGCTCACCTGAGCACGTGTGCTCAGGATGAGCTTTTAGGATCGATGAATGTCCGTCGTCCGTCCGTCCGTCGTCCACAATTTGTTCGTTTGCACTCTAGCATCTTCATTTTATGAGCAATTATCTTCAAACTTTAAAACAATTTTTATAACCATAAAATCTCGGCCAAGTTCGATTATGGCTGATATCGGAACATTAGGTCAGGAGTTATGCCCCTTTTAAAATTAAAAAAAGCCAGATTTCACATTGTTTGCACTCTAGCATCTTCATTTCATGAGCAATTATCTTCAAACTTTATATCACTGTTTATAACCATAAAATCACGGCCAAGTTCGATTATGGCTGATATCGTACCATTAGGTCAGGAGTTATGCCCCTTTTAAAATTCAAAAAAGCCAGATTTCACATTGTTTGCACTCTAGCATCTTCATTTCATGAGAATTATCTTCAAACTTATACAATGTTTATAACCATAAATCCAGCCAAGTTCGATAATGGCTGATATCTACCATTAGGTCAGGAGTTATGCCCCTTTTAAAATTCAAAAAAGCCAGATTTCACATTGTTTGCACTCTAGCATCTTCATTTCATGAGTAATTATCTTCAAACTTGATAACAATGTTTATAACCATAAAATCTCAGCCAAGTTCGATAATGGCTGATATCATACCATTAGGTCAGGAGTTATGCCCCTTTTAAAATTCAAAAAAGCCAGATTTCACATTGTTTGCACTCTAGCATCTTCATTTCTTTAGCAATTGCATTCAAACTTCATGACATTGTTTATAACCAAAAAATCTCAGCCATGTTCGATTTTGGCTGATATCGGGCTATTAGGTCAGGAGTTACACCCCTTATATTATTTAAAAAAAGTCAGATTGCACGTTGTTTGCACTCTAGCATCTTTATTTTTTAGGTCATTGTCTTTAAATTTTATAACAATGTTTATAACCATCAAATTTTGGCTAAGTTGGATTATGGCTGAAAATGGACCCTTAGGTCAGGAGTTACGCCCCTTTTAAAATTGAAAAAAGCCAGATTTCACTTTGTTTGCCCTCTAGCATCTTTATTATACCCCCGAAACAAAGTTTGGGGGGGTATATAGGAGTCACCCGGTGGTCGGTCGGTCGGTTGGTCGGTCGGTCGGTCCAGCGGTCCGTTGCATTTTCCTTGTCCGGAGCATAACTTGAAAACCACAAGTTGGAATTCAATACAACTTCATGCAATGATCAAGCACATGGAGAGGAAGTGCAGTGCACTAGAACCATAACTCCATCTTGGCTTATTACAGAGTTATTGCCCTTTGTTACTTTTCCTTGTCCGGAGTATAACTTGTAAAGTACTGATTGGATTTCAAAACAATTTCATACAATGGTCAAGCACAATATGAGGAAGTGCAGTGCACAAGAACCATAACTCTATCTATAGGAATTACAGAGTTATTGCCCTTAGTTACTTTTCCTTGTCCAGAGTATAACTTGTAAACTACTGGTTGGATTTCAAAACAATTTCATACAATGGTCAACCACAATATGAGGAAGTGCAGTGCACAAGAACCATAACTCTATCTAGAGTAATTACAGAGGTATTTCCCTTTGTTACTTTTCCTTGTTTTTCTTGTCCTGAACATAACTCGAATATTATACATGGTATATACTTGAAACTTAAAATGTAAACAGATGGCGACTAGGAGAAGTGCAGTGTCCAAGAACTGTAACCTTATATTTTTAAACTACCATTATTGACTCTCTATCAACTTTAAATAAAAACTTTACTTACTTATTACTATCACAACCAATATACTATGTATACAGGTTCTTATCTATGCTCTGCCTGAAGTCTGGCTTCTCCTGCATTAAAGTATTTTGCGGGGGTATTAATCACCTTCAGTGATAGCTCTAGTTTCTTATGCAATTGCCTTCAAACTTTTTGTCATTGTTTAAAACCATAATACCTTGGCCAAGTTCAATTATGACTGGAATCAACACATAAGGTCAGGAGTTATGCCCCTTTTAAATTTGAAAGAATCCAGATTGCTCTTTGCACTCTAGCATCTTTATTTCTTAAGCAATTGCCTTCAAACCTTAAGACATTCTTTATGACCAGAATATCTTGGCCAAATTTGATGATGGCTTTAATCAATTTATTATGTCAGGAGTTATGCCCCTTTAAATGTTGAAAATTGCAAGGTTTCACTCTGTTTGAACTTTAATATTTTCATTTTTTAGCACTCATTGTCAGTTGAAAAAAAGGGGAAAAATTAGTAAGATATTTTTTTTCTAATATTACACCCTATTATCACATTTATTTATTAATGTACGAAACAATTTTCAGGAAACGTATGCTTAAGCATTTTCTCTCTAGCAGTTGAATTCAGGTGAGCGATTTAGGGCCATCATGGCCCTCTTGTTTGTATGTAGCAGATGTAGACATAGAAAAATAGTTTATTTGGAAGAAGAAAAACAGTTTGTTTTGTAGATGAAGAATAGGTTCTGAGGTCGAGTATGACTTATTAAAACTTTAAAACACATTTTCTTTAGATGATGAGTCCTTCTAACAAAATAAAGGTACACAGTTCAGTACATACTTTAGTTTGAGTGTTTGTTGTTTTTGTTATGAAAACAAACTTTTTTTTTGTTAATTTTGCCTTTTTTGTTACAAATTATTATAAACAAGTAGTTCAGATCAATTAACTAAAGGCAGACTTTTGGCACTTTTCTGTTTTGCACATTGGAAATTTATTGTTATGTTAAAAGTTATGAAAAGACAGTAATAACGAGTACACAATGTTGCATAGTAGAGCTACAGTATGAAATTATTATATGTTTTTTGATGGGGGGGGGGGGGGGGGGGTTAAAAGACTTATAAAATATTCATGACAGAAGAACTAATGATATATTCATCATTGTCATAATGCAATGGTTACTTGCATGTTTATATCAAAATAATGTCACACTGAGCTCAGGTTCTATAATGATAATAAATTCAGATCTGTAGAAATGATGATACATAACTAACATTCCATTGGGGAATTTGAAAGACATATTAGAGAAAGTATAAGAATTTCCCAAAAGTCAACCTTTACTGCTTTAAAGTTCTTTGATTTCAAATGTATTAATTATGTAGTATAAACTTCTGGTATCAGAGTTTTTTTGCAACCTCAGTTTACTGTGAGCAACTTCAGAGGCAGAGAAGGAATGCGTTTTTCTTGATCTATCGGATGATATGAAGCTTTTTTCCCAGTATGTGCAAAAATTATGTATAATTATATCATAGATGTTTTTAGGGCTATAAAAGGTTTTAAATGAATCTAAAAACAAATAGGTATGTTGGGGAGTGAAGTCAATTTTCTAGGCCTCCAGTGAAAACTGCAAAATTAGTGTTTTAAATGCTAAAAAAAGTTTTTCTTCATAAATTTGTTGAGCTGATCATGAGAGTTTGTAGTTTTGATGGGTGGAGGATTTATTAAAGCCTTTTTCACTTTAAACATATAATATATCTCTCCTTCCCTCCACAGCTGTTGAAGAATCGTCACCTTATGGTGAGAGTTGGTGGAGGATGGGAGACATTCGAGCATTACCTTACTACCCATAACCCTCTGTTCATTGCGGAGCATCGCCGAAAATCAAGCATAGATTACCTGGATGGGGAGGATGTCCTGACAGGAAAATTCTTGCACATAAAATCCCAGTACAAGACAAAATAGCTGTGTGAAAACTGTGATGTTGCTTTGGGATCACCACTCTTCAATTCTTGGAGAGTTATGATTTTGGAATAAAATGTATTAAGTTCGGACTATGGTTTTCATACTGTTAAGTTTTTATAGTTTTTTTCTTTGCCAGGGAAAAATAATAATAGATTTTCTTTGCTTTTCCTTGTTTTGCTAGGGAATCTTACCTTTGTGTTTACCTTTGTTGATTTGTTTAAAATTTTTTATTTACTTTGATTGTGTTCTTAGAAAATATTTTAAGGTCATTTTTTCTTCATTTCATTTAAAAAACTTTTCAAGATATTAATTAATTTAAGAAACAATGTGTTCACTCTATGTATACAAATGCCTTATAGCGTAGAATGAACTTGAATATAGTTAGAAAATGAAAAGCAAGCTTAAAGATATTTAATGACTTAGAAGTAAAAGAGAACTGCTTATCTTTTTATCTTCTGGCCAAATAATAGAATTTTTAATTTTTAGTTTAGATAATTCTATGCATATTATCAAGTTTCATATTATTGTGTGTTGCTGCTGCATTTATTAATTACTACATGCATTTTTCATTTAATGATGAAGGCAGCTTAAACTCTGTAACGAAACATTTTTATTAGTCTCCTACTGGCATGGCCGAAGAGGACAATAGGTTTGCACTCAGTCTGTCAGTCACACACGTTTTCCGGACTTTTTTTCATAACGCTTGCAGATATTGATCTAATATTTGGTATGTGAGTCTTCCACCATGAGTTAGAGATCAAGTTTGAGTTTTGTTCAGGTCCATTGATTTTTGACGAAATTACGAGCCTTTGACTTGGAAAATTCCTTTAAAATAGCAGTTTTCCTGACTATTTGATATTGTTGTTTTGACTTTCATCAAATATATTGCTCAAATAATTGCCTTGTTTGCAGCGTGAAGCAAGGCAGGCAT
>CM037779.1:19383566-19399802 GCA_021229015.1 Solen grandis
TGTCAAAATGGTGTAAATTTTCATATTTTTTGGTCAAAATGGTGTAAAGTTCTCATTTGTTGTGTCAAATTGGTGTAAATTTTCTCTACTGTTGTGTCAAAATGGTTAATTCTCATATGTTGTGACAAAATGGTATAACATTCTCATATTGTTGTGTCAAAATGGTATAACATTCTCATATTGTGGTGTAAAAATGGTGTAAAGTTATGGTACTGTTGTGTCAAAATGGTGTAAAGTTCTCATATTGTTGTGTCAAAACGTTGTAAAGTTCTTGTATTGTTGTGTCAAATGGAGTAAAGTGGACTTATAAACATCAATTTCTAGGGCTCAAATTTAATTTTTTTCCCACTTGCAAAAAAAATATGATTACCTTTAAATTCAACAAATTCCCAGACTTTAGTCTTACAAATTATTTTACTTTCATGGAAGTTACTTTTGATGGGCTTGTGAATTATAAGGATCAATGTTTCATAATAGATGGATTGTAAAACATTGTATAAAAAAGAAGACAGTGATTGTTTTTAGAAACCAAAATTTTCATTCGCCAAAAAAATGCTAGTGGTTTAAAACATAACTTGAGAACTTCATTTTCAACTTGCATTTTGCTGAAATGCAAGTATGATTTTTAGCCCTGACTTCGTTGATATATCTAGCTACAGCTTGGTTCATCTTTCATCATTAAATATGGTGTTTATTAAATATGTTTGCTCTTATCTGTTGTATGTAGGGACCAGTACAGAAGAAGTCTAGAAGAAGGAATAAATATGAGTCGGATAAGTTTGACCAGCTTGTCAACAGATACAAGAACAAGTTCATGGAGAAGAAAATGGACAAAAAGTGGTTTGATTAGAACTGAAACATGGTTGAAAATGAAAGATAGTGGTGTAAAACATGTATGACAATGAAAGATACTTGTGGGAAATGTTTGACAATGAAAGATACTATGTGAAACATGTTTGACAGTGAAAGATACTGGTGGAAAACATGTTTGACAATGAAAGATACAGATGTGAAACATGTTTGACAGTGAAAGATACTGGTGGAAAACATGTTTGACAATGAAAGATACTTGTGTGAAACATGGTTGTAAGTAAAAGATACTGGAGTGAAACATGTTTGACAGCGAAAGGTACTGGTGGAAAACATTGTGATTATACCTTCCCTCATCTTCTCTGCCTGCATATTGTCAGAATATGGATTTGAATATGTCATATTTTGGAGAAAAGAATGGTATTTAGCCTGTTGTTGCAAAATATTTTAAATAAATACAATCACATTAAACATTTTTGTGACATTATCTTTGTTATTTCCTACAATTTTAAATGGCATATTGTTTAGTATAAATCAGTAATTATGTTACTTGCAGTCCTATTGTAACATTTTTCAGACATTGTTTACATAGGACCCAGGCAGAGTTCATTTTCTCATATTTCTTGGATATGTCACTTCAACAAAGGAAAGCATGCTTTATTGTGCTGTCAAATATTTTAAAACGGGAAATGTTTTAAGTGTGAGAAATGTATCAAACTATCCAATATTTCATAAAAAAAAACATATCTCAGCCTTACAGGCCTTGATATAGGACAGTTTTCAGCCTCTCTCCAATACAAAATAGTAAATTCCAAAATAAGCGATGGGATCACAAAGCAGAGAAGGGATTGGTATGCTAGGCAAGTTGTGTGAGTATGATCAGATCTTGAAAATGACAGCAGTGGTTTTCTATTGGATAAGAACGGCGCCTACATACCTGTCAACTGCAGTGGACTTTGTGTCTAAACATGTTTATAAATTGATATATTGTTTGTGTATGAGAGTAAATAGGTCATTGGAAATAAATACAATTACATATTTGTTTGAAGAGCTTGTACATATAGACCATTTCACTCCATAATGACCATTTCACCCAATAATGACCATTTCACTCCAAAATGAGACATAAAACTATAAAACAACATGCAATCCCCAAACACTTAATCTACATGATGGTAGGAAATTCAGTGGGAAATATACATATATTTTAGGTATTTAACTAGTCACTGCGTGGTCAATTTAAATCAGTGAATTATAGTAAGTATTGCCGAACTCATGGTCACAAAGTGGTCTATTTGGTGTGAATGTCAGAATGTATTGATGCTTTGACTTAAGCCAGTAATCCAAATAGTGTTTTAGTGTATAAAAAATTCTGGATTTTGCCAAAATATGCTGTATTTTGAAATAAAGAGTTAGGGCAAATTAAGATTATATGGTACAATGTAACATAAATCTTAGAAACTGAATGTAACTATAGCTAAAGGTGATTTAATGCCCACACATTACACCTTGTCTGCACGTAATGTTAGAGCAGATAGTGATGTGATGTGTGATTCCTATATAGCCCCCATTTCTTGGCATGTTTGCATGTATGATAAGAGAAGTCATTGCAAATATACCAGAATAATTACTTCCAAGAATGTTGTATTTCTTTATCTTTTCATCATGATATAAAAATGTGTTGGAATTATGATTATATTTTGAATATTTTTTATCATGGAGTAGATCTCTATCAAAGATTTCTAAAACCTTTCATTCTTAAAGGCAGGAGTGAATGTAAATCTATATTATAAACCAATTTTTGTGTTGCCTGCTGTAGGCAGAGATGATACATAGGGATCACTTTTCCATCGTCTGCCCCTGTCACCTTCAGCTGGTTAACACATATTTTCCCAAAAAAAACACTCTTCTTTTTAAATTTGTCTGTACATGTAGTCAAAATGTCCCCAGGAAAAAAATGTCTTTCCAGTTTTTTAATCAATTAATGATTTAAATCCCTCATTCCCTTTTTACAAAACCTTAGGAAAAAAAAAATTAACTAAAAAGGAAAAAGAAATTTTTTTAATTCTTTTTTTAATTGGGAATTTTTTTTTTGATAAATTACAATTTTATGCCCATGGGGGGGAAAGATTTTAAACCTTTTTTGAAAACTTTCCAAATTTTGGGAAAAATTTTGGAAAAAACCCAAATTTTGGGAAGGCCCAAAAAATTTAAAAATTTGGTTTTTTTTAAAAAATTTTTTTTTTTTTTTTTTTTTTTGTTTTTTTGGAAAAATTTTAAAGGGTTGGGGGAAAAAGGGTTTTGTTTTGACCCTTTCCCTTAATGAAAAACCTTTTTGAAAAAAGGAAAACCTTTTAAAAAACAAAAAAACAAAGCAAATAAAAAACCTTTTTATTTTTTCAAAAAGGGGTTTTCCAAAACCAAAGTAAAGAAGACCAAAATCCACACAGGTCTGAGGAAGGGGGTGGGCTCAAACGTTCTGAAGTTATAAATTTGGGGAATGATTTTCACATCAAAGGTAAATTTTTTGGCCTTGCCCTTTGACCTTGTCCCCCAAAACTAGATGGGATCATCCTCTAGCCTGACATTAGACACCCTAACATATTTAAAAAATGGGGGCTCAATTGTCGTTATCAACTGAAAAAAATTTTCACAAACAAGGTTACTGTGCCTTTGCCTTTGACCTTAAGGGGACCCAGAATAAACAGGAGCCACCCACTTTTCATGACCCAACAACCTTTCAAGTTTGAAAAAAGGGGGTTAAATGTTAGCAAGTTTTTTTAAACAGAAAAAATTTTTTAACTTTTTAAGGCCCACTGTGACCTTGACCTTTGATCTTTTACCCCAAAACCAATACGGTCATCTTCAAAACCATGACCCAACACCCTATAAAGTTCAATGATTATAGGTTTTCCCTCATTTCCCTTTCCCAAGGAAGGAAAAGACAGACCAAAGGACATTTGCAAAAACAAAAATGCCTCCTCTTCTTTGAAGGGGGCCCATGATAAAGATTTGGCAACAACCTTTTGATGATTAAATTTTGTTTTGGGAAAAAAAATTTTAACTTCTGATACCAATTTTTGTTTTCAAAACTTAATTTTTTTCGAATTAAATTCATTTTGCCGCATATTTAAAATAAAATGAAGATTAATATTAACTTTAAATAAAAGCAATAAACGCCCTGAGAAAAAATTTTTTAAAAATAATTTTAACTGTATTCTTTTCTTTCTTCTTTATTTTGGGAATTGCTAGCATTTTTTTTTTGATTATTAAAGGCCAAAATTTTTTTTCCTTGTTGGGTTTAAAGGGTTTTTCCCTGTGTGGTTCCTTTTTTTTTTTCTGAAAAGACAGTGGGTTGGGAAAAAGACTGTTTTGGGTACAAGGGAGTCTGGATGCGATACCTTTTGCTCATTTTTCAATAGACCCCCCTGGTTCTTTTAAAATGCCCATGTATAACACAAAATACAAGGGGGACAAGTTCCCGGTAGAACCAGTACTGGGGGCTCTGACTTTTTCCCAAATTTTAAAAAAAACCCCCTTTTTTTCGAAAAGCCAGGGAAGGGGGCATTGGTACCCAAAAATTTTTCTTTTTTTTGACACGGTCACCGGAGGGAAAACCCCCGGCTTTTATTCGAACACCCTCCTCCTGAAAGCAAAAAACAGACCCCCTACCCCTGAGCTTTTTTAGCAGCTTCACAGAAGTGGATGCTGTATTAAAAATTTAAAATCGTCAAATCACACCCCCCACTCAAATTACATATAAGGACAAGGTGGAAAAACAGGGGATAAATCCCCTTTTTTGATAGTTGTAGTCATCAATAGTCTGATTAGATTTTTGTTAAAAAAAAAATTTAATTATACAAGTAAATTGTTTAAAAAAAATAAATCTTGATTTTGATTTTAAATTTTTCTTAAATTTTTAAACCTTTATTTTGCTCACCTAGCACATGGGCTCAGGGTGAGGGAGAGGGTATAAGGGTCCAGAAAGTCTTCCTGCGTCCCTTTGTCAACAATTTAGTTGTTTGCACCTAGAACTTCATTTCTTAAGCAATTATCTTCAAAATTTATGACAAAGTTTATTGCTATGATTTCTCAATCAAGTTTGAGTATGGGTACTGGGAAACATCCCAAAATTTTTTCAGCAGGTATTGGGGCCTTTTTAATAGGAAAAAATGCCAACTTTTTTATTTTTGCAAATCTAGCAAACTTTATTTCTTTTCAACAAACTACAAAATTAAAGACAATTTTTTGCCATAATCTATCAGCCAAATTTTTAAAATTTTTACTGATAGCGGCAAATTTGATTAGGATTTTTTCCCTTTTAAAATTAAGAAATGCCTGAGTTCCAAACCTTTTTTGGGACTCTAGCATCATTTTTTTGGGGTTTTTTGCCTTAATGATAAAAAAAAATCAGATTTAAGCACTATTTTTCAAACTTTTTTGCACAGACTCTCAGCTGATTTAAATTTATTTTGAGGGCAGTTAGGTGCTAAAGGGAAAAAATTTTCATTTAAAAAAAAAAAGATTCAAAATACTTACTCTCAAGTTTCAATTTTAGTCATGTTGGTTAAAAAAAAAAAAAAAGATCAATCATTGAAAAAAAAAAAAATTGGGGTACCCCTAAAAAAAAGCTTAAATTTTCTGTTGATTCTTTATGTATATGAAACAAGGGGTTCCCCTTTACCAGGGCGTCTTGTAGAACCCTGAGCTACTGAACTGTAGGGAGCTCTGAGCATTTTGGGGCCCGGTTTGTTCTTTTTGCAAAGGTGTAAAAAGCTTTCCCATATGATTTTAAAATTTTGGCGTTTGAAGTAGATCACACAACTCCCCGTCGCCATGACAACCAAACTATTGACACAGAATTACATGGGGGCTTGAACGTCCCTGTTTTGGGTTTTTTTAAGGACATATGAAACGCACAAATTCAAGCCATTGTACGAAATATGTTATCCTATTTAAAACCCTTTTATAAATATCTTTGAAGAATACAGCAAAAAATATAAAAGCAAAAAGGGCCCCCCCTTTGAACAACCCCAAAATTTTAGTAAATGAATTTTGAAAAAGTCATTACTATTGGGCTTTGAAGACTAGGGAAAAACCTGTGACTTTAAATGTTTTACCCTTTATTATATAATTTACTTTTTTTTTGATCTAAAAAAGGGGATTCCCTATTGATGGTTTCCCCGGTTTCCCCCAGTGATTTAAAAAAAATCGATAAAAAACTGGGCTGGAAAAAGGTGGTATATTTAGCTAACCCCCCAGAGTATTTGGGGGATTTTTTTTGGGCTGGTTGGGAAAAAAAAATGGGGTTTCTGGTTCTCTCTAAAATAAAAACCCTTTTGCGCATTGGCAAATAGAAACAACACCGTAAAACCCGGTTTGGCCCCAGCGTCCGCCCCGGGGGCGGAATGCGTGGGTAAATAAATTTGTTGTAACGGCTCTATATAAGGCATTGTCGTTTCATAAAAAGTTTAGGTGGACCCAACATGTCAGCAAAATGATTCAATATGTACATGTAGTTGTAAAAAATCTATTTTATTACTTTTCACTTCATTTATGCCAAAACGTCTCTATATATAGTTTTTTAGACGGCCCGGGCAATTTTCTGAAAAAAAAGAAAGTTGAAATCGGGTTTGAGCGTCCGCCTCGGGGGCAGGGGGTTTTTGGGGTTTGTCCTCGGCGGGACATACCAAAGGGCGTAAAAAATGATACTGGGGAAAGTTCCCTTGCTTGGGGCTCAGCAAATAAGGGTAGTTCCAGTACCCCGGTTTTGGGCCCCTTTTCAGGATAAATTTTAAATGGGTGTGGTTCAGCCACATTTTCCTACGGCGTGATACTGAAATTTGGGAGCACTATATTTTCTCAAGTAGACATCATCTCCAAATGACTAAAATACTGTCGATGGGGCGTTTTAAAATCAACAAACAAACAAAAAATTTAAAATTGGGTTCCGCACACTTTGATGGGGCCGGGTTTTTCCCCGTCCATACAAAAACTGGGCGCGAAACCATGCAGTTTTTCCAATAACAGCACATTAATACGGGCAAACCCGTATATCAAATGTATGCAGAGTAATTACTTTTTTTCCTTGACCACCAATAATACTGATTATTTTTACCGAATTACCCTTTCAAACTACTGGCTTTTTTGACAAAGATATTTAAAATTTAAGAAGAAATTTGCAGTGGGGGCAAAGCGGCGTGGGATTTTAAAAGTCATAGGGCACCAAAATGTGAGTTTTTTTTTTTTTTTTTTTAAAAAGTTATTTTTATTGGAAACATGGTCATTTTTACAAGGTTTCATGCAGTTATCCAGATAAACGCACAGTAATGGCGTTCACTCGGTTTATCAAATATCTGAACAGTAATGGCAGCACAATTATCTTGTGACCCCAAAAATAATTGTTTACCCGATACTATTCTTTTAGGTGGCCATTAGTGCTCACCCTACAGAGTGTGTAAATTAACCTTTCCTCCACTGGCTTTTTTTCGGCGTAAGCTGATAAAATGCATTTTGACCCATTTCTTGAACCCAATCTAATCTTGGTTAACAACCGAAGAGTTCAAAAAAGCATCTATAAAGTTAGTGACATATACGTTTTTTTGCATTATTTTAAAATCACAGACCATTTAAAAATTGCAAGCATTATTATGTTAAAATATTGTAACACTTTCATTTAACTTTCACTTTTTTTTTTCTTACACCGAATATCGTTTTTAAAGATATTTTGGTTTCTAATCATTACATTATTTCTATATGTAGAGACAATAATTAAAAATGAAGTAGAAATTACTTCAAATTAGCAGTGTGGCCAAACGACGTGGTATGTAACTCATTTAAAGCAGTCACAAGTAACATATTTTGCCTAGATTCGGAAAAGAAAACTGATTTAAGTATTTTGTCTCTACACATAGGCCCCTAATGATTCTTTTTCAGATGTTCAGGGTTTCCAACATTGGGAAGCCCCTTTAGAAATCGTGAGCATTTGTTTGTTGTCACGAAAAGCACATCATTAATAATGTTTTTTTTCTCAAATGTTAGAAACTGTTATTGTCACACTGAATTATAGACCTTCTGAAAATGTAAGGAGTATATTGATGACAAGTTAACTTTTGATAACAAGGTCATTCAGAGGCATGGTCGAACGCGAAAAGGTTATAAGCATAAGTCATAACGTCCTTTTCTATTCAAAGGCATTTGTGCATCTGTACGGAAGGCGCCGAAATGTGAGGGCTTGCTTTGTCACACAATTTAGGAATATTTTCCCTTCATTAAATGCTAAGTCAACTTTATATATTGTTGCAACGGCTCTATATAAGTACATCGTCACTCTATTATGTGGACAGTTTTCTTCACAAAATGCTAAATCGACTCTATATATTGCTGTAACGGATGCATCTACAGAAGCATTGTTAGTAACTCAATACATGTATTTCATTTCATGGAAAGTCGGGTAGGTCCAATATATCGCCAAAATGACTCGATATCTAGCTCTACAGTTTGTCCCACTTAATCTTCCAATGAAATGCTTGAAACTCGTTCAAATTTGAAAAATGTATTGCTATAAAGTGATATGGAGAAATATGAGTGTATGCAGCCTACACGATTTTTTGAACTTAATGGGCGGAGCTTGTTGCGGCGGCGGGAGATTACGTCATGTTTTGCATGTAATCTTATAAAATGTACCCAATGATACTGACTCTGAACCATCACGTGGAGTTGTCAATCAAACGAGGGTTGGTTCAATAACGCGAGGTCAAGGGTGAAGCTGTATGGTCTACGTGACAAACTGTAAATATGTTATCGTTTATATTTTAAATTTTATGGACTTATCGCAGCGTTCCACTTCGCGTCGCTTGCGATACATTCCTTAAATTTAAAAATATAAACGATAACTATAACGTAACGAGTGGACTCTATATAAGCACATTGTCACTCAATATATTGTGGATATGAATAAACATATACATTATTAACATATAAGACAATAATGACTTTATATAGATAGTATCGTATCTCGTCATTTGAACCGCTGTTATGCGGTGCACCGTGTTCCTGATATTTCTCATTATTTTAGCGTGTATCGGTGATCATTGCATTTTTAGTCTAATATATTTTTATGCGGTACACCGGTGTATCCTTGCATCGTTAGGCTAATCATTATTTTCATCCTATCTGAATCATCAACAAGTACTTTTTTCAGATCTAAAAACAAACCTTGCCATGCCTCTGTTTTTAATTTAGTCGATAAATAATTTTCCTCACCATTTTACTTGCTAATGACACCCTTTCCTTAAGTAGCATGACAAATTATACTTTCGCATTTGTCAACCATTTACATAACGATTTTTTACAGCCCTTCATTACTATATACAGCTCTTTCTGTTTCTGACCTCTATGGTTTAAATGGGTAACATTTTCTTGATTTCATTTATTTGTCTTTGCTACAGTTATATTCACGGAAACTTTAATCCTCCTAGAAACAAAATCTTTGCCCCTAAGAATGTCATCCTGGAGTGAGGATCTCATACTAAGGAATGAGAGATATACGATCGAGTGTTTCCTTATTTATCAATTATGCATATTTCATATGTCAGCAAGTAATTATCTTTCTATCAATGAAGATTATCATGAATTATGAACTATATAGACTATTGACCCAGTTCTCAGTATTGTATATCATCAGCAAGTCACAAATTACTGCATTTTCATCATGGACGAGGCATCCTTTCTTTCAATAACGTAAAATCGTGAATTCTAAATTGTTATGATGGGAATTGTTTTGTTGTTACATTGTAGCATCATTTTGAGTGTTCAGCAAATTAAGGTGAATGAAATCCTAAAAGAAATGAAATCCTAATTTTTTACTGCTAAAAGTGTATATTAGATTCATGAAATATTATGTTACATGCTGATACTGATAGTGGAAAGAAATATCTCATACTCTAATCTGATTTCTCAACAATCGACTTGATTTTGGATTATTCGAAACCAGGCCATATTCGAAATAAAAAAGCTGATACACTGCATTTCGAATAATATATCTTATCTGATTTAACCTTTTATCAAAATTTTCCCAAAGAGTGAGGTAATGTACCTGTCTACGGATCCATGGTTGTGGGTTTGAACCCGGTGGGAGCAATACTTTTACACGACATTCTAAGTGGCAAAATATTGATCCGACCCAAAAACCCGATGAGACTAATTTTAGAATCCTTTTATCTCCCTTACAAACGATCAATTCATTGTAGTAATTCCATATTTGAAGAAAAAATGTCTATAGAAACAACTGGTACTTATTAATCGAACTATCGTTAACAATTATGAAAGTGTATTCTAAATAATTACACTTAGTCTGGCGCTGTTTAAGAAATAATTACCCGTTCTGCATTTTTATATTCTATAAAAATTTAATTAGGGTTGTTTGTGGTTTTGAGAACATGAGTTCATATACCTTCTGTAACTTCATACCTTCATGAGCGATACTAACTGTTATTCTTGAGTATGTTTAAATCAACACGAATCGGACATTAAAATGTATCAACGCAATTTTTATTTTAACACTCTTAAACATGGTAAAATAACGCTCTTAACTCTACATTACCTTTGAAAAACGATTCAGTCGGTCAATTTTGATGTTTTGACAGATATAGGTACTGTATAAAAATTACTGGAGATGAATGAAAAAAAGTAACACATCATCACGTGACCGGTATTGACCAATCGAATAACGGCATTTTTGCAGGAGGTGAGATTTACATGTATACACTCAGGTCAGTTTCTTGTTCATTTCTGTAATGTTTAGGCCTTTACTAATTATATCTTCTATATTAATATAAAATGCATTTTGTGATTTAATTAAAACATGAAGCCCGTTTTGGCAGTATAGGTTGGTAGGTTGTTTACACATAATGTGAAAAACAATAAACGGGATTCGAGCGTTTCTTCAGATGAAATTTCATTTTCTCTCAAGTCTGATATCAAAAACAGCAAATTTGTTTACTTTTGTATAGGTTTGAACAAAAAGACAGGAAAGCCCGAGCTCGGCAGCCGAATGCTCGTAAATGCAAACATACTCTTGCGAAGAATTGCGATTTTTCATAGGCATTCTTTCGGTGGCGACGTATTTGACAGCGGATCCAAGAGTTGTGTGTTTTGACCGCCTTCTGGGGCAAGCTTTTTCCAGAACTAGGCCTCCGGGAAGGTATTAAAATATTTTTTTAATTTAACTGAATTAGCACTTGGATATATTCGTCAAAAGTAAATGATAATACAGTGATTTTAGGTAATAAATATTAGCGCATCAGTATCCCTGCATATATAAAGACAGTTAAGAACTGGTTCATCCTGTCATTGCAACGGATTTAAAAAAAAACTTTTTTTTTAAGAGTGTGTGATTCAGGATTTTTCTCATTTTACAAATTAACAATATTTGGATCAAATTATAGATGTTTGTTTTAATCTAAAAATTGACATTTTGTTGAAAACTCAAATCAATAACCATACAGACAAAGCATGGAAACCGTGCATTGTATGTGTACTATTTCAATTCTGATCTGTTTTTGGTTGATGATAGTCTTGAAGATAATGTACTTACATGAGTTAATTCCTTTATCTCTTTTCTTTTCTTTAAAAGAAGGACAAAGGAGTTTCACGAACAAGTGTTTTAAGTTTAAAACTATTTATTTATTACACGTTCTTACAATTTACACTGTGTCTGTGTATGTTTTGTACTTTGCACCTCGGAAGCTCGTTGAAAAACTCTTGCTCTAAAACGGGGTTCGAACCGACAACCTTCAAATCAGTCATGTTTGTTACCACTGGGCCATGGTGCCTAGATCCTTTTGTACCCATTACCTTATACAGACTCATTTTGAAGCATTGGCAAACACAGCAGATCCAGGTAAAAATGTAGTAGAGTCTAGTGGTTACTTACCTGATTGCGGATCCAAAAGTTGTGGGTTTTGGCCGCCGTTGGGAGCAAGTTTATTTTTCAGATCCAGGCCTCCGGGAAGGTATTAAAGTACGTATAAATTAAACTGAATTAGCACTTTGATATATATATACGTCAATAGTAAAAGATAATGAATAATAAATATTAGCGCATCTGTGTCGCTGATATAAGGATAGTTTCAGAAGTGGTTCATCTTATGTCTGTGCAACGTGACAGGTAAATATCTCATGTCACGGCAAGTGACCAGGTGACCTTTTGAAGGGGAGGTAAACCAATCACACACTATTTTCGTCTTGTGAATGTCTGGCGTGCGTTCAGTATGCCGAACCGTAAGCAACCGTGCGCTTACAGTCAATATGAAGATATCTCAGTGCCATAAACCATGATGTTCACGTATACCCAAGTACTTTATGCTGCACGTGAACAGCTTGGCATTTGGTCCTAAGACAACTCCGTAGCTGACTGTAAGCGATCGTTCCATACGGTTTGGCATACTGAACGCACGCCTGACCTGCTTTCAGTATGACAAACCGTATGCAACCGTACGCTTACAGCTATGAAACTATCTCAGTGTCATAAACCACAATGTTGACGTAAACCCATGCACAGCACAAGGAGCACGTGAACAGCATGCTATATGGTCCTTAGACAACTCCATAGCTAAATGTAAGAGACCGGTTGCATACGGTATATCATACTGAACGCACGCCTGGTGCCGGATTATCCAAACTATCCAAACTACAGTCTTTGTTAACTTATGTACTTGAGACGACAGTTGAGGAAACTTTAGTCTATCAATAAAGAATTATTGGTGGATGGCCGAAATTCCAGGGTTCTTTAAAGGGATACAACAATATACTTTCAGCCATTATAAACCCAACACCTTTGCTTTACCATCCAATTTGATTATCTGTTAGCATATCGCACTCAAAATTTGAATAAAGTTACATATAACTGAACACGGACTTACTTTCCTGTAATTTAATTTCAATTGATAAACATTTAGATACTAATTTGATTATCTGTTAGCATATCGCACTCAAAATTTGAATAAAGTTACATTGACTGTTTGATTCACAAAATGGCAAAACGTATAATAATAAAAAACTTATTAGTCAGTTTATCAAAGAGTAGTTTAAACATCAGAGTAATAGAGGATATCGGAAACTTTGGTGATGGGTTTTCTATATAGGTACAAACAAGTATTGCAGTGTTGCTGAAAAGCATGTCGCACAACGAAATATTTATTGTTGCTCTTTGTAGACCTTTATACCTTTCTAATTTAGACAAACAGTTAGAAGTGGTCTATCTGACTTACATGTAGGCCACGGATAATAAATAATCGGCTTATTGTCAATGAAAAATCGTCTGTCAACTAAGTACCCTAGGCACCGAAAAGTAAAACATACTATTTTATATGATTTCTTTCGCATTGGCCCTAGTTCCAGCGGGAATTGCGGGAATCGAGAATTTCGTTCGTTTTGAGACCTCCGGGCACCAATAAAACTTTTCGAAGAAATATCGATCAATCTTTTGGTATCTTCTTGAATAATATATATTAAAAATACATACGATACTTATAAAAGCAATAACTCACTTAAGCCTGTAGAAAGCGCCGAGGTTGTGCTCCATGTTAGTACATCACTAAAGTGTTTGTCTGAGTTTCGAAGCGCAGTCATTGAAAATTGAAAAGTGGGCACTCATATACATAGCAAAGATACTCTAATGTTCCGTGCAATACTTAATCTTGAGCAACTCACCTGTTTAAAGTTACGTCTTGTTTTTTCTTAGCCCACCGTCCATCGCGCATTTGTTAATGGCAGAGAATGACCGGTGCGAATGCAGAGAGCATCGTCGATATGGTTATACACCGTGAGACTGGGCTTCGTGAAGAAACACTCAGGTAAATGTATTTACAATACTTTTAATCGGCAATATAAATTTTGTTTTGTTTCTCACGTTTAAAATCGCTCTAAATGGAACATCAACCCACGCGATTATCTTATTTAAAACATAGCTTAATCAACCCTTTTCTTTATTAGACGGAGACAGTACTCGGAGATTCCGGAACGGTTCTCCAGGATCTGTGGAACCAGTCACTACATGTATGATCTAATGGTTGTCACATTTCATTGTGGAATGTTGCCGGAAGGACGGTATGGCCTAAAGTGCTAAAATACCACATTTAGGGGCAGATAACTCAAAAAGTAAGATGGTGACCCCCATTTTTCCTACGAAATTGTTTCTTTTATGCTTCTTTAAAATCATGCAAAGTTAAAAAAAATTCTATTGAAAAGTTTTGAAACTGTCACATATGCCTTAAAAAGCAAGTTATTTGTTTAATTTTAAATGTTTGACGATGTTCTGTTTTTCAAGGTACATTTGCCATTGCACAAGTGAATGTATTCCGGCATGATACAGAATGTTACTCAACCATTTTGTCATGTCTTTAGTTCAAATATCTCTACTTAATCGATTTGAACGTGGAAAATGTGACTTAAATAGACAATGTTCACTTGTGGTCTTTACGATTAAGACAACGGCTATGCTTGCCTGTGGTTGGTAGAAAAAGTAGGCCTGGTCTATAAGAAATATATCGTATCGATACACTCGCCTCCAAATTCCATAGACAACGGTTACTCGTGATCTATCCTATACTTGTAACTACATGGAATGGGGTAAACCACTGTTTTTGTTATTCCGGAGTAAAGTAATGAACACACTTCTGCCTCATCGACTGCGAATATATCCAGATGACCATTGGAAAATATTCCCAGTTCCTGCACAAGGGCCTGCTCCAGTTCACGGAGATTACGAGGGGCTGCGAGTTGACTGTTTAGCTCGGCCCAAAGGTTCACAATAATTTTGAGATCCACGACCCCCATTCCTGACCATTCAATTTCAAAAGTTAAACACCTACTCTTTGAAAGAAGTGTGAACCATTTTATAACTAGAGACAGTGACATCGCTAGCTTGTTCTAGTGACGTCACTAGCTTCTCTATACTAGACCGAAGGATTCCCCAGAAACTGCGAATTGTGCTTCCGCGCAAATAAATCCGCGTAGTAAAAGATATTAGTGAATATGACCAAAGGTTAGTAACATGGCATACCTAGATACTACTAAATGTGCTTTTATCATTGTCGACACATTATTTCATAACTGCAGTTGAACAATCCATGTCAAATTTACTTTCCTACTTTCACTTTCACATACATTTTTTGGGAAAATGTATTTTGCAGACAGGTATTTTTTCCTCAAAATATCACAAAGAATGCAAAAATAAATGGTATGTAAGATCTCACCATATAGACATAAATGATATATTAAATCAGAAACAATCCTTCACCATACAAGTATATATTTACAACATATCAGTCACAGGTTCTAACCGTAAAGGCAGGTTTTTACCCCGTAAGATAAGTATTAAAACAATCGCATCAGTCAAATAATCTCACTGTGAAGGTAAGTATTTTTAACCACAACATCAGTCAAATTTAAACTCATATGAAGGTAAGTATTAAACCACAACATCAGTCAAATATCTCACTATGAAGGTAAGTATTAAACCACAACATCAGTCAAATAATCTAATTAAGTCTAAAAATAAAAAAGGGCAATAACTCAAATATTAGGAAGGTAGAGTTATCACTCTTGTGCACTGCACTCTCCTCATAAGATCTTTTACCTAGAAATTCCAGGTTGATACCTCAAATACCCTTTTGACTTATGCTCCGGACAAAAATTAAGTCTGAAAATTCTACAAAGGGCAATTACTAAAAAAAAATAAAAGGTAGAGTTATCAATCTTGTGCACTGCACACCTCCTGAATAAGTATATCCACGTACATGTATATGTACGATGATGTATAAGTTAGAGCAATGAGAGAGAAAAACACTGTGATAATTTCTGTTCAAGATCCCTGGCAACATCTTTATCCCTTTGTTACCATTAGACTGTGTTGTGTTGCTTTTGCCCAGTTTGTTATCGGGACATCTCGCTTTAAGACATCAATAATGACAAAGTGCCGATCTGTTGACAAGTTAGGTTTTGTAATTAGTGAAATAATAGATTATCCGGTTTGCCCGAACTACTTTTTTTTGCAGCTACATAAACAGACGTTTGTAGTCGTCATATGTTTTTTGATATCAATGTTCATTTTTTTTTTGTGTTTTGTTCGTCTGTCTATTCAGCTTAATTTGTTGCCTCAATGGCGTCAGCACATTAGTTTTGTTCCAGGAGTCAGGATTGGAATCATGTCTCTATATCGTGACATCGCAATTAGACATCTGTGTCTGTTACTTGACATTAGAGTGATGACGCAGTCTCTTTTATATATAGACAAAAGTCACCCCCTGACTGAAATAGTGTCGGTATGACTTTCAACCCCCAAAAAATCAAAAATACCCTTAATTCGACCACACGCACAAACACATTTCGAAATAAAAATTTATATACTCTTCTTTTTTTTGT
>CM037779.1:19399902-19449902 GCA_021229015.1 Solen grandis
GGAAGAAATTGTTTATTTCCATCTCCTCCAAGTAAATAACTCAAAAATATGTAGGAAATGGCTTTTGAGGGTAGGAAGGCAATAAAAGAAACCTTGGTGGCTACCTGATTGTATTTACATTAATCATTTATTGGCAATGTCTGTCAGCTAAAAAGCCTGTATAAAACATAAAACTACAAATTATGCCCAGTATCTTTGAAGAATCCTCAAATTCCACGGACAATACTAATAGCGCTAAGAAATACTTAAATTCTCAAACTATAATCAAGTAGATACACATTCCACCATTACTATTTTATGAAATATTCAAGTACATGTCTAAGCTGTATTAATTATTGAATTATTACCTTAATAACTAACAATAATTGTTAAGAAATGAAATATTTGGGTAATCTTTTAAAGAAACAAGACTAATGAAATTTGCCCTTAAGAATTTAATTTATACTTAGAGCTAAGAATTGTTTGTGGAATTTGACCCTGGTAAGAGCGTCTATTGCATTTATGTTGGCATTGAGTGCGACCTTCTGCTGCTATAAGTTTGGCCACTCTAGGCACTAACCACTGATACTGGTAGAGATAGAGAGAGAACAAGAGTGCCAGTGATGCCACAATATACGCCGCCACAAAATATAAAGACCAAGAGGGGTCTTTAATTATTGCTTTTAACATTTCTGTAAGCATAACCTCATAATGAAGTCTGTAAGACCAATTAATTTAGCTGAACAGAGATAGAACCCTAAAAATGCTTCCAATATGACAGTAGGTCAAATAGCAGTATCAATTTGAATCCTTTATTCTTTCTCCCCATAACTCTTGCAAAAATCACTGTACCAGAAAATCCTTGCCTTATGCACTTTTACCTGTTTAGAAACTTGAGTTGTGTTTTAAAGAGACCATGTTTAGAAAGGCATAACTATTGCAAATATTGATGAACATCAAAGCCCCTGCTTTGTGCATATCTACCCAGTATAGTAATGACATTGCCCAAGTTTTGAAAAGATTAGGTCAGAAACATACAAGAAATTGCATTCCCAAAGCTGAAATATCAATCAGCTAAAAAGACTAAGTTTCAGGGGACACAAATCTTGCAAAAATTAATGTACCGGAAAATCACCACTTCATGCACATCTACCCATTATAGTAATGATATTGACCAAGTTTTGAAAAGATTCATTCAGAAATGCAGGAGGAGTTGCGTTCACAAGGCTGCAATATCAATCAGCTCAGAGACTAAGTTTCAAGGTACTAGTACACAAATCTTGTAAAAATCAATGAACTGGAAAATCGCCACTTCATGCACATTTACCCATTAAAGTAATGACATTGACCAAGTTATAAAAAGATTCATTCAGAAATGTAGGAGGAGTTGCGTTCACAAGGCTGCAATATCATTCAGCTCAGAGACTAAGTTTCAAGGACACAAACTTGTAAAAATCAATGAACTGGAAAATCCCACTTCATGCACATCTACCCATTATAGTAATGAATTGACCAAGTTTTAAAAGATTCATTCAGAAATGTAGGAGGAGTTAAGTTCACAAGGCTGCAATATCAAACAGCTACAGAGACTAAGTTTCAAGGGACACAAATCATGTAAAAATCAATGAACCATAAAATCACCACTTCATGCACATCTACCTATTATAGTAATGATTTTGACCAAGTTTTGAAAAGATTCATTCAGAAATGTAGGAGGAGTTGCGTTCACAAGGCTGCAATATCATTCAACTACAGAGACTAAGTTTCAAAGGGACACAAATCATGTAAAAATCAATGAACCGGAAAATCGCCACTTCATGCACATCTACCCATTATAGTAATGACACTGACCAAGTTTTGAAAAGATTCATTCAGAAATGTAGGAGGAGTTGCGTTCACAAGGCTGCAATATCATTCAGCTACATGCAGAGACTAAGTTTCAAAAGGACACAAATCTTGTAAAAATCAATGAACCGGAAAATCGCCACTTCATGCACATCTACCCATTATAGTAATGACATTGACCAAGTTTTGAAAAGATTCATTCAGAAACGTAGGAGGAGTTGCGTTCACAAGATATGGACGTACGGACGTACAGACGTACGTACGGACGGACGGACGGACGGACGGACGGAGAAGATGACGCCAATATACGACCGCCTCCGGCGGCGTATAAAAAAGGAAAAGGGAAAGACAAAGACAATGTGCTTAACCGAGGGTACTCACTTGTTAATGTCCCAGTATTTGACACGGCCATCCTTGCCTGCACTCACCATGAACCCCTCGCCCTTGTGTTTGTGTGTGATCTGAAGTTTCAAGCACTCGATCCTGAAATAAAAGCAACACACTGTCAGTCTAAACTTCAATCATAAAGTAACAGAGAGTCTATGACCTGACTGCAGAAGTGCAAACTTACATTAAAATTAAGAAATATCATAGTTTTATAAGTTTCAAGTTTTACAACAAAAAGCCAGGCCCAATGACCCAAGCTGAGACATTCATAAGCAGAATAACACATAACACATATGAAAGCATATATGAATATCAAACATATTAATGTTTGCTGATATGAAGTAAGCATATCATGACATTATTTTACAATTAAAATCCAAGGATTTCATACATAAAGGGTGATTTAGTATAAACAATTAAGGCTGTTAAACATTTTTATGTTTTAAACAAACTTTAACATTCTGAAATGACAAGACAAACATATTTGCAGTTAATATCAAATAACTTCACATTCAGAATGATGAAAAGTCAATGTGATGAACTTATTGTTATGAAAGACAAACAAACTAGAAACATGTCCACTGGACATGGATGCTCTCATTCAGTGTTATAATTTTCATTAAGTTGGGGCCATAACTCTACTTATGATTCAAATATTTTCTAACTAAAATCCCAAATGCACAACTACCCAGTTAAATGACTGTAGCTCATTGTTTGAAGATATGCACAATACAATATTTTGTGATGCAGATGGATGGGACAGATGGACAAGGGGACATCTATAAACAATGTACTGCCCCACTTTCTCCTATTCAAGGTTAGGGATGGAAAAAATAGTATTATATAATTATACAATGAGCAACGCATATCATGTTTTAATTAAATGAAAAACATATCAGATTAATATATGTTTAACACTTGGAATGATACCATGTAATAAATACAGCTCACAACACCTCACGTGTCAGAGAGTGAAAAATTGAGACTATTTCTATAAAAAGGCAAAGATCATCAGTATAAGTTTGCTTCTTTCAATTCATTAAATAAATAAAAAATATACATATATCTCAGGGCTTTTCTTCTATAATATTAATCTTTTATTCTTTCATAATGATAAAATTTATCAATATGATTAAAAGAATCAGTACAGAAAATTCTTGAAAATCAAACATCATCATCTGTTTTTTTTTATTTTTGTTTATTCATATATCATGTAAAATGTTATTTACTTTCTAAATCTAGGAGACATGTTTGAATTGACTTCTTCAGTATGAACCTGAATCTACAAAGTAACATTTTCAAGAAATTTAAACGAGGTATAAAAACTAATATCAAACTTCTAAGGGTTTATATAAACATCACCTGACTCCAAATGGTATTCTTTTGGAAAATGCAATTAATATAATATTACAGGCTTAAAAAAATGAATTATACTACATATATGTACAGGTGAATACAATACACTGGTGAGTGACACGTCCTCATAAATGTTTAGTATACTGAGTGATAATAAACTAGCAAATGCAGTGAACTACTATGTTCAAATGTGAGTAAAAAGCGATGACTTCTGCAATATTTGTTTGTCCCTAAAAATACTGTTAACAATTTAACATGGTGTTCACATAGACTTTAGCTATAAGTTGAATATGTGTATACTTAAACACTACAAACTTTTTCACACATTTCTTTTAGCATTTTTCATGAGTGGAATGAATATGCAAATATAGATTGTCATAAAATTGTTCCTTGTAGATGAATGTTGATTTTATTCCTCCACCAGACTGATATAAGCTAAAAATCCTGGCTGATGGTAAAATTGAACTTTTCTTGTGTCTGCAATCATAGATTAGTTTACAGTATATATTATAAACTTAATATTAAGTTTTAACATGCAGATTTCAAAAGGTCATTGATTCAAGTGGCAATTTTGCAATATGATGGCAGGTGAATATTTTTTAAACAAAATTCATTTGCTACCATTGACCATCAAGATGTTACAAATCCCATACCCTCATAATCATGATATACATGTGTTTATTGGAGAGTTTCTATGATATCAACTGTCATATGGCAGTGACACATTATCAGATCAAAATAAAAGTGTGATCATTGTACATAATAACATTATCAGGTAAAGAGTATTTATTTAGACCACAGGAGATAAAATCACAGCTTGTGTGGATGAATGTTTCAAAAGGTTGATCAGTTACTGACAGGGAAGATGACTCTTGCTCACCTTTGTGTGTATATATATCTTTTTCATTTGCACTTGATTTAGTTTCAAAAATTCAAATAAACACTAGAATCGCTAGCGTGATATCATCGGTTTTCACGAAAGCAATGTCATTCAGGTTCACGAGTCCCATGATTCGAAAAACATATTTCTTTGTTCAATGGCTTGTTGAATACTGTTAACAAACATTTCAACATTTTTGTCGCAATGTTTAAGCAGACCTTTTACCCAAAAGAATATTTTTGAGTATAATCTGTCAATAATGTAGTCGCAAACTTGAAAACTTTTTTACGGAATTCGGATAGTGCACATTAGATGTGTGTGTGTTGCTTTATGATGGTGACAAACGACAATTGTAATTGATAAACAAAATTATTACGAATTAATGTTGCAATGAATAACTATCATTTTCATGAAATATCGCGTTAATTTTCCAAGGAACAGAATGCAAAAAATCCATAAAATTAGACTTAATTTTTTTTTTTAGTTACAAAGAGTCTTTCAAGCCAACCCCAAAAAAAAAAATTTTAATGTTAGGTACGTAGCAATGCAGCAAATGGTTCATTCAAGTATACAAGTCGCACTAGTCAAACATTCTATTTCTTATATATCAGAATTTGAAGCATAAAACCTGATTTACAATAATTCCAAAAAAGGATCAAACTTTGGACTGCCATATAATGACCAAATCAAGTCTGATCTTCAAAAACTAAACATCACTGGAAAGAGCTTTTCAAGAACTAAAACTTTTGTTATATACTCTCAATGAAATTTTTTAGTTTTGGAGCTATTTTATCTTAAAAATTTTATTGTGAGGCATTCAAACATAACAATACATAATGTGTGAACATTTCATGACGAATAAACAAAAAATAAAGTCAGAAGCGACAAAAAACATGTTTTTGGAATTTTAATTCTTCCTAAATTTTAGTGAAGTTTGACCGTTTCTAGAGGACAAACCACGCATTTCCTAAATTGGCCACCCCATAAAATTTATGCGTATATGTCTTGCAAATCATTTGCAGCAAACAGAATTCTTCTATCTGATCTTTAACAAAAATGGATAGGTTTTACGTAGACCTACCCTCATTTGCACAGTTTTTTTTGCGATGTTCGAACATTCAGCCCTCCGTAGCTAAAAAGCTTTCAGCCACACAGACCCTCGAATCCTATCATATGTTATTAATCTATCAACTGGGAACATAATGCAAAAAAACGCATTCGAATCAGACTTCAACTTTTTGAGTTATAAGCAAAAGAATGATTTCAAGAGAAGCGCCCCCTAGCGGCAAAATGAGAAACAAAATTGATTAAAATTTTACCTTTAGGTACCTAGCATTGCAGCAAATAGTTCAATCAAATATAAAAGTCGCACAAGTCAAACTTTCTATTCTTATATATCAGAATTTGAAGCATAAAACCTGATTTACAATAATTCCAAAAAAGGATCAAACTTTGGGCCATATAAAAAAATTCAAAACCTAAACACCAATGGAAAGAGTTCTTTAAGAACTTAAACTGTTGTTCATATACTCTCAATGAAATATTTTTAGTTTTGGAGCTATTTGGGGCCGAATAAAAACACAATAATCGTAATATGACCTTGACCTTTTCATTTTTTTAAAACTTTATAATTGTGAGGCCCTTTCAAACATAACAATACATAACGTGTGAAAATTTCATGAAGAATGAACAGAAAACAAGTAACTGGTGTTGTATGCAACACATAAAGTCCCCTACCGGCTCCACCTTGACTCAATATGGTAATCAATCCCATTTTTTGCCATATTTTCACTATTTCCGTTACCATAGCAACCACAATTTTAGTCGAAGAACAAAAATAAAATGAAGTGCATAATCTACACATTGCCATCTAGTCATATACCAAGTTTCATCAAGTTTGCTTGCTTAGTTATCGCGGGAACCCATTTTTTGCCATATACCATAGCAACCACAATTTTAGTCGAAGAACAAAAATAAAATGAAGTGCATAATCTACACATTGCCATCTAGTCATATACCAAGTTTTGCTTAGTTATCGCGGGCCCATTTTTTGCCATATTTTCACTATTTCCTTACCATAGCAACCACAATTTTAGTGAAGAACAAAAATAAAATGACGTGCATAATCTACACATTGCCATCTAGTCATATACCAAGATTCATCAAGTTAGCTTGCTTAGTTATCGCGGGATCCCATTTTTGCCATATTTTCACTATTTCCATTACCATAGCAACCACAATTTTAGTCGAAGAACAAAAATAAAATGACGTGCATAATCTACACATTGCCATCTAGTCATATACCAAGTTCATCAAGTTAGCTTGCTTAGTTATCGCGGGATCCCATTTTTGCCATATTTTACTATTTCCGTTACCATAGCAACCACAATTTTAGTCGAAGAACAAAAATAAAATGACGTGCATGATCTACACATTGCCATCTAGTCATATACCAAGTTTCATCAAGTTAGCTTGCTTAGTTATTAAGTTATCGCGGGATCCAGATTTGAGCGGACAGACGGACGGACGGACGGACGGACGGACGGAGGGCAAACCTATAGTCCCCTCCGGTGTAAACACCGGTAGGGGACTAATAAAGTCAGGAGCGACAAAAACATGTTTTTGAAATTTTAATTTTTCCTAAAATTTATTGAAGTTTGACTGTTTCTAGAGGACAAAACCATGCATTTCCTAAATTGGCCACCCCAAATATTTTGTGCGTATATGTCTGGCAAATCGTATGCAGCAAACAGAATTCTTCTATCTGATCTCTAACAAAAATGGGTAGGTTTTTCGTAGACCTACTCTCATTTGTCCACTTTTTTACAAGGTTCAAACATTCAACCTCTCCTAGAACAATTTTTTTCCAGTACTCGATGATGAGCTATCAATCATATTTGATTGGGCTGTCAACAGGGGACATTATGTAAAAAAACGCATCTATATCAGGTTTCAAATTTTTGAGTTATTAGCAAAACACTGATTACATGCATTGTGCCCCCTAGTGGCTAAATCAGAAACAAAAGTGAAAAGTTTGACCATTTAGGCACAAGTTCAGATAAATGTGACTCCATGCCCAAAATTTCATAGCTGTAGCTTTTCTCATCTGGCCGCTAGGCTGGCTACAAAAATGGGTGGAATTGGAAAAATAATAAAAATAAAAAAAAACCCAAAAAAAACAAATCAACAGAAGAAGAACATGAAAAATGATAATTAGGTTTTCGCCTCTGCAGGACGAAAACCTAATTATCATTTTTCATGTACTCTTCCAACACAGGTACATAATTGTTTTCTGACACCATGTTGACCAAGTGTAAAACCAAATTAGGTGAAGTCGTTATTTTGGTCTGTCCAGGATTTATGTAACTAGTTTAGTTTTTAAATACAGATTTTATTTTGGATATTGCTTTATTCAAAGATACATAATGAAGATTAAGTTCTTTTATTTATGTTACAGTAGTACAAGGAGTATGCCCATACGTAATCACGGTACCTGGAATAATTGCCTGACTTTTCTCTATAAAATGGAGTTTTATAAGACCTTTATACGTGAATATACTGCAAGTACGAGGGCGCCTTGGTCCAGTGGTAACGTATCCTACTGTGGATCCGAAGGCTGTGAGTTCAAATCCCATTCGGAGAAAGGATTTTTCATGACCTTCAAAGGTACAAAATAATGGTCCAACTCAGGTACTGTTGAGAGGAATTAATCTAAGTTTTAAGAACTTGCTTTCCTATTGGTTCTAGAATAAAGAAGTGTAGAAAATATTGTAAACTTTTATTCTCCCAAGCTTGAATGAAACTACTTTTGGTATGCAACTGAAACCATACCATGTTGCCATAAGTTCTGCCCATGGCAAAGAAGTATAAAAGCCATTCCACTTTTGATAATGGCACTGAGGAAAGTACATTTCTGATTTTGAGTAAAAAAGGGTACTGGAATGAGTTACAGTACTCTTCCTATTTTGATTAAAAGGGGTACTGAAAAATGTAAGGAGTAACAGTACTCCTCAAATTTCAGCTAAAACTTTGAAGAGGTAGTAAATGTTTATTTTGATATTTAAATTACAAATTTATCAACAGATATTTATCACCTACTGTTGTCATAGTACAGAACTTTTCAATTTACAGTGTACTGGAATATTAACTAGCTAAAAACAGAGGAAGTGTTTACATGCAGGCAAAAACTTAACCGCATGCAAAGTGGTTTCAAAAATCAATTAGCATATGGAAGCTTTTTACTACATGTCTGATATGTCTGCGAATATTACCAAAAAAAAAAAGCATCATTTAAATCCGATTTTATTTGTGTACATAATTATCATGCATCTGTTTCATATCTTATTCATACTAATATATTTCCAATTTAAAATCGAAATATCTAAAAAGACAACAATTACTGTAACTATGGCAACAAGTTAACAATACTGTGACATTGAGCAGTCCGTCAAGAAAACACATGATCAATAAATCATTTGATAGTAATTAAAATTTGTGTTTGAATAACATACATTTTTAAAACAATTTCTACAATGACAGCCATAAACAAAATATTCCATACTCAATAAAACTGCAAATATTAAACCAAGGGGCATAACTGTTAAAGTGTTTTTTTTAAAACTTTTTCAAAGTTTATACAAAAAAGTCATGGATCATTTAAGAGCATCTGTCAACAATCAATGGCAAACAGCACTGTCATAACAAAACCACTGTAGACAGAACAACAAATACAAAATGACATAAATTTCAAAAAGAATACTGGCAAAATTTAAGGTGACACAGATTATAAGACCAAAGTATATTTCTAATTGGAGAATGGGATTTAAAAAATAATTCATAAGAAATAAAGCAGTTATTGAAAAAATATTATTTGAATTTCGAAAATATACAAACAAGTGAGAATAGTAAGTGATAAGATGACCTTAGCTAACAGATGCACCACTCAATGCAGGAGACCTGTGGTACCTGTGGTCTGCCTGTTATTAACTGGACACCACTTTTAAACTGAAATACTTTCACGGTAATGGTTAACCCCAGCACAACAACAAATCTTTACAATGACTTGTTATTATCTACTCAAAAACCCTCATGATACAGAAGATCCAACACACACACAACAAACTCCATTCTGATTTACAAAGAAGCCCTATCTTCTATATCAGACTGCATTGATAAAATGTCCTAAAAACGACATGGCTGTGGTGATATGTTTGATAATTATTTCTGTCATTTGAATAAAATATATTCAAACTACCAAATAATCTAAAGGACTTTTTTAGTGAGTTTAAAACTAACCTACATTGATACTGTCTACGAGAGAAACTTCCATGAAATGGCCTTCTGCTAACTAAACTAAATTCTCTTGAAATACAAATCTTGAAAATTACAGCAGTCCAAAATATGAAACAAACCCAAAACTATGCTAAAGGGAGATAACCTAATTTCAAATCCACCAAAAAAAAAAAAAAAAAAAAAAGATATCTACCCAGTAACCAAATAGAACCTTTGAAAAAAAAAAACAACAAAAAACAAAAACAAAAGTCTGAATAAAATATAAATTTACATTTCAGGTTTTGGTGCTAAAATATTGAACTACTTTTTTATTTATATGAATCTCCCATTGTTTTTGAACCAATCCCTTGATTTGAATCCATGACCTTGCCCTTCATTACATCCATTGACAGGTTGCTGAGATAAACACGATCTACCCTCTACAAAGAGAAGAGCACAAATTATTACCAGAGAGCAGACCAAAAGCATATTGCAGCTTCTAAATTTATACATCAAAAGATGAAGAAATCTAATATCAATAGACTGACAAAGCACTTACTGACAAAACTACAGATTAAGGAATGACTCTGGACAAAATTATTTTTATCCATTAATCTTATTTTTGACCCATGGTCCAAACTGTTGATTTTAAAACTTTTGATTCCATTTCAACATATGGATTTACCAAATAGTATAACAAAAACATGTATAACAACGTGAAACCAGGTTTTCAAGTGTCACCCCAAGCAAAACTATTTTATGAAACAGTGACCTTGAACTTGACCCTATTACCCTGAAAATCAATCCCAATCTTTCTATCCTCATAAGGTATAGATCTACATGTACCTATATCTTACAGTATCTTTATTCCAACAGGAGATATTCGATGGAAACAACTTGTTTTGTGCCCACAACATACCTATACCACATTCTAATAACCAGGTCATTTTCGTTGAAAACCTGGAAAAATGTAACGTAGTACGTAAACCATGTTATAAAAACACTAGTGCTGGGTATTATAGGCAAAAAAGATATGCATTATATTGTGATATTTAAACCTAATATTGTGATATATTGCAATATATTGTGATATTTGAACCTAATATTGTGATATATTGCAATATATTGCCTAAAATCAAAACATACATAAAAGGTGTGGACGCTTCTTTTATCTAAAGTAAATTTAAGGGATTTTTATATTTTGAGCCTTCTGTATTGGGTACCATCTCAAAATTCTTTGCCTTAACTTTTCAACTGATTTTTGACTTCAAGTTTTGGTTCAATCTTATAGTTACTATTACCACTTAATTGTAATAGCTTGTTTATACTTCATAACCACTGTGCAACTGTTCTCCTGAAGTTGTGAGATTTACTTCAGAATAAAACTAGAACTATCACTAAATGTGATTAATACCCCCGCAATACTGCTTTAGAAATGATGTAGTTATTAGGATTAAGAAGAAGAGTATGAAAAAGACATTTTTACATTAGTTTTTTTTTTCCAGATTTTTGGCCGGGTTACACAGGTTGTGCTTGACCATTGTATGAAATTGTTTTGAATTCCAACCAGTAGTTTTAAAGTTAAGCTCCGGACAAGGAAAAGTAACAAAGGGCAATAACTCTGTAATTACAATAGATAGAGTTATGGTTCTTGTGCACTGCACTTCCTCTTATTGTGGTTGACAAATGTATGAAATTGTTTTGAATTCCAACCAGTTCTTTTCAAGTTATGCTATGGACAAGGAAAAGTAACAAAGGGAAATAACTCTGTAATTACTCTAGATAGAGTTATGGTTCTTGTGCACTGCACTTCCTCTATTGTGGTTGACCATTGTATGAAATTGTTTTGAAATCCAACCAGTAGTTTACAAGTTATACTCTGGACAAGGAAAAGTAACTAAGGGCAATAACTCTGTAATTCCTATAGATAGAGTTATGGTTCTTGTGCACTGCACTTCCTCATATTGTGGTTGACCATTGTATGAAATTGTTTTGAAATCCAACTAGTAGTTTAAAAGTTATACTCTGGACAAGGAAAAGTAACAAGGGCAATAACTCTGTAATTCCTATAGATAGATTATGGTTCTTGTGCACTGCACTTCCTCTATTGTGCTTGACCATTGTATGAAATTGTTTTGAAATCCAATCAGTACTTTACAACTTATACTCCGGACAAGGTTACAAGTTATACTCCGGACAAGGAAAGAAATACAAAGGGCAATAACTCTGTAATTACTTAAGATAGAGTATGTGATATTCTTCAATAAGCGGACCGCTGGACCGACCAACCGACCGACCGACCGACCACCGGGTGACTCCTATATACCCCCCCAAACTTCGTTTCGGGAGTATAAATATACATAAATTTAATGTTGCTATATGTTTTTATTTATTAGATCTTCTTAATACATGAAAATCATTCAGCCACTAAAACACAATATACTGCCATATTTGAAATCATATTGCAATATATAAGGCAGACAAATGGTATTGCGATTTATTGCTCACCCTTAAAAAGCACCACCTCATTTAATATCATGAAAATAAACTTTCTTTAAATGTTAAGTATGAAAATAATTTAATGCTGGTCCAAGCTTAAAAAGATTTCATATTTTGTGGAAAATCTGCTACGTCACTCAGGAAATATCTGATTTCGCATGTAAATCTCTGAGTGACTAAGTCAAAACAAACAAGGTTAAACAAGAAAACACGAATGAATGAAGAATGAAAATGTTTAATTTGTTAATACTAAAGTTGATAACATTTTCCTTTTGCATTTATACGCCTACACTGTCTAGGTCACACATTTGCTAAAAATAAATGTTGATGTGATAAGCCAAAATTGTGTGAATCTGCAAAATGGGAAGCAAAATGAAAGTAAGGTTTTTAAATCCACTTATACATAATGAAAAGGCCAAAATGATGTTGAATTTTTTTTGTCATTCTGATTTACATTATTCATATCTATAAATGTATAAGACTCAGATTAATAAAGCTCTCTCTCTCTCAAACACACACACCCACACAAAAAAAAGGCAATATTATATCAGTTAAACACAATTAATGTCTCCGTCCGAGCTTAACCTCTCTGGGCCAAACCCATGGGGGTCAGATGCAAAAAAACTAGTTGCTTCCTCAGTGTAGTAAATATCATCTATTTTGTGGGCATAATAAAAAATCAATCATAACTGAAAAAAAAATTCTAAAAAGTGTCAAATTTATATCAAATCAATGGTGTAAAAAAATACAAGAAATAAATGTAATCATTTCAGTAACTAAATCACAGAAGATAGTCAAAATATATTGGAAGGAAAAAAAGTGATACTTGCATTTAATGGGGAAGATTCATATTATAAATTTAAAGATTTTTTAGGTTTGAAGTATAAAACATATATTCATAAGCTGTGACTTATAACACTGGTGGCACATAAGTGTCAGGCTACTAAATGTGACACACAATTAAAAAAGCAACAAAGTCTATCAAGTACTCATGTGTAACATTATAGAAAATCTGTCTGTTAAAAAATCAAAAGCCGCTGAAATGCCTTTTTCTTCAAAATCCTCTTATTTTGAAACATATTTGCATCAATCAAGCATATGTAAATATTTGCAAACTGAAATTTGAAGCATATACAAAAACATCCACAAGTTAGAAATATCAAACACAGGGAAAAGTGCTGACCGCAATGTAATCATATTTCACTATTAAATATAACTGATGCTCTGGACTAGGGGGAGGGCATGTCCCCCAGGTCAGTGTCCTCGGTGCCCGAACCCTTCTTCCCACTTGTGACCCCCCCCTTTCCTATCCCCACCCCTAATTATAAATTCCTGGATCTGCAACTGGACTTTATAAATAAGTATTGAATAAGTTTCTTCTGAACAGGTTGGATATATCTTTATGAGAAATGGTAATTTAACAACATATTAGTAATATATACATAGAATTGTAGATGCATCCTTAATTGGTTATAAAGGTCATTTATAGAATTTACAACACATGTTAAATCACGATATAACAGTGTGATGAAATACACAACTGTATTACTCCTATATTGAACAGGACCCATCCCACTTACCACCTCACAATAATATATAAGTATCATCAAATGAAGATGACATGCAATTTTATTGTATTCTGGCATTATTCCAAGAAATCTGACATTATTATATGCCAATAATTATAACATTCTGCTGTTTTTTACTCAATAAAATATACAATAGATAAGTTTTGTTGACCAAAATTGACCTATAGATGTATGACCTTTAGCAAGTAAATGAAAACACAAAGAATATAATTTATATATAATTACATTCAGTTATCACTGACAATCAGGACCAATACCTGCAACATAGCTTTGTTACATTAACATTAAAAAATAGAATAAAATTAGAAAAAAAAATATTTCCTTGACCTTGACACCACGCTTAAGTTTGTTATACTAAGGAACTGTTTCATGTTTTACTTGGTACCAGGATACTGAAGTTAAGGTGACAGAGAGCTGAATGTGATGTGGCATACCTGATTCAAGGTAAGCTCATGTTTCAAAAAATAAATAGAACCAGGAATTTGATGATTATGCTCTCAGATTTCTGCTTCAGTCTCCTGGCATATAAAGTATTTTTTACATGGAATTTATCCAGTAAATTGAATATCCAGCTACAATAATAATTCCTGTTCTATATTTAAAGCATAAAAAGTGCTCTTTAAAGTAAAATAATTACAGCCTTGCTTTCTCAAAAATATTTATCAGATATTTTTACATGCAGACTGTAACTCAATTTCCTGTTGCTGATAGCAAAACTTGGAACCCATGAGTCTCGCAATACTATGTTAGTAGAAAGGAAACATTATAAAACACTGGCAGTAAAATATATTTCCAGGGGATATACATGTAGTGTTTTGGTTATCAGAGAGGAAAACCTGGGTAAATTGGGAATTCATGATTGTATATATGTACATACATGTAGTATACATGTTCTATGATTATACCCAGTTGGTCATAGAACTATGGCAATCAAAAGATAATGCCTGTTGTTGTTATTGTTGTTGTTGTTATTTTTAGGCACAATAAATTCCTGGCAGACCTCTTGTAGATAAATAATAAAATGGGGTTTTGGTATGCATTCATCCAATACTATTTCAGTCCTATCTCCAAGAACTAGTCAATACACTGTAGTCATGACTACTGTTTATGTAACTGTTAAAAATTAATAAAACAGTTTTTTTCACCTTGAAAGAGGTCATGTGAGTTACAGTCTTGCAATAGATAGTGAACGCTTTAACCATCAAAATTGAATGTTAATGAAGTATACAATTGTACAATAGGTATAATGCAAATACGGTATAATATTCCAGTATAATCATTTCAACTCAGAGACACCATTTTACAACATGACTTACCGTAGCTAAGCAAAATCAGACTGAAAGCATGTTCAGTCTGAGCAGATTTTACAAGGTTCAACTTCTTGATCTCTAGATCTAAGACATTGTGTAATAAAATTACAAGTATAACTGAGCTCCATGTTCTCAAAAACACTTAAGTACAATCTCAGGCTCAAATTTGAGTATCATACTCAAATTCTATTAAAACTAATGGGCATAGATTGAGTATGAGTATGAAAATCATACTTTAAAGCACCATTTTTATTTCTGAGAACATGCAGCTAGATCAGGCTTATGTTAATTACCAGCATATTGATTGATTTTAAACTAGTCAGGTAAGTAAGTCACTTTCTGGACAGCTTTTACCTTGTGAAGAAATAAACAAAGATATGGACAGAGACAATACAACGGGAGAAGAGAACACAGTCTAGAGAACTACTGTCTATATTACAAATGTGACAAATAGGAAGCAGGAGGTATACTCTTTTGTTACCTGGCAACTTTGGGGTAAGCTGAGCTATTGAAAGCAATTAAAGTCATCAAATTAGAAAAAAAAAGTATTCTTTATTAGTAACATCAGTAATAAATTCATGCTTTATAACTTGTCTAATATATTCCATTTTCTGCAAGCAATGAAAGCAAATTATCTTATTCTTTTTTATTTCATTCAAGACAACAATTTTCCTTTTGATTTAAGCAATGTAAGTCTAACTTTTTTAGTTCATACTGGTTATAGCATAATTATACACAAATGTTGCATCTGCCACAGATTTAAGTTTATTTTGCCTTTTCAAATACAAAAAGTCATCAGTTAGGACTGATCAATGGTCTTTATTTATAAATAAATACATGTATTACTTTTGAAAAAAACTTTCATATACCAACAGTTCAGCTAATGAATATCCATAAGCAAATTTATCGCAGGATGAATTTCAATTCACTGATCTTTAAATTGTAGATGAAACAATGGATTTTCTTTGCCATGCAGACTAAGTAGAATCTGAGCAACTATACTGTATAAGGAAATAAAGGGGACTCTGATCAGAGTGATCTAAGTATCTGCTGTTTACAAAGGCTTCAAAACATGTCCATTAGCAGTAAAGGATTAAGAGGCATGATTATGATATATTTAATATCAAACTGTGCATCAAATTGTATTTATGGCATTAACTTCAAAATAAACTCTGACTTTCAGCTTATTTTTGTGAACTATACCACGTAATTTAAAATGACAGTAAAATACTATAAATACAATATCATAAAAACAAGAACTCCGCACCTGGATGACAATTCTGATCTGTTAAAAGTGTTTGAGAAATGGGCTACATTAAAGTTTTTGCACAACGGACACAACAACAATGATGAAACAAACAACCCAGGGATCATAATAGCTTGACTTTTTCTTTGAAATAGACAAGCTTAAAATCATAAACAAATTAGTTATGGGCTTGGTACAAAACTATTGTAAAATGCTTCTTTATACAATATATATATATATATTACCATGTTTCAGCACCAAATCCCTCATTTTTCAATTATAAACTTAATTAAAGAATTACTTATTAACATTAGAATAATATTTAGATGATTATTTAATTTCTAATGCTGAAAAACAGTAAAGCTAAAAAAAGGGGTCCAGAAAGAGTGGAGGTTGAGTAACACACTGGCATTTTACCAGTGAAATCCAGGTTGATCCCAGGTTGACTTGACACTGAACTTAAAGAACATTTGTCATCAGTCTAGACACATGATTTTCCTTGAGAAATTCTAGTTTCCTTCTAGATCAAAAACCACATCAATGCCACAGCCAATGAGATTTTCAAAATCAAGACTGTTTTCTGTCAAACTCTTGTAAAACAGAGCTTAATATAGTTCTGTTATTCCTGGGAAAGCTATGAAATAGTTTGTTTCCCAGATGAGTTTAAACTCACAAACCCACTAGTCTGGCCTTGTGTTCTCAAAAATACTTAAATGCAATTTCAGGCTAAACCACTATCCCTACTGAATGGAATGGGAATGCCAATGACCTGATGTAAAATGAAATTCAGAATGTTACATTCAAGCTAAGACTCAAATATGGTCATTATATTCCACATTGATTTAAGTACATATATTTGAATTTGATCCTGAAATGCCATCTTTATTAGATAAATTAGTGTTTTTCTAGAACAGTGAGCTGACTTATTGAATAGTTTGAGAACTGACTGCAAAACTATTCTATCTCCATTTGTTTCTATGTGCACTTAAATCAATAGTTTCATCATCAGTCATGAAGTTTCATATTTCATCAACAAGAGTGCCATAGAAGCCCATGATCACTCACTATATAGAGTACAGTATGCTTAACCCCTTCCCTCATAGAGGAAACCATGAAAAGACCTATGCGAACAGCATAAAACCAGATCAGCCTGTGAGTAACTGCAGCTGATCAGTTTATGCTGTTTGCTGCTCCTCAGGGTCTGGAAATGAGGATTTTGTAATTAAATTTGGTAAGGTTTAACTGTGATTTTCTGCAGATCAGGCTTTATGTGGTACCTATTGAGTGTGTAAAAATGAGTCTATATGAGGGAAAGGGTTAATTAGAACAATCCTAGTTGCTAACCGTCACCAGTAACCAGATTCATATTTCAGATACAAAGAATTCTTAAGTTAGAACTTTAGTCAATAAGTTAATTTTTTCAAGGGATCAACAATGCTTTAGCAATTTTGGTAGAGGACCATGAGGTTAACATTAGTGCAAAACAAGATTTAATTCTGAAAATTGTTTTCAGCAGAGATTACCTAAAATGACTTCATAAGGAATCTACCTCTGACCCCATCCCCTTTCTTGAGGGCCTCATTTTTTTCAAGGGATGAACTTTGTCTTAGAAATTGTGGTAGAGGGCTATAGTTATGAGGTATCCATTGTGTCAACTGATATTTAATTCTGGCAATTGATTGCATAAAGGAAGAATTTTAATTTTTTCTATATACATGTATCTGGAAACTGCTCTTAGCCATATAGGGAGCTTATTATTTAACCCTTTCTCTCATAGAGGACACCATGAAAAGACCTATGCAAACAGCATAAAACCAGATCAGCCTGCGAGTAACTCACAGGCTGATCAGGTTTTATGCTGTTCGCTGCTCCTCAGTGGTCTGGTAATGAGGATTTTACAATTAAATTTGGTAAGGTTTAAGTGTGGCTTTCTGCAGATCAGGCTTTATGTGGTACCTATTGAGTGCGTCAAAATGAGTCTATATGAGGGAAAGGGTTAAGGGAATTTAACTATGGTGGAAGACCATGAGGAGACCATTTCCACCAAATGAAATTAAATTCTCACAATTGGTTTCACATAAGGAAAATTTTGAAATTTTCTATAAAAATATAAGGAAACTTGCCCCTTAGGGACTCATTTTTCAAAGGACCAACTTTATCTTAGCAACTGAAGTAGTGGGTTATGAGTTATGACCATTTGTGCCATATACAGTTAAATTCTGACCATTGGTTTCATAGAAGAAAATTTTTGAAGTTTTCATTTTCTACATTGGACTGTTATAAGGGAACATAAAGTCACCCCCTAGAGACCTCATTTTTCAAGGTCAGTTATATTTTAATGCAATTATGTTAGAGGGCAATAAGATGGACATTTGTGCCTATTGAAATTAAATTCTAATGGTTTGTTTTACAGAAGAAGAATTTTTATTTGTTTTATATGGAATATGTTATTTTTATGAGGAAACTAGCCCTGGAGGGCTGATTTTTCAATAAATCAACTTCGTTTAACAAATTATGGTAAAAGGCTATGAGCTGGTGACCATTTGTTAAAGAAATTAAATTCTGAAAATTGGTTTATGAGAAGATTTACTTCCAAACTATTCATATGTATCTTGATAATGACTGTACATCTTGCAAAATGTTGTACATGTAGGATTTTGCTAATAAAAAGATATAAAAAATTCAAACTAAATAGTTTTGTCTGTTTCTCATGCAGACCATCATATAAATCTGATATGTATGAATTTTACATCTAATCATACTATTAGTCTTACCATTTCTTAATTATTATAAAAACAATACTAGAGAATTATAATAGCAGGAAGAAATTGTCCTGACAATAGAAAATATGACAGTCTTGTATGATATAACTGACGTTATTTCATCAAAATGCAATTGTCTGCTTAGAATAAACAAGTCGAAAACTCTTTTCCTCGATGAAAAAATAAATGGGTATTTTATACTATAGCAAGTATTTCCTTCACAAGTCTGGGCTGGATGAATTTGACAATAATAGAAGACAATGACTCCCAAGTGAGTCTCCATGTTAAAATAAATGGATCAGTGGCTTTGTCAAAGTCCAACTTTGTCTTTGTTTGTCAGAAAATTAAAATAATCTTTTCCCTCAAGTATCCTATAATCATATTTGTTGTGCAAAAAAACAGGGAATGAAAAGATGTGGTCCCTTTTCATAATATGACTTATATAACAAAAGTGTTCTTAAATTGTCAAAAATGTGACAAAAAACAGTGCTTGCGATATACTGAGGTTAATGCTTTTTTTTTTATTTACATATTAATTTATTTATAATCATGCATTTTATACAATACCTTTATTCATTATCATAATTATATCTATATATAGCTCACATATATATAATTCATGCATAACTAATATAGCTCTAAATATGAAATACACAATAGAAATGAAAGAAATTGATACAACTAAAACCTAACAATTATACTAAACAGAAAATGCTATTTTTAGTATGTTACCTTTTCTGGTGTTCTTCGATGATATTGACATACTTCCGCAGGAGTTTTGTGGGGCCCTCAACACGATACAGACAGATAGTCTCACCATAGGAGCAGGCCAGATACCCTTGACTATAGCTGACTGACATGACTGATGTCGTTTGACTGACACAGATCCATCGCAAGCATCTTCCCGTCTCGATGTCCCAAATTTTTACACTCTGTGAAAATCAAACATGTATCCTCTTCTCAGCAAAAATAATTATTTTTCTTTACAATTTTTTTTTCTATATATATGAAGTGGCGGTTACTGTAAAGAGATGGACATACTGTCTGACCAACTGGACTGGACAAATTGATTCCTATCTTCCCCCTAATTAAAAAGAGGATGCAATAAAATCAAGTAAAAGAGAAAGAAAGATGTGATAGTCATATTTTTTCTCAGACTTTAAAAGGGAAGCAGTCATCTATTTATAATTATACCACTCAGTTGTATTAGCTTACACCATGTTAATAAATTAAAAAAGCCTAACAGACTGAGAGCAACACAAGTCTGTAAAGGTTTTGTCACATTAAGTATGTTCACATACTATTTCATTAATACAGTCTCTAGTGTTGCCAGGTAAAGGGTTAAGTGACAGATAAAAATACCACTCAAGGCTAAATACTGTACTGTAATGTCATTAATTTTTGCTGGCATCAAATTTCGTGGAATCTGTAAATAAGTCAATTTCGTAAGCACATATATTTGTGTATTCATGTTTTCGTGGGGATGATATTCATGGAAAAAGTCATCCATTTAATCAACATTTAATCAACAAAAATTTGTCCCTCCACGATATTAACCCTTTCCCTCATATAGACTCATTTTGACGCACTCAATAGGTACCACATAAAGCCTGATCTGCAGAAAAAAACAGTTAAACCTTAACAAATTTAATTATAAAGTCCTCATTTCCAGACCACTGAGGAGCAGCAAACAGCATAAAACCTGATCAGCCTGCGAATTACTCACAGGCTGATCTGGTTTTATGCTGTTCGCATAGGTCTTTTCATGGTTTCCTCTATGAGGGAAAGGGTTAAACATTTTGTAAAACAGGGTGCCATACAACAGGACAACACACATGACTTCTATATATGTAGTTCCCCATTATGACTCTGTGAAGTGAAGGTATATAAAGACAGGCAAGTGTAAAGGGAGTGAGAGCTATATAATATCCTACCTTGTCAGCGGACCCTGTGATGACTAGTTTTCCCATCTCGTCAATGTCTATAGCAAACACTGCAGCAGCGTGACCCAGGAGACTGTTGGCAAGGTGACAGCGGCCAATGTCCCACACCTTCGCCTGGAGCATACATGCAGTCAGGAACAAAAAAGTAATTAAAATATATGATGGGCATTTACACAAGATTTTTCTTTGAAAGAATTTTCTGATTTTCACATGCTGTATGTTAAACTATGAGCTGAGTACGAAAATCGAAGAAAAGATAGGTCCCTATGTTCATTTTGGTGTTGCATTGTTTTATTACAAGCTATTTTGAATTATACAAATTCTCTTTAAAAAGTGAAAAAAATATACAAATAGAAGTCACATATACTAATAGATAACTTGTGATACTTTATCTGTTTAAATGGTTTCAATTTCCTCAGGTACTATTTTTACAGAAACAGATAAAACAATTCCATTTTTCAAAAAGAAAAAGAAAAATTGTTTCATTTTCAAACACTTCTTAATTTTAACCAAAAATCTCCAATAGATTTTTCTTGAAAATATTCATTAAAAGTTGCTTTAATAATAAAAAAAATGAAAACATGTTTAAGTCTCATTAAGTTAACTTAGGAGAAACTGAGGTGTCCTATGGTAACTCGGTGGTAAATGGTAGGTAACTCATTCATCTAAGAAGCACTTTAAGCAAACTGGAGTTATTGGCCATAGACAATTTGGTTATTGTCTGCAATAGTTACCAACATTTTTTTTCCTCTTACAGACTTATGTTTAAAACTCGTTTTTTTTTAAATGGCTGTTCTTTTAAAGAGCTAACAGCCATCCATTCTGTGTCTGACTGGTACATGTATGATTAACCTCCTGACTACATCTACAGACCAATCAAATTGTTTGTCTGTTATCAACATTTATTTGTCTGTTTATTAATTTTATGACCCCTCCTGCCTGTGAGGCACTATAGTAGGATGAGCAATTGTAAAACTGTATACACAAATGACGGAAGTAAGACAAAGAACAGATATCCTGTTTTCTACTAAACACAGTGGCACTGTTTTATGCCAACATTTTAACATCTATTCTCTTGGAAATAACATACTTTTTTCAACTTATGTTACATTACAAAGTTGATGTTGAATATAAATTATAGGGGAAAATAGCATATACACTGAAATAAATTTATATGTTAAAAGTTTTTAAATAAAAATGTTCAGCTCAAATAAAAAGATAATCTTTAAAGAGTAAAGAGTAAACGTATTTTTGATCACTTAGGATACTAATCTACTATCATAAATAATGTCTTTTTTATCTAAAAGTCAAATTAAGGTGGTAGTGGCTATGTCCCTCTCTAAAACAACTACCTTCATACAATGGCTTTTTAACCATGTTGCTCACAAAAGTCATTGTATAGAGCAAAGGTACCCTTGTAAGGGCAGTAACTCTGTGTGGAGTTTGGAAATATGTACCGATTTATCCTGTGATCCTGTGACTAGTGTATCGTTATGTCGCACCAGGGCCCATATGGGACCCTGATGAGCAATTATCGTCTTTGTGCACTTCCCTGTCCGTAAGTTCCAGACCTGAAACAAAAGTAATACAAATGGTAACATGCTATTTATTGTATGCAACTGGTCATCTTCAAAAAGATGAGAAACATATCAGACATATTCTGTGAACCAGCTGCTTTGATCCTTTATCTGAAATAGACATATATTTTGTTATGACACTTGGGCAAAGAGCTGTCTGGGTCTCCTCATTTTTCAAATCCCAGTATGAACACTAAGGTTTTTCAAGTAAGGAAGCCTTGCAGCTCGCTTGCAATAGTTTACTTTGAGACTGAAAAACTATCACGTCTTTGATTAACTTGAAAACATCACTTCTCCCAAAATGGTAAGGATGGAAAATGGTAATAGTTAAAGGTATATAGTGTAAAATAATGTTATTTATAGGTTACAGGTATGGAATTAAAAAAATGGAATTCTTACTACGGTGTACAAGAGTGTTGTCTGGAACACATGTGTCACCTGCTGAGGCATGATGGCAAAAGTATGACAGACAGACAGACAGACAGACAGACAGACAGACAGACGGAAGGACAGATGATGAAAAAGTGATCCCTATATGTCAACTCTTACAACAGGTAACACAAAAATTGAAGAATCCCGATACCTACCCTGATGGTACCATCAAAGGATCCGCTGATGAGAAGGTTGTTGGTGTAGAAGTTTAGGCACCACACTCCTTTCACGTGCCCCTTCAGTACGTGCTGACACTTGCCTGTCTTGAGGTCAAACACACGAATTGTCTTGTCCAGACTACCACTGGCCAGACGTTGATTGTCGAATACCACACATGAGACACTGGGAAAAAAACAGAAAGAATTTTGCATTTATTGTAGTTTGTAAATTATTATATAGGATGGATTCTTTCTAAGGGAAGTATATAAACATGCCTATCATTATAACTTAAGACTTTTTTTTGGAGGATTCCTATTCTACTTCTATTCTAAATTAAGAAGTGTACTGGATGTTTGTTTAAAACCTGTGCAATACTTATTAATAGATTCAACTTTATTCTGATAATTCTTTGGTCTTATGTAAAAATTCTAGTTACTTAAAAATTTAGAGGCAAGAGGCATTTACAGAAAGATCAAGACATTGTCATCGAAATATGCAAAACTTTTCCTAATGATAGATATGAATTAGACAAAATTAATTCAGTAGACTCCATTGTAATATAAATAACATGAATTACAGTAGAACCTCAGTAAAATGAATTTGTTTGAAATTGGCTGAAAACATCGAAATAAAAAATTTATCAGAATTTTGTTAATGTATTATCATATTCCTTTTTGTAATCATTGTAAGGCATATCATACCAAATATATATTTATTTCCCTGAAAAATGAAGCAAAGAGTTCCGTTGAAGCTAATTACCATTAAATTAAATATATTTATATCATTTGTAAAACAAGTTCTATAATTTACACTAAACCTCTTGACAGTTCCTGGATTGGGATAGTACTTTGCACCTGGGACAGTCAATAAAAATCTTAACTCAATGGAGTTCAAACTCAAACCCTTCAGCCATGATATACCAATGTATTATCCTCACAACCATAATATTCCACCATTATTTTCTGGTCTATACTGGATCATGATTATTTCAACAGATAGTCTGAACATGTTCAATATAATAGGATTTTCCTACTCACTTGTCTGTATGCCCTCTGTAATCGGTGATTTTGCACTTCCCATGTTTCCAGTTGACCCTGAGATACTTATTCTCACGGTAAAGCTTCTTCCAGTCCGGATTGTTGTCGACTGGTACCTCCATCTTCACTGTCTGACATTTTTGCTTCCAGAGGTCATTGTTGTTGGCAAGATCATTCCAAGTTTTACTCACCTTGGAAACAAAATAGTACCGTAAGTCATAGATTAAACAAGAGCTTTCACTTTATAAATGTCATAAAACTACAATTACCTCTCAAGTTGATTAATACCCTCCGCATCTTGCCTTGTCTTAATGTTACATGAGTGTAGGATGGGAATGGCAAGACTGTATAGATCTCAACGAGCATGATTTCTAAATATCTCCAACTTCTGTAAAGTGGGGGTAAAAAAAAAATCTTCAAAACCACTGTCTTCTTCTTTTATTTTAATAGCTAGCAATCATTTTCTGATTATTATGGCCATGTTTTAGATCTTACGGTCAAGAATTTCCCATGTGTGGGTACTGATTTTTGCTGAAGAGACAGCATTGAAAGAGACAGTAGTTGGATACAAGGAAGTCCGGGTGCGATACCCTAGCTCATTTTACGAATAGACCCCTTGGTTCTTTTATGTGCCCGGTGTATAGCACTGATACACGGGAGATAAGTTCCTGTTTAGAACCAGTACTGAGTACTCTGAGTTCTCCTAGCAACCCCATTTTGCCAAATGCCAGGCAAAGGTGCATCTGTACCAATTTTATTTGTCTTTGGTTTGACGCAGTCACCGGAGGAAGTGCACTGGCTGGGATTGAAGCCAAGACCTCCCATTGAGCTGTTGTGTCGGTCACTTTGTCCTTGGTCATAGTACAAGCACCCATACAGCCACTGATTTACATTGTCTATTTTTATTTTCAAAAGCGTATCATAAACTGGATTTGAAATATTGAAATAAAGGGACATGGAACGACCACATGATATGATATTAAGACAGGATGCAACAAATTTCTTCAAAAAATGGAAGAGAATAATAAATGTGTTTATTTTAATTACAGAATGGAGAATGGGGAAGAACTAACATGGAAATAGCACGAGATACATTCATTTATCTCCCTTGACCTAATAAAGAAAAATAATGAAAAAAACAACTGCAGATATCACTATGAATTCAAAATCTCCAGCTGTATTCTCATTTTAATGGTGGCTTTGTATTCTATTGTGCCTTTCAGAAGAGCAATTTGTAAACTGTATAATTTTTTAACATTTAAATGACATAAATAGCAAAATGCATATTCATAGCCATAAGCAACAAATATTGAAAAAGTGATATTAGTAATTAAAAAGCACAGCCCATTTTAAGAATTTATCCTTATCATTTTCAGGCAGATTGAGCTCCATGATGATCATGTTTAAAATTAACCCTTTACCTAATGATCATCCATGACTATAAAAATTATGTACTGAACTAAATATGGTAACAGTATTAATCTTATGATTTTCGATGAGATACTGAAATATATCAGTGAGACATAATTCATATCTCACTGTTGAAACTGTGAGTGATACAAAATTTTTGTTCCAGAGCTGTTCTTTGAAATATATAGCAAAGTAGAACGTAAAACAGATAAAGATTTCCATGATGTCACGGTTATGTCAAATAATTCGACTTGATTTGGTGCCATTTTTGGTAATGTCTGACTAGTTTAATGCAAAAACTATAGAAAACAACATAAGATAAAAAGAAAATTTGTTTGTTTTGAGTGAATATGGATATATATCTCATCTCAAAGTGATACAATTTTCATATTTTCCCTTGTAAAAATATTGTAATTGTGTTACTAAAAAATTCCATATTCACTCAAAGCAAACAAATATCCTCTATATATTACAATGTATTTTCCTTAGCTCTGTTTGAAATTTTAAATGAGTATGTCGAAGGGTGAGAGCGAACCTAAAAGTGCTTATATATATATTTGCACTTAGCATGGTTTCTCTCTCACCCCTCAGTATGAGGTAATGGATTGATAATGTTCTAGTTTTGTATAGAAGACAAAATTAATATTTTCTTACTTTGCAACAGGTGAGTATTTCATCCACTGTCAAGTAACCAAGAATTTTTTGGGAAATGTGGTGCGGCAGCAGGCCAATGAAGTCTTTCTGTCGCCTTGCCTACAAGAAAACATCTATACTTCAATAAATAAAGATGGTATGTGACATACATAAGATGCAATTTCTCATATTTCCAAAAGAAGAAGGTAAGCACAATTTTTATACATAGTGTTCAATAAAGTAACTACAGCTATCTCTTCCTTAGAACTAAAGTGTGTTGGCTTTATGTTTGTTTGTTGGGTTTAATGCCCCATACAGACAGATACAGTACTGCAACACTGCTATTCAGCCATATACATTATTGACTTTATGTTTGTTTGTTTGTTTATTAGGTTTAGCGTCCCGCCGATAATATTTCAGTCATTTGGAGACAATGTCTACTTGAGACATATAATTAGTGCTGCCACACTGCAATCATTAATTACATTGGTATGCTCGGCCTTATATGCGATCAAGTAGGGCAACAAAATTTTACGACTTTGGTATGTCGTGTTAATATGGTATTAAAGTGTTAAAGGGGGGGAAAAAAAGACATAATGGTAAACAAGGCCATGAAATGTGAATGATGCGGTTATATATAGACCAAACCTAAATTCATTTAAATTTGATATATGGATATAATAACTCAAGTTCAGTACCAGATTATTAATCAACATGATATTGATTGATCCAGGCCTGTTAACAAGTGTAAATATACAGCAGATCTGCAAACATGATCATTGCTGGCCCACCCACACATCGATCTCCTTTAGCAGCCATAACTGGCCTGGGGAACAACAAATGGTTCCTCACTACATCCTTGTAAAGCCCACTACTCTGGATCTGCAATTTTCTGTTATTAAACTTGTTGCAAAATCTTAACCTTCAATTAAATGACCACTTTATCCTCCTGCAAAAAATAATTCATCCTTCTTCCACAAATTGTAAGTACATATTGTGTTTTGGCTATATAGTTTTATTCAGTATTTAAATCTGTTAATGGTACAATAAGGATTGGATTTGTGTGTGTGTGTGTGTGTGTGTGTGTGTGTGTGGGTGGGGTTATACAGTATGAGAGTATTTCAGACTATAGAAATTTAAAAAAATAAATAAAAAAAATAATAATAATCCTGTTAGAACAGCTACCTAAACATGCATCCTAACATAAAAAGCCACAAATAATTGGGTTATTTATATACCTCATAAAGTTGTTTAAAACAGGGTCTATGACCCTAAATTCTGTATGGATAGGCTAGAGCTCCTAAATTTTAACTCATGATATATTTCACACAGTTTGCTACATTACAAAATAATCTAGAGTACAATTTACAGTCTCATTCTTTATCATCATGTTTCAGATTGACAACAATAATTTTACAGTAACTTGTCATATGACAGGTGCTGATGAAATCTAAAAACTGAAATAGTAAATCTCCAACAAACCAGAGTGGATGTAATTCAACAATGTCCTTTGCCTATACAGTATTTAAACTCTGATTCAAGAAAAGCAAATTTTCAAAGTGATGTTTGACATAATCTATCACATGTTGTAAATATTGTTTCATTTAATTGTCCATATGTAATATTGATTTATGTGAAATATATTCCCAGATAAAGACTTGACTAACTAACTTACTTATTCACTGAATCTATACCTACTTCACAGACTATCATTATATTTTGCAATACAAAAAGGAAATACATACCAAACTTTATTGAGATTTTGAAAAATCATGCATTATAAAATAATATATTGACCATTTTAAACTTTAAAGTCCTGAATCTGAGTCTAGAGTATAGACTCTAAAGATTGATAAGTTCAATTTAAGAAGTATAAAACAAAAAACTTACAGCAAGGAAGCTTGAGAAGAAATAATGCTGTCTAGGATCCAGCTTCAGCAAAAACTTATGCAGAAACTCATTACGCTTGACATCTGAAACAAAGATAGGAGGCTGTTAAAGTGATTGGTAGACATTATGAAAAGTGCCTGTTTGTCTGATCTGAATGGTGATTTCTATTTTGGTCCTGTGAATATTTCAATACAGTCTGTCCGAATGTCCGGTAGAGTTTCCAGCAGCAATGTTTGCTATAATACACATAAGAGAAACCTGTGTTGAAGTTTTGAAAATTCATTTAATTAGCAGTCTCTAAAGATTTCATGGTAATAAATTGTTTAAAACTTAATGAAATAAATGATAAACAATAATGAAATCTTGTTGTTTGAGTTCGGTCCTGTGAAGTTAATATCTGTCCTGTGAATCTTGTTAATTCACAGGACCAAATGTCCTGTTATCCCTAAAAACTTTTCGGAATATCTGGATTGGCCTGAATTATGAACAAGAATTTTAAAGTGATCAAATTGAGGGCTGACCATGAAACTGCGGTAAGAGCATATAGAAATACAAGAAGATGGATCAGTTTCATTGTCAGCCCTTGAAATAGACTGCAGGTAACTTGTATGTAATTTTGCATCAGTGAATTATTGGAACAAACCCCTCTAGGTTAAAATTCCTTTGACCCTCCCTAGGGCAAAGTACTAGTCCAACCCTAAAGATATATCAACAGGAATTACTTTTAAGTTGTATGAACTTGTTTTCCTATCAACATGAAAGAAATAAGCTCAAAACTACTTAAATCACAGCTAAGAAGGTAAGTTGAGAGCAATACTGTGGTCATAAATGTTTCTTGTTATAGTCTGTTTCCTTTAACCTTATCTCAGCATTAAACAACCTCTCTAGGCATAGAGAAGTTTGACCTTAGTGACTTTATATGTAAATGGTGAATTGGTGCAGAGATACAAAACCTTTTACTGAAAAAGCCAGGTTTTTACTTCATTCTTACCCACTCATAACATAAAAATACAAGATCAGACTGAAAACAATTCCAAGGCTCATTCACTCACAGAACAGGTTTACTGTGTGTCCTTCACTTTTCAAAAGTTTTAAATTTTAAAATCTTAATGTGTTTTGATTCATTGGCACACAGTGTGAACCCAAATCAGAGAGCTTTTGGGAGGAGCTGTCTAATTAGGGTCTCCTCTGTTTGCTCATCCAATATTGTAGCTCAGATTCTATACAGTCTGGACTGCAAAGAAAAAATCACTGTTTCTTAGTACACCATTGAAAGTTCAGTAAATTAATATTCATTTAGTCATAAATTTGTACGTGAATATCATCAGGTAAGAAGTTAAATCATAAATAGCTTGATTTCCATGATTATACACTGCTGTGTAGGTCCAATAAGGTCATGAATAAGTCAGGGAACTCAGCAGTGTTAACAAGAACTTAATATAGCATTTTGATTCTTTAATGGATATGTAATATGCATATGCCTCTTTCATGGAACCTTAAACACACCTTTAAATCATAATCAAACATTATGTTATCATATCCATGCAAGTCTTAGCTGAAGGTTCCAAACTTAAAATCCTGGTACAGGAGTCATAAGCCTTGAGACATATATACTAACTTTTTCCTATCTGAACTAGTACAAATATACAAATCCCTACTGCCTTCACTTGATTCCATGTTCAAGCCAAGTAATCTGTCATTAAACAGAGATAATCCAGAAATAAATGTGTAAATACAGATAAATCACAAGGGCATGGCATGTACATCAAGTTCACTAATCTGACCAGCGTCTATGTAAACTACATTAGCTAAGGAATCAATACTAAGGGCAAGTCAAATTTGCTATAGCCTCTTATAATAAATACTATTAAATCATTTGCTTGAATCTACCCTTAAATGCTGGGTACCAAGAAATAGCTGTATCGTAACAAATAACAATATTTCAATCTTACAAATTATTATCTAAAAATTTTCTATATGGAGATCCCACACATTCTGCTCCCAGGAGGGGGTCCCCTGACTCATCACCTCTTACTGGAAGTGTCAATTGGGTCACGAGTACCCTGCCCTTCTAAAATCGGAGTACTTAGCTCCTTGGAATGTCATGAAAGAGACTTGCCTCCAACAAGGTTCAAACCCACAACCATCAAATCAAGTCATACAAAAAGCTACCATTGGATTTTGGTGCCTTGCTTTGGTCCCTGAGTCAGCATTTGAATCACACATTTAACTATCTTACCATGCAATGGTTAAGGTCATGGGTTTAAATCTGACCTGACTGTCAGGGAATGGTTTACAAAATCACATGATACACATTGATCATTATCACTATTTACATTGAAAACAATGTGTCATTTATTTAATAAAAAAAAAAAAAAGCGTGCAAAAAATTGGATGTATTTGCACTTATAAAGTAATTGTCAATCACTGTAATATTCATTGCTGCATTGAACACCCTTACTTTATCATTTGTTGGAGAAAGGGAGTATGGAGAGGCAATAAATTCTTCATTTGTGCGTCACTGTATGTCTAGATCACTTGACAGTACAACTTTTATATGGCTGGAGATAAGTGACAAGTGTTTTGCACGCATTTTGTAAGAGCTGATCATGAAAAGTAGGATATGCTATTTTAAATGTTTAAACAATGTCACAGACTCCACTTGAAAAACATAACATTGAAATGGTTTTAAGATAAATTACATTGCTTCATTGATCTGCCATGATAAATGGACTTATGAATTATGTAAATATAAGCTGATTTGCATCATGCAGACTTATTGCTGACATTATGAAGAATGGTGTGGTCATGTGGTGAGGAAAGACCAGCAGTGCATTCAGTAACAGCTAACAGTCTCTCATGTTAGATAACAGTTGCAAGTTGCTACCCTGCTTGTATTCTATATATTGCAATATAATAGCGATGCGAATGGTTATGTCAGCAAGTGTAAACTGAACTCAGACTAGGAATATTGGATGATAAAGGATCTGGACCCATGTGATGTACACTTCAGGTGTAGAACCATGCGGCTGGCAAATAAAAAAAAAAACATAATAAAAACATGGAATGCCATAATAATGTTAATGAAATCATGGGCTCTAATTCATCAAAAAGTTCAGTCAATATCTTTGACTCAAGACATGGAAATTTGCAAAGTAGTGTTTTACTGTCAAATACATACAGGCAATAATTAGAACATTTTATGTTATATTTGTACATTTCATTTGAAATAAAATGTTTTAACTTTAAACTTAATTTAATTCACTAATAAAGAAGACACTGACTGTTAAAAACTTTAAAGTTAAAGTCTGAGTCTAAAATACAGAGATACAGGAAATTAATTAATTAGTGACCTGGTTGCTTTGCATCAGGCTCTGTGTTCTCTAAATACTTAAATATGATCTCAGGCTCAAACGTGAGTATCATACTTAAATCCTTATTGAAACTAACTGGCATAGTTTGAGTATAAGTATGAAAATCATACTTAAGTATTATTTTTATTTTTTTTAAGACAGTGCTGTCATAAGAAAACATTTGGCTTGGAGTTCTAGACAAAGGATGAAAATCAGATGATAAAGTTCATTAAGACTATCACTAAAGGTGATTTTTATCCCTACACCCCACCATAACTTCATGTAATGAAAGTTTACTGGACCTGACATGAAATATTGGAACAGGACGTAATGGGATGCATGATTCGTTATAGCCCTCACTTCTGACTAGCTGGGGTATACACTATACATGTAATTATGTCTTGCTATAGATAAACATGCAATATGAATAAAATATTTGTTGGTGAATTAACTTTGTGCTTATGAATATGAATTTAATATTGTTCATGAACACAGATTTCTAGTAATGTATACGGAACAGGCAAAAATGTTCGCACAGGATGCCCAACCAACCAATTAATCAACATACTGATTCCAGTATACTCCTGTAAACATTTGTTTGTGGGTGTTTAATTATATTATTAAGTTTCATATTCATATGGCACAGTTATATATCGATTAACTACTGAATAGGGAGGACCAAACAGTAAATAAAGGTAACTAATTAATTTGAATAATTGATAATATCCCTCACCTGACCAAGAGTCTGTGTACCATTTGAACAACTGCAGGCCCTCTTCAGGTACCTTTGTCTCCATGGCAACTTCAGATGCACTGCCCTGGTGACAACATAAAAAGATATGTAAACATGAAAGATGCCTAAATGGAATTCCGATTCAAAGGATATTAATTATCACATACTGGGACAAAAAATTACAAAAATTGTCATGAAAGGCGTCGTTAAAATAATTATTTTATTTTTTATGTCTGGATATAACTTTAGAAACTTGCAAACCTGTCAAGAGTTATAAAAATTGATGTTGATCTATTTATCTCTGTGACCACACTGTGATTACATTGATTCCATACGACTTTGACAAAATCTCAAAGTTTTTTATGAGTAATTTTTACTCAAAATGTCTGATGCTGACTTATTACAACTTCTAGCCAAACTAAGGCGTGAGTTTGAGTCCCGAAGGATCATTCTTCAGGAGGACTTCCAGCTGGCTTGCTGTAGTCTGTGATTTTACTATGGTGTCCCTATCTACTGAGGGTGACTTTCTCCACTTATAATTAGTTGGACATTGGTGTACGAGTGAATATTTTTGCAGCAACAGCAGTTCCACACAACAACATATATATAAGAGCTAATGTGATGATATAATATAAGACATGATCAAATATTTACAGGTAATAACGTGAATAGTATTTTATTTTCATGAAAATGCATTTGCACTTCTGCACTCGTACAGACCTGGTAACTGATAGATCATCATCATCAACATCAACAATAACAACATCATCAAGATTATCATCATTGTCATTATCACTAATATGTCATTTTTAATTCTACCTACAGGTACCTTATGTTTGACTTTGACTTTCTTGTTTTTATTGATGGACGCGTCACTCTGATGTGTGGAGGACTCACTGGAATACCTATTGGCAACCTTGGAGTAAGTGGAATACTGCGCTGTGTTTGCAGATTTACCCAACGGTGTTCGTCGAGGACTGTTCTCATCTTGTATATGTCTGCGCACTGGCATATCTATATATCTGAGGTTGAAATAGCAATACTTTTGGTATAAATGTTTAATATTAATTCTTATCCAGATGTGATGGGGGAACAATTGAAACAGTCGCATCAGGAACTTTAACTTGGCCTCAATCCCATCAAACTTTCTTAATGCTAAGATGGCATTCAATTATTCTTGATTCCAGAAAAAAAATATATTTCATTTTTTGACAAATATTGTGTATGTCAAATTAGTCCTTTACTTAAATATTTTGATATGTAAAATATTGGAATGTGTGCTTTACCTTACCTAAGACTTTGAGTCTTACTAAGAGCTAAGAAAGGTTTTTGGGATTGCAGCCTTGATCAGCTGCATTCTAATCTGGTTTTATATTGTTGTATTTACCTTTTTTTCAAGGTATGGTATTATATAAGGATTATCATAAAATGCCCTTAGAGTTCCATCCTAAATATTTCTGTCGAGGTCATGGTGAACCAGTGGTTATGTACCCTACTGTGGAACTGAAAGGATGCTGGTTCAAACACTGCTGGGGAGCAAAATCCCTGGCACAAAATACTGATCCAACCCAGGATCCACTGAGAGGGATTAGAATAGATTTTAAGAGTTTGTTTCCCAATCAATGGAAAATAAATGATTTTAAACTATTTAAAATTAATTCAAATCATAAATGATAAAACTGTATGACAAGATTACAGGCAGAATAAGACTCTTGACTATATTATACTTTGAACATGGGCATCCTAAAAATGGAAAACTCTGAAAAGTGTTGGATGATAATAGCTTTCTGAAAATTAACTAATCATAATTATCAGGGTTTGATTTAATTATTCATTTACATTAAATATAAACTTTCATTCATCACTTTTGCAAGAATTCTCAAACAATTGTAACATCTTATATATATTTTAGATGACAGCAATATGTCTTAAGACTTCAAAAATATATTTCAATCACTAAATACCCATTTAAATGATTAGCAAAATTAAGAAGAAAGAAAAACTGCCAAGTACTTTGTTAGTTTTTGAAGAATAACATGCATCAACATACAGGCCTTTATTCTTTGGCAAAGATATCATGTAAATACATGTATCCCAATGACATTGACCAATCATGATCTAGAGTTATAAAGATCCTATCTTAAATTAAAGATTTTTCCCAATAAAAGTGAAACATAATTTAGTAATATAATATTAATATCAACAGAATATCAATATCTAATTTTCAAATATTTTTTTATGGTTTAGATATTTTACATTTCATGTAAATAAGTCATACTAAACTTTGTTAATTGCATGCAACGAAATACTAAAATACACAGTAAAACAATGTCAATGTTTTATAAATAATGCTAAGTGTCAAAAGCAGCCATTGTTATGTATCTCATCCACAATGATATGCACACACCATGCAAGAAATGACAAAATTAAATAATCATTACAAAGCAATATCCAAACCATTATATAAGTTTAATCTACACATAAAGACAACAAAATTATGCACCAACATACCTTTACTTCAGTTAATTATTACAATAGTTATGAAATCGTATGCATACCTTATAAATGATGAACTACGACTTCACAAGATAAAAGTTCATTATTTTCAGAGTGAAAAAGGTGACATAGAATTTAAAGATCTTACATCACATTGTTAGCATAAGATTACTTTTCATAAAAATTATCAGAATATCCAAAAAACCAATTAAATAATTATATAATAATTTACATAAGTGATAAAATAAGAATGGTATATAATGGATTAGCTGTCCTTATTAGATATTTATATAATGTATATGTCAGATGAAATATATGGCATAACTTCTACCAACACAAAAAAAAAATTAAAGTCGCAAAAACAAGAATGGAAACTCTGTCTATAAGACTTTCAAAGGAAAAGGGGATAAAAAATGATATGACAGAAACTATATATTAATTGATATAATGTAATTTACTTCCCAGTGATCAAAAGTACATGTGATATTTTATTTAAAAAAAAAAATCTCTCTGTCAGACAAAAAAGCCATAATTAAAAACTTGTTTAAGAAAATAAATTCGAAAAAAAAAAAAAAAAAAAACTGAGTGAGCATATAATAGCAACGAATTCTTAATGTATACATATACGGTATATATAAGTATGGAAAAACCAATATATACCCGGTACATAAAAGTTAGCTGGAAAACCCTACTGTGAAAAGTTTGAAAAAAGCTGCTTTCAAAGTGAAAAGCTTCTCTCAGGGTGATTAAGCAATATAGTTATTTATTAATCAGAGTAAAATGAATGCAGTTCACAAAAATCATTGAACAATCAAACGCTATGGGAGATGCTGATGATGAAAACTCTAAAGTAAGAAAAATGATTATGAGAGGTGATCCAAAATTCATAATTCCCATTCAAATGTTGTATAAAAAAAATTATCCATATATATGTATTACATTTAAACTTCAATGGCTTTATCAGTTGACATCACTGGTACTTGAAAACAAAATACCATAGAAACAGCTTAAATTAGATTTTGTGGAAAGGTAAAATGGGAAAATAATAATTAAAAGTACTAAAATGGGGAAAATAGGGATACTGAATTTTAATTCATCACATGAAAAAAGACAAGAATTTTGTAGCAAATGCTTATACATAAATAATAACTGAGGGCTTGGTGCAAAAACTAGTGGCACTGCTTAACCCTTTCCCTCATATAGACTCATTTTGACGCACTCAGTAGGTACCACATAAAGCCTGATCTGCAGAAAACCACAGTTAAACCTTACCAAATTTAATTACAAAATCCTCATTTCCAGACCACTGAGGAGCAGCGAACAGCATAAAACCTGATCAGCCTGCGAGTTACTCGCAGGCTGATCTGGTTTTATGCTGTTCGCATAGGTCTTTTCATGGTATCCTCTATGAGGGAAAGGGTTAACTGATGTGTAGCTTGTTGGCATGATTTTGTACCAAGCCCTGGGAATGCTTCTAAATGATGAATTAATATTCAGTAATACAAAAGCTATAAACAACTACGTAATCCAAAACTTGAAATATTACAAAGGGTTCAAATGCAAGAGACCATGCAGTATAAAGGTCAAGAGATGATCTGACTACCAGTTTGAAGAGGATTTTGTTTTTTTACCCACCTTCCTGTATGTCTGTGAAACAACATGCAGAGTAAGTCAAAACAGGGAAGATAAATATTGTGAGTGGAATACACATGTATATATAGCAGAATCTTGAACTGATGTCTGTTTCAGGCATTTGTTGTGAGCAAAGCTACAGAAACAATATAAAATATTTTCTGTTTGATTTTTTTTTTTTTTTTTGCATCAATTTTTTTAACCTGAATTATAGATAATAGAGCAAGTTTATTAATATTGTGTTTCAATTCCCTAAGGAATGTTCGAGATAATTCATCAAAGTGTTGTGACATTGTATATTATTAATACACACAAATACGCTTGATATTGATTAGGCTGACAGTCATGTTTCCAACGTTTCAATATCACCCAAGAGATACAGACCATATTTCATAATGTTCAACTGATAAATTGACTTTTGTAACAACCAAGACTGTCCATAATGATAAATCAACTCAATGTCAATATCAATAAAGTTTTATGATTTGATAAAAAAAATAACCTATCAAACTGGAATTATTTCATTTCAAACAAAATTCCATTGTAAATTCATGATTAATGAATATTGCAACATTAAAAATAAAGCAATCTGAGGGCTGATCAATAAACTATTCTAAGTACATATAGAAATAGAAGGATGTGGAGCAGTTTTATAGTTAGCCCCTGATTTTATCTCTATCCTCTGTTGATACAGAGCAGATCTTTTACTAGGTGCTCCATTTTAGCATAAATTCCAAATAACAAGGTCCAAGCCATGGAATCCAAATCTGTAATTTGTTAATTTTTGCTATATAGTTAAACTTAGTCCAATAAAGTGCAGTATCTAGCTATGTAAAGACCCTGAAGTAATAAAGCATTATAATGAATTGACACACTGTCATGAGAGTGTTCAAATGATAATGAAGAAGTATTTTTTTAAACTTGAGTTATCAATGTTTGCCAATTCATTTACATTAAATACACGTAAGTAAACTTTTGTCATCATTTCCATACAGACTACTATATGTCTAGCTTCTAAGGATGAATCAGTATGGAATAGTTCCTGTTAGATATATCATTTAAGCTATTTCTTGCTGACATACTTAAGCTTTTCATATTTGCCCAGATGATAATGCTAATGATCAGTATTGTGTGATTCAAGTCATGTTTTACCTTACAAAAAGTGAACTAGAACTATCATTAGAAGTGATTACTACACCCCCCCCCCCCACCCCTCCTCCCTCCGCCAACCTTACAATGTGAGTGTAGGTAGGGATGTAGTGGGGCGGGGCATGATTGGACACAATGAACATGATATTCCTATCTATTCCCACTTCTGTGAAGCCTGGTTATAGTAATGTTCCATAGCACCCTAGCAAACTAGCGTAACTTGTGCAAGCTATTAGAGATAATAGAAGAATTTTAATGTCCTTTTTTTTTTTTTTGCAACTTTATCAATAAAGACATTACAGAAAGACATTTACTCAGCAACTTGGAAGTATCTGCAAATAAAATGCAATTACACAAATAAAATGCAATTACACTTTGGCCAAAAAATCATAATTAAAAATTCTTACTCAAGACCTTGAATACAAAAATTACGCACTCTCATAATGTCTGACATATTTGACAATATCCAAAGTCAGATACCCCAAGTACTCCACTATACTTCATCATCATAAATATCATGTACATACCATAAATAATCATAATATATCACTTTCTTTTAAAAACATACATTTATACAGATATAGGGAACAGCTCCTTTAGATATTTACCTAAGATTTGGCAAGCTGGCAAAGATAGGTTTTGATCCATCCCCTACCCACATTTCCTGACTGTTCTCCTTGGATGCAATCTTCCTCTGTAACCGTGACGTTACAGACTCTGCCAGGGACTCCCGGCTCTCACTCAACTCTGGCCCCTGCAGGCTGATAACAATCATGGTTGTTAGTCACAAATAAAGTTACAAATAAAATTTTAGTTTGATCTATTCTCAAAATCATAAGACTTCAACTCAACATCTTGTAACTTTGTTTGTTTGTCAATTATAATGACTCTAACAAATGTCTCTTACTTAACATATAGATATCAGGTACTAATTTACACATAATTGTCATCAATGAATGATCATGTTAAAGCAGCTTTGTGGGGATTATGAAGAGCGTATGAAAAAAGCGTTCTTCAAGGTTTGACAATTTACTCAAATTGATCTATCAATAACAGAACATGATGTCAAAATACATTACATAAATGTAACATGCAGAAACACACAGGAGGATGTCAAAGACCGCCGCGCCATATTCACAACACAGATCGTTCACAGGTGGTCATTGATTAACCCTTTCCCTCATAGAGGAAACCATTAAAAGACCTATGCGAACAACATAAAACCAGATCAGCCTGCGAGTAACTAGGAGGCTGATCAGGTTTTATGCTGTTCGCTGCTCCTCAGTGGTCTGGAAATGAGGATTTTATAATTAAATTTGGTAAGGTTTAACTGTGGTTTTCTGCAGATCAGGCTTTATGTGGTACCTACTGAGTGCGTCAAAATGAGTCTACATGAGGGAAAGGGTTAAGAATTTGGTTTTTAACTATCTGTGTGTAATATGTCTATAATTACCCATCAATAATCATCTACAGACGTATATATTTGTATGTGTACATTATATCATGAGGTAAAAGGTTAAGCAACAGCCTATTATAAGGTAAAGCCATGGTTTGACAATACAGACTCTGACTATTAAAGCCTTACTCACCTATTTCCATTTGATATGTGGGGTAACTTGACTGAAGCCTGCTTCACTTCATCATCACTACGGAAATGGGCACTACCGATCCTGTGGAAGTTGTCCTGACGAGTGAAGATCAATTTTTCCTGAAATGCACGAGATTTAAAAAAAAAATTGATTTTAGAAACTTTGTTTTCCTTTGAACTGAAAAATGTATATGCAGGTGACTTATTGTCACTGCCAAGTGCATAATAAAATGTAATATATTTTGTGTTTCTGATAGTACAATCTCATTAAAAACAGTTCTTTGTTTTCCCTCCAATATTATACGCTACCTACATATACCTAGCATATGGTTTTACATAATGAGATTGGTGGTAGTATTGCATCTTGGTGGACAGAGAAATTTAAACAGATTTACAATATTATAACCATTCATGATTGAACATTCCCTACAGAAGTGATTCAGAGTCTTGATTCACAATCATGCAGTCAAGGATAAACTGATAAAAGAAAGAATGACAGAGAGAGTCTGGTTAAAGACTGTTTATAAATTTTTGGACAATGTATTCCATTATTTAATAACTAAACTTGTGTAAGATCAGGTTTCTCTCTAGGGTTCTGAAAACTTGTCCTTGACAAAAATTTTCCTAAAAGTAATTCTATATATTCTTACATAGGAGCTACTCAGGCAAAAAGGTCCAGTCCTGAAGATATCTGAATTCAGGACTGCAGATAAGGAGTTAATAGGAACCCTGAACCATATATATACTGTTCTCTTTTATCATATCTTTTACACAAACATACACATCCTGTCACACAGTTAAGTCCTTTATACCTTGAGCTTCCTGCTGGTATGAGTGCTGACTGGCTGAAATTCAATAGCAGGGAAGTGGGTTCGAGCTGTGTACATGAAGTCCCGGTGGAGGACCGGCTGCATGGAGGTGGCCAGGAACTGGAACTGCCGGTAGTTGCTGCGCCGCAAAACCCCCTCGATAATTAGACAACGCTGAAATAAACAAGATCTTGAGTTTGGTATGTTTTCAATGATATGCTACAATTTTTTATACTATAATATTTTATAGTAGAGCAATATTTAACCCTTTCCCTCATAGAGGACACCATGAAAAGACCTATGCAAACAGCATAAAACCAGATCAGCCTGCAAGTAACTAGCAAGCTGATCAGGTTTTATGATGTTCACTGCTCCTCAGTGGTATGGAAATGAGGATTTTGTAATTAAATTTGGTGAGGTTTAACTGTGGTTTTCTGAAGATCAGGCTTTATGTGATACCTACTGAGTGTGTCAAAATGAGTCTATATGAGGGAAAGGGTTAAACAATCTGCTTGTTCTATTTCTTCAACAGAAGGGGATGCTATCTACCCCAGGAGTTTCCTTTCCCCACAATCATGTGTTTCCCTTCTCCAACCGCCAATAAAGAAGGTTTTATAAAGGTCTCTTCCCCAATAACTAGAACAAACAAGTAACTCATTGTGTTGCACACAACACCGGAATCCCCTGCCAGTGAGGTGCATAATTTTTCCGTTACCATAGTAACCAGAATTTTGGTCCAAGAATAAAAACAAAGTGACATGCAGAATCTTCATACTGCCATCTAAACATATACCAAGTTTCATGATATCTTAAACATTTTTTAATTATCGCAGGATCCAGATTTTCAGACATCCAAATCAACAGACAGAGGGACATGCAGGCAAACATCAGATGGAGGGCAAACCTATAGTCCCCTCTGGTGTTAACACTGGTAGGGGACTAATAAAGGCTCTGTATTTAAGTAATGTTGACAAATAACGTACTGCCAATGGACATCTTTTTACCCTAAAAAATTGGGTAATACAAGATGGCCCCTGCCTGGCTGCAGTTGCAATCAGGAGGTGGCAGCGGAAATTACTGCTCTTCTGGCAGCGCCCATCTGATTTTTTTCAGTGACTCTCTTGTAATTCAATTTAAATGAATCTTTATTAAGTTTTGGAATACCCACAGGTTTACTTTTTTTTGCATAGAATGTGAAGTATGGCTTTGCAAAACCTTCTATTAAATGATCAAATATATGTTGAAAAGGAACAATTAAGTCCAATATAAACAAGCAATCAAACTTATTCTGATCAAAATTGTAGACCCTCTTTCATATTAAGCCAATGATGTCAGCATTTCTGATTGAACAAACTGCACACAATCACCTTAAAATAACCAAATGTATATAATATGTAAATAATCTTGGTACAGCAAAGACCATTGCTCTCTCCAGCTCAGTATAAACCATTTTGCCACGAGAGATTAGATCGAAATTTTTGCTCACATTGTTTGAACAGGAGATCAAAGATTTCGAGATAATCTATTGATCCAATGATTAGCACCTCCCGTTCCTGACAACCTAAGCGGTATAACTCACACACAGTAAACATACACTTCAACAGTCAATGAAATCAATGTAATAATTCATTTTGTTTCAAATCTATACATTTCCTAATCCACAGATTGATTTGCATGTCAGTTTGGTATAGCCAGGTTTTTCATGAAATCAAGTTGGTGTGTCACATTGTTTTTGAGTCAATATTGTTCTTTTTTATTGTGCGTGTTTTTTTTTGTTTTTTTTTAATTATCATGAATAGCAATGATTAAATGAAATGATAAGGTGACTGTATCCTTTTTTGCATTAATAATTGGTACTTATAAATTGTTTACAAGTACGTTAAAAGATATAAATTGCAGTGGGAAGAAAATTCATTAATGCATCATGAACCTAATTTTCTGGGAAGTGGAAGATTTTTTGCATACAGTTTGCATTATAATTATCATAACACTAAATTTTACGGTAATTAAATGGTAGGTCAGTTCAATACCCACTGGTGATACTGTGCACTCGGGGACTTAATCCTTCACTCTGTAATTCAAGGTAGATGCATATCGCTATGACTGAAATACTGTCGCATGCACAGCGATGGTAAACTAAAAACAACAAGTTCAGTACTACTTGAAATGTATATGCCATACCCGTAAACATGCCATGATGTATTTTACTCAGTACAAGCAACTCGATCATACCAGCAATCTATCAATAAACTATTAAATTTGTTTAAAATCTATTCATTAAACAAACAAAAACTTGCCCCAAATCATAAATAGATTTACAACTTTCTGAAATACCAAAGGACACACTGAAATAATAACCTCAATCATATATTCAGCTGAAGCCATTATGAAGTGTCAGTACCTTTATAGTTTATTATTATGTTGTACCTCTGATATGAAAACATGAAGATATAAAGTTGCTTTTCATGCCTTTATAAATCTATGGATTTTATTGGCAAGTGAGCAGTAATATCCTTCAAACATTTAATAGACAAGGGTTTCCAATAATGTCAAACACATTGCTGTGTTCATAATAGTGCCATGGATTCTATGTATACAGATCGAGACATCTATCGGATACTTTTGTGCTATATTGATGAGCCATTATAAGAGGGAAAATGGATATCATCGGACCTGTCGATAAATCAGAGATCTCCATAAGCTTTACATGAAATTACTACATGTACTACTTCAGATATAAACAATCACATGCAAGATCATTACATGTATCTTGGGGTCATGTTCAGAAAATGTTGATTAATTTCAAATCTGATCTTTTCTTGCATATTCTCAAACCAAACAGTTTATTTATCAGATGAAGCTTTTAAGTGAACAGATATCTGCAATATCTACCCTTTAATGAACAAATATAACTGTAAAGCAGAAATATTCTCTATTAAAAATAAGTGAATTTCACAAAAATGAAAAATTAAATTTTTATAATATCATGAATCATGAAATCAAGAATTATGAGGCCAAAAAATAAATAGTTCCGTTTCTCACAGGTCTCCCAACCCATTGAACCCTCTTTTTTAACAACCGACCCTAAAGTTTTTTTACTTTTCCGCCTTTAAAAAAATATTTTCCTTTTTTACCTTTTGTTTCATGTAAAAAAATAAAATAAAAAATAAAATCCCAACCATAACCAACTCTCTTTTTTATTTGCTGGAGACCAGAAACGGAACTATTTTTGGGGGGGCCTGATTTTATTCATATGATACCCTTAGGGATGCAATATTTGTAGCACTGAAAATTCGAGCATTATCATGTGCATTAAAGCATTAATAATCACAGATCAATGATATTTTGATTATCTCTCCGCCATACAGTGGATTATTGCATAGTTTGGTCACTGAGCACCAAAAACCCTGAGATTATCAGATCATGCCAACAATGATTATTCCTGAAATATAAATTGATTAGCTCAAAGATAAAGATATCTACTTGGCTATTTTTCTTCATTATGTGGTACAATTAGAACAATGGTATAAGCATTTTCAATACTGTAAGACTTGTGTCAGCATGCAGCAACAACAACAATAAAAAATGTTTAACCCTTTCTCTCATGAATATTCATGTTAAAATTTGTGACATTATGAATGTTCATTTATTGAGCTTTAAATGGTTAACAAAACAATTTTTCTTTTGCTGTGTACACCGTTTTAGAAGCTGAGCCACAATATTGTATGAGAAACCAGAGGAGACCCTGATCAGACAGCTTCTCCAAAAAGCTGTTTGATATCTGCTGGTCTGTTTTTTTGCTAATGTGTCAAAATGTGTCTAAAGTAGGTAAATGGTAAAAGCTGCAAGCTAATATTCACAGTAGATCTGTAGAAATGAAAGAAAAAGATATTTTTTACTCTCTGTAGTTAATGTTGGTGAAGAGTTTTGTTGTCTGACATAATGAAATAAACTCGGCTTGTGTATGTCACATTGCATATACGGGAAAACACTTTTTTTCATAAACTGATCACTTCAGGAAACTCTGATTTAAATATGAATAACGTGAGTATCCACAAAGCAGGTGCTTGCTGTACCTCATGACAGATACAATATGCAAAATGACAATTTCACCAGTCCCTGGGTGAGGTAGTGAATTCTCTAGTCCTAGCTAGTGTTATTCAGATTTTTAGTCTATGATGTGAGCGCATGCATGAAGAGTGAATGGTATCAAGACATCAATATAGAAATTTTGAATTACAGATTTTATACTGTTTGTAATGCTATATATGTTAGCTTGTGATGATGAAACTACCCAATTTTTTAAATCATGGAATGTTGCTTTGGGTGACCATGCGTCTGTAGATGGGTATTGATAGACATAACTTACGTACAGATAGTTTATAAAATCAAATTCTTAGTCAATGACCATCAGGTGTGTAGCTGCCTTTATGCCAAAAAGTCTGGACTTGCACATTATTTTCCCAATTTTACTTTTGAAGTTTCTTCAAATCAATAATTAATAAAGTAGACAAATGGTTTTTGTAGGTACACAAGCAGTTTGTTAAACGGCGCATTTCATACAGATACAGGATTCAAAAAGGCACCAGAGTCATCACCATTTGCATTCTAGAATTTCAAAATTTTCCAGGAGGGGTAGAGGGCATGCCCCCGCGCCCACTAGGGAATTCGCAGCTCCACCACTCCTTTCCCAATGTGGGCTTGCACATAGTTTTCTGTCCAGCTACGTGCCTGACCATCCGTGAACAAGCTACTTTAAGCAATAGATTAATGCTACTCTATGAGTTTAATGAAATCAATACTTGTTAACTCTCAAAATAAGTTTGGGGTATCAGAGCATTTCTCTGTAGAAGACAAACACTCTAAACTTAAAGCTGTTGTTTGATTTTTAGTAATCCAAAATACAGATCTGCTAAAAGCCTTTTCAAGTACTTGATCTCCCTGAATGTGGGCTGTAGTTGAAAGATATCATTTTTTAAGATTACTTGCATTTTGCTTAATTCTGGCTGATGAACTATTCCTACACATGTTTTGAGTTGTTTGGTGAAAACAAAATGTAGATTCAATTCTGGGGCTTACAACAACCTGATATTCTTCTGAGATAATTGCCAAAATTTCCAAACAACATATTCTTTGATTTGTTCCTATAATGCCATATGTACTTGAAAATAAAATATGTACTTTACTTACATATGATTCTCATGCTCAAGCTAACATAAGGCCTTAAAATTCAATATAGATTTGATCGAGATGAGATCATACTCAAATATCTATTTTTGAGAATTTTTAAAGCAGGTTTTATACTGTTCACTATTCATTTCAGGCCCTGTGTTCTCGAAAATAAAAAAGTATGTAAGTATGATTTTCTTACTCAAACTCAAAATATGCCCATTAGTTACAACAGGGATTTCAGGATGATACTCAAATTTGAGCCTAAAATCGTACTTAAGTATTTTCAAGAGCATGCGGTCAGGAGCCCTATTCACTAAACTTTGCATGAATAAATTTGATCTTAGTCACAATTAAGAATTTTAGTTATAAATAATATTGTTAAATACCATAATGCCTTACTTGCAACAATGAATATAAAGAAATGGTAATTACTATTTTCATGAAGAAAATATTCTTAATATGTCATCAAAATAATACAATTCAACATCTTTTTTTTCTTCTTTAATTATCAAGTTGTAGTCTGAAAATTTCTCTAAATTAATGCAGTTTCCCCAAATTTTTTTCCGGTTCCATGTAAATAATATTTTTTTTACAGAATTGACATAAAAATATTGTTTTGTATAATTTAAAGATGGTACCCTGCATGAGTACCTGTAATATAGCAATGAACAGCCCCACTGTGAAACCTGTTCTGACTTAAATGGCTTTCAACAGTACATCATGGTATAATATAGCACATTACTGAGTAGTTATAAGGGTTAAACTATGAGCCAATATTATGACAATTCAAATCTTCTCCAGTATTGTTACCATATACCTACACCCTATTCACAATCAACTTAAGCATGAGAGATATTTACATGCTCTAGATAATCTCACAAATAATCTGAGATTGCATTTCACTGTGTGTTTAAAAGCAGATTTTGTATTAGGCCTGCAATACTCTGTAATCAAGAAATTATCCCTGCTGACCCGTATCAGGGAGATCAATACTCCAGAGTTAAACCATTTATGTTAAATGCTTACATCCGATTGGCTTATATACAATTAGCTTGAATGCTCTTCAAATAAAAAAAGATAGAAAAGGAAAGGATGTCAAAGAGTTGCATTGTTGTGCATATTCATTTAATGTGGCAAAATTTTAATTTCTGAAATTTATAGATAATAACCATATCCAGCCTAAAAGTCCCATCAATAATAATTAAGTCCTTAATAATTTTAAAAATTGTTTTTAATTCATAAGTTCTTAAAGCAGCTCGTTCATAGAATAATTTGATTTTAACCCTTTCCCTCATAGAGGACACCATGAAAAGACTATGCGAACAGCATAAAACCAGATCAGCCTGCGAGTAACTCCAGCTGATCAGGTTTTATGCTGCTCGCTGCTCCTCAGTGGTATGGAAATGAGGATTTTGTAAATAAATTTGTTAAGGTTTAACTGTGGTTTTCTGCAGATCAGGCTTCATGTGATACCTATTGAGGGCGTCAAAATGAGTCTATATGAGGGAAAGGGTTAACTATAATGTGTGTATCATGTTTATCAATACCCATCTACAGACACATGGTCACCCAAAATCATCCGTGTTTGTAGAAAAATGTGTGGTTTCCCCATCACAGACGGTATCATCAAACTATATTTAGAGTGTAAAACCTATATTTAGATTTTCAATTTTCATTTGCAGTTACTTGGCTGATCACATTCACTCTTTGCCCATGCACTAACTTCATAGGCTTAATTTGCAAAATGTTTCGGAACATTGTTGTGGTACCGCAAGTACCTTTTCAGGGATATCTACATAATTGGCATATTTTATTCAACAGATTTCGTTGAAGTTGCATTTACAAAAATAGTGTTTTCCCATGTAATGTGACCTACAGTTGCAAAGTTTATTTGTCAGGAAACAAAGACCTAACTTCACTAACAGTAACAATGGAGAGTAAAAGTGTTGGTTTTTTTTTTGCTTTTTTTTATTATTTTATTTCTACGATAATCTGTGAACAGGCTGTTTTAAATATTACCAAATTCTCCTTTTGATTTTTCACTGAATGAATAAGTCCTGATTGCAAGTTATAAAATACCATAAATTATCATATAAATTACTTAGAAATATCAAGTTCTTTCTCTCTTATTGTAAGATAATTTAACTTCTTTGACATTATCCCCCTCATGTTCAGAATGAGTCCCTGAATTCTTGTTATAATGGGGTGAATATAACCCAGTGCAGGTGTTCCTATGCAACAGTTTCATATTGGGCACCAAATGTCATAGGGTGAGAAGAATGTGAAGCTTGACACACAACTCTTCTACCTGTCAGACCTTTTGCTTACAGCAAGGGAGAGTGCTCTACCAACTGAGCTCTGGCCATCATTAAAAATATTGTTTGTTTGTAATGCTCGGCCGACCCTGAATTCCAAGGGTTGGTAGGTAGGTTTTTTTGTTTTGTTTTTTTTTAATTTCAAAGAAAAAAATATAGCTGGAAGTGCTTTTTTTCTATGGAATGGTTATAAAAAGATCAAAATAAGAATTTACAACTCATACAACTCAAAGACCAAAAAACAAAACAAAAAAAAAAACAATTTGAGTAGGGGCCAGTTTGATGGGTCTAACAGAGCACTACAAACAAACATATTTTTAATTTTGGCCTCAGTTATCTTTAGCCACTAACACACAATTCTTCCTACTGGGGCTATTCTTATATAACATTGACAGAGGTAAAGTACTGCAAGCTGGTTAGCAACTTCTCAATGGATGTTTCCTCATTTTCATCTCTGTAATCAGTGTATCCAATTCAACTCTCTAACCAAGACTTAAAGTCAATATACCCTTAACTATTTTATCCTTGCAGCACTTGCTACAAAGGCATATTTCCGCCACTCTGTGTTTCAATACTTTATTCTCTGAACATTTATTCAACACACAGTTGAATTGTTTAGAACTGTCAATGAATGCTCTATCCCTGGTATCCATTTCAAATCAATAATTTCAGTGCTTTTAAATAAATGTCATTTGTATAACTAAATGCTTCAACTATAGCTTATTTCATATTTGATAGAAAAAAATAGATCAATAAAACAGGCCAAAACCAGGGTTTTCCTTAAGAGAGGCAGCTGGCGGCAGATTTGACCGCTTCAAATCCTTTCCTGGCTTGCTCAAATATGCTAAATTGTAAAATATGGGAATAATGCAAAGATGAAAAAAATCAAAAGAAAAGATAGGACCCTCTGAGACGTCCCCCCACCCCCTACAATTTAAGATTAGCTTTCTACTCTGATTCTTAAAGAAAACCCTGCTACACTGGTGTCACAGTGTGAGAAAAAAGTGCAGTCTGACAGGGACTTAATAAAAACATTTTTTACACAGGTAAGGGTTACTTTTTGACCATTACATTATTTTCTTATATATATTTATCAAGACATATAGCCGATTCGAGGTGAAACAAATTACAAGCCATCTATGTGCAGTCCAACCTGAGACATTAAAGGTGAAATATACATGTACCAGTGCCACGGAAGCTAATTGAACCTTAATACACTTTATGTGACTAAGTATGTAGGTTGTCTGACTCAGGCAGACCCACTAAGGAATCCCTTCAAGAGGGACTTTATTAAACTGTGAATGCACTTAACAGGCAATGAGTCCAATCTGGATGACATTGGAAACTAGAACTATCACTGAAGGTGATTCATACCCCCACCCCCATCTTTGACACAGGATGTAATCACATGACACATAAAACGAATGTTCACACATAGGATTTGGGCTTATAAGCATACCAAAAAAAAATATTATCACTAAAGGTGATCAATACCCACACCAGAAGTCTGTCATGTGTAGGAATACAGTTTCAAAAGTTTGCGTGAGTGAAAGACTACATGTAGGTAAGGTTTAAAGTTAGTGTGAGCAATGCTAAAAAGTTTTGACAGACAGACAGATAGACACACATACAGACACACAGAAGAAAACAATTTGCCCCCAAGATCTGTAGCTGAGGAGAATAAAAATGCAGTCTAATTATGGTTCACATCCATATTTATTGTTTGCAAAAACCTGTCTTTTAGAATTTACATTGTGGTTTTCTTATGCACTGCACTTCCTCTCATCAAGATCAATCTACATATGAAGTTTCATCAACCTAGCTATTTTAGTATTGGAGTTATGCTCCGGACAAAATCAAAAGATTAAAAATGACAAAGGGCAATAACTCCTTTCAAAATACATGCAGAGTTAGTTTTCTTATGCACTGCACTTCCTCTCATCAAGATCAATCTACATATGAAGTTTCATCAACCTAGCTATTTTAGTATTGGAGTTATGCTCCGGACAAAATCAAAAGATTAAAAATGACAAAGGGCAATAACTCCTTTCAAAATACATGCAGAGTTATGGTTCTTAGGCACTGCACTTCCTCTCATGAAGGTCTATCTACATATGAGGTCTATCTACATATGAAGTTTGATCAACATAAGTACAGTAGTTTTGGAGAAATGCTCTGGACAAAATCAAAAGACAAAAATTAACAAAGGGGAATAACTCCTTTAAAAACATGCAGAGTTATGGTTCTTGTGCACTGCACTTCCTCTCATCAAGATCAATCTACATATGAAGTTTCATCAACCTAGCTACTTTAGTATTGGAGTTATGGTCCGGACAAAATCAAAAGATTAAAATGACAAAGGGCAATAACTCCTTTCAAAATACATGCAGAGTTATGGTTCTTAGGCACTGCACTTCCTCTCATGAAGGTCTATCTACATATGAGGTCTATCTACATATGAAGTTTGATCAACATAAGTACAGTAGTTTTGGAGAAATGCTCTGGACAAAATCAAAAGACAAAAATTAACAAACGGGAATAACTCCTT
>CM037779.1:19450002-19500002 GCA_021229015.1 Solen grandis
AGCTACCTGCAGCAGCATCCGATTTCTGACCCACGTACCAGATTATATATCGATTAAATACTTGCCTAGCATTCATAAAGTTGATAGAAGAATAATGAAAAGGGCCATCGATTACTTAACCGAAGTCTTTATTCATAAAATAAGTTCAATAGTGATTTCTTGCTGAAATCAAGGTAAGAAGACCGTACGATCTTAACATTAAATACAGAACAGTAGCGATTCGTTTTGTACATGAACATAATTATATTTTTAGTTGTGTGTGACTTAGTCACTCATATTTTTGTACCTACATTCTGAGGGTCGAATTCTCTACATTTAAAACCGAATAACCTCTTGATTTTGTATGAATGATCGAACGATTGAAAAAAATTCTACAACAAAGGTATGCTGAAATTAAGCCAAAGTGTTGAATAAAAATACATAGTTACGGAAACAATAATTATATGTAGCATAAAAACACAAAAGAACAACTTTCTCTATGATGTTGCGTAACTTTCACTTTACCATGCGGAGGAGCATAGTTTCTTTCGCTGCAAAGGTGGCTCATGCCTGAATTTAGATGTTAGATGTGCAGGTGTGGTTGTTAAGTGGTGTTACAAACTTACAATAGTCCATATAGAATAATAGAAAGCTTGAATTCCGATACAAATCCGCAAAACTTACTAATAATCACATCAAGCTGTCTCAGATACATCGAGATACCTCCAGGGGTTATTTGTTTCTCTATGGAATGGCTGATACCTGTGTATATCTGCTATCAGAAGATACTAAGGACACAGTATGGAGCCACTGATTTGCATCTATAAATAGATACTGTGCCGTCGCTCGGTTTTAAAATTCAAAGCGCATTTCTTTTTGTTATCAAAGTGACTTTAATAAACGGGGATCAAATTTTCGCGCAATGCCAATAACCCTGCTTTAAGGCTGCGTTAACATGGTCATTACAAGAAATTTAAGATGAATGAACCATTTGTTTCATCAGACTGTTAACAACTGGCACATCGCCACTCTTACTCTCCCAATTTCTAAAGCCTACAATGAATAATCGTTTATTTTTTAATGTAAGTTTGATATTTGGTAAAAATTTAGTTACACTGCATATCTGCAGCTCGTCAAATCCTCCTCCACTTGAGACACACACAACTTCAGTACCATCAGCGCTTTGATTCTTTGTTTGTTTTGTTTTGTTGTAAATTTGTTTGGATTATTATTTCTTTCTTTATCAAATCATTCGATCTGGATTCAATATAACAATACAATTCAATTGAAAATATCATGTTGATTGAAATTATTATAAACCGATCGAATCACGATGACATGAGTCATCATAATAATATTTTTTTCAATAGATAATAATCTATTATTTCAGTGACTTAAAATTCAGAGTGATTTTATTTCATTTTATAAAACTCGATCGTAGGTACTTTCTATTTAGTCTATCGTTTAAATATGGTGAGCTACATCATAAGTGAATGTTCCGAGATTCAGGTACAATTGATTACGGATTCGATGATTACGCGTTCAATCCCCACTTGGTGCGAGTCATTTTGAAGACATTCCTACTGGTACATATACGAAACAGGAATGGTTACCGAATTAATTTAAACTTATTTATTTTACGTCGACTGGGAAAATCAAGAAGGTTAATAGATAATAAAGATATTTAACTACCCAAAGACTTATTAACAGAGGTACGTGCTTTTGTGAGATTTAGACTAGTTGCCAATCTTTGTTTAATAAGTCTTTGAATTATCCTACTATCATAAACTAATTGTTTTTGTTAGACAAGAAACAAAATTCCCTTTATTCCCTACTCACAATAGCTTGTTTTCGTCAGAATTTTATTTCACACACGTTATTATTTCATAATGCTACATTAGCGTTGTTAGGGACGGTATCTATTTGGGAGTTAATAATAACATTTTTTTTCAACGATACTTATTACATGTGCCTTTTCCGAACAATTCTTTTCACAAGACACCGCTGAAAAACAAAAAACAAAATACATGTAGCTCTTTTTATTTGACAAATGTACCATGGTATAAATCGAAAAAAAATTGTCTAAAAAGACGATGATTATTTGGAATGTGAATCTATTTCCTAATTCAGGACTTAAATAACACGTTTTAACAAATGAGAGCAACACACACACATGGTTACCCCGATCTAAGATGATCATAGGGACCGTTGTTTTTTGCAATCAGATTAGTCAAGACGGTTGTATCCTATATTTTTTAACAATAATGAACATGTTTTTCTCTCATGAATGATACTAAGACTTGATTTTATAATGTATTTATGCTATTTAAAGATATGCATTATAAATGTCATATATTTCATGAGACGTTAATACGAACAAAAGGGATTAATAGATGACAGTGGTATGTAATGCGTGCAGTTTAGTTATCTTGGAAGCAATATAATTATTCAAAATATAAGTTTTACCTTCAAAGAATGTCAGTATATCAAAAATAAATAATTCCCATGTCCAGCTTCAAAGGCGCGTTTGAGATATTTTTGCTTCTTGGGTGTTCTTATTTAAAGTATTTTTTTCAAATACACTGTAATTCAAAAGAAACATATACGTCCGTTCAAAATAAAGGCAGAAAATGAAATAACCCGACATAATATTAAATCGGGTAAAATTCTCACTGTTAATACATGGTCCAGTGACAGAACATGTGACTGGTATCATAGTTATTGCCTTTCGCCCTGAAAATGAATGAAATAATACCGTTTAAAGGTTTAACAAGATTTAGAGAGACGGTTAACTTATATATTTCAGAATTTTGGACCGGAGAATATATCTGGTGACTGGAAAATATTGTATTCCAAACAGTCAGCTTATCGCTTCAAGAAAATATGTTTCCACCACGAATGACTACCACGCGGTAGTGATAAAGTTAAAATAACCTTTTTTTCCATTTTACACAAATGTACCTCGCACCAATATTTTGAAAATAATGAGTTACTATTTTATTATTTGCTTAACATTAGGGACGGTTTGCATATTTAAGACTTGTTATTGCTGTAGCATCGTTAGGACGTATAATACATGATCAGAAGGTGAAAGAGTACAGTGTCTTTCACAGCACGGATTCAGGCGGTACAAAACAAGTAACGTATTGAAAATGAAACGCAGGCAAAGAAATGGTATGGCGTATATTTCAGAAATACCACCTGTTGCACAATAATCTAGAATTCAGCGATTATTACGTAATGTTCAACTTTTTTGTCAAAACGGAAAACAATTAGTTTTGGATCATTAAAGAACGTATGGAAAATAACATGTCTTCTTTCTATAATGGGAACTATTTTTTTTTTGTAAATGCAGATGTTAAGAAATGAAATGGACAGACTGAACAGCATTGTGCGTCATTGTGCTGAAAGATAAACAGCGTGAATCACGTGAGATTCAAAATGTCAACAACGGTTTGAATGAAGGTACAGTCTCTATGTATAGACTGTGCCATTTGGAACTACTTTCTGAGTCCACCACAGAGGTGAATGTAATATAAGCCGATGTGTAGGAGAGTGTTTATTTTGTGTAGGATTTAGCGCCGTTACGAAATAACACAATGTATACAGAGTATCACGGTCTTTTGTGATACTTCAGTATTTGTGTTATTTGAGTTTAAAAATGAATAAGATTGCTCAGTTTGCGAGAATATATAGTGAACCCACCGATATTTGATCAATCTAAAATAGTCACATTTCTGAGGAAAACCTTCTAGTGGGTTTTAGTAATATATATTGTATGGCTATCACAAGTTGAGCTTGATTAACCCGCACACTATACATGAGTGCGCGCATGCGTGCGGATTTATCAAGATCACGAGTGAAGCCAGTGCAGTATATGTCTTGTAACATGGACAAATGTAGGAAGGAGGCGGTACTACGATGGCTCGTGACTTTTTCATGCAGATGCGCGTTGTGGGTATCAAAGGGAAACCCCGCGAAAATGATCAATCAGTGAAATGAAAAATTATCTTTACCAATCAAATAACTTTTCGAACCTAACCCTCCTCACATTTCGGCGCCTTCCGTCCAGTTGCGCAAATTTGAATTGAGAATGACGTACTGAATTAGTGTAGATTTGCACTGACACAGTGTGGAAAATCTTTTCTTTTTCAAAAGGTCTGAATTCAGTGAAACCAAACCGGTCAGTTTCTAAAATCTTAAAACATTATTAGTGATGTACTTTGACGGTTTTCCCAAATGTTTGGAAATCCTGTACATCAGACAAAAAATCATTAGGGCCTATGAGCAAGGCACAAATTTCTACTTTGAATGCGCTATATCCTATTAAAAAAGGTGAAGGAAAAAAAATGAGCATATTAAGCATTTTTCTTTTCCGAGTTGCTTGTGACAGCTTAGAATGACGTAACATACTGCGTAGTATGGCCACACTGTAATGGTATGGAAACAGAAAACAATGGAGGAAAAAAGTTAATCGTCACACTCTGTATGAACACTGATAACCACCTAAAGGAATCGTATCGGGAATACAATTATTTTGAAATTTTGAATAGTCAAATTACTGTGTCGATATATGATAAACCGAGTGTCTGCCATTACTGTGCGGTTATCTGGATACCTGCATGGTCCGCCATTACTGTGCGGTTATCTGGATAACTGCATGGTTTTTCAACAGTTAATGTATGGGCGTGATATCTCTCTATCTCCGGAGTGTTATCAAATTTATCTTTCAAGAATATGTTGGGTGGCGTTTATACGAACACACGGAAGAAAGACGCTGTAGTCTGGCGAGCGACCATGTTCACATATACATACAAGACAATGCACACGTGAACAGCATGTATATGGCCCTAGGTTAAGACAACTATATAGCCGTATGCAGTAATAAGGGGACGTCAGTCATACTCGATTCAATGCAAATATTGCCACACCAATAACTGGCAACAGATTTTTACAGCCCGAATGTTTCAAGGCGGTATTACAGGCATACCGCATACCGGCTTAAGGTTCATGCTCTTTTCGAAAAAAAAAACAGAACTAATGCAATGATATTTTACTTACTCCGAGTATTTCTTAGAGCAAACTTTTTTGTTGTTGTTAAATATGATCCTAAAAGCACAACATTATTTCATATAGATCTTATTAACCAAAAGTCAAATGACCCTGTAATACAGAGCGCTTTAGCCTTCGGAGAAGGTTTTTTGCTACACTTTTTCATGCTCTTTACTGATATCAAATAATACATTTTGGACTTTTTACAACATATTTTAGGGCTAAACTAAAATCATACAAAAATGTGAGTTGATTAATAAGTAAGTAAGGCCATGTAACTTTATCCCTAAACAAGTCATTTGGAGATGTCTTAAAAATCTGATTCGTCTAGTAATTTCTGGCGACATAGAGAATATGCCGCATCGTAGTTAATGACAAATATTCAGCATTCATCTGCTGGATAGAAAAACACCCTAATATTCACATATAACATCATAGTATTGCCAAATATCCAAAAGAGGTAGTTCTATTTGTTCAGAATCCATGTATTTCAGATTATTGTTATAAGTATGCACTTTAAATTGTATTTTTTTGTAAATACGTCTTTGTGTAATATGTTGTTCAATGTTTTTTTTATATTTCTGTGATGCAGCTTTTCAGAATGAAATTGATAACTGCATTTTTTCTGGGGTTACCTTTCTTACATTTCCGAACATTTTTTAAAAACGTATGCCGATAAAAAATCTAACGGTCTCTGTGTCTCTTTATCACACACCCAGACACAAACACACGCATTCTGTATATCTTACCGTTCAGAGACCGAATGTCCTTAGTTATGTACTTCTAGTCATTGCAATCTGTTTAAAGTAAACCTATATTCAAATATCTACATAGATATAAAAATATAATTAAAGATACTGGGACAAGAGTTATGGTTCTTGTGTACTTCATAAGACCCAAAGGTGGGGAAAAATTTTTATAAGGCCCACATAGGCGAGAATAATATAATAACAGATATTGAGAAAAGAGTTATGTTTCAAAGTTTCAAGAACACAAAGGGTTTAGGTTAAATAAATGCATACATTTTCCCTGTCTTTTTATGAAAAAGTTGCCATGTATCTTCAAAAGACAAATGAAGTACTGGATTACGTTGCATAACCGAAACGTTTTAAAGCATTTCAGCCATGCAACGAATTCCTTGTTTATCAAAGGGAAGGATTCAGGACGTACCACGCTAAATGACATACATTAACTCTGTATTGGATAGAAAAGTAATCAGTGTCATTGACTAGTCGGGTGTTTTCGTTGTTGCTTTAGGAGTTTACCTTCGTTACGACATTATGTCAGTAAAACAGCGACGTCAAGTCAATTAATGTTTGCAGAAGACTTCGGTGGCATAGAAGCACCTTGAAAGAACCATCGGCCTACCTGGAAGGGGATTCCGAGTGTCCCTCTCGGGACTAGAATCTACATCTGTCAGGGTTAAGTGATAGTTAGCTTAGTGACTATAACTAGGGGCGTAGCTTAGCTTCACTAAATATGTAGGCACGCTTTCCTACCACGTGGGATCTGTCGGGGAATTTGGATATTTGCATGGCTGTGAGATCAATTTGATTGGTTATGAGGCTTTCATTTTAATAGGAATATACCCATTTTGTATGAATTTTCGAGTAATAAAGACTTAAACTAGATAACAACTGCCCGAACATACTCAAAAGTAGTCTTTACACTATAATATTGAAATTATGACTCTCACTTATTACGTTCTTAGAACAAACTTATATCTCTATATATACATAGTATTTAGAATCACTGATCTATCGTTTCTAAAGACTTAATGTTATCCATTTGTGTTTCATGTGTGTTTGAAATACGTGCGGGAATGACAATAAGTTTAATAATCCGTTATCGGCATCACGTCTTCACAATTTACTTTTGATTTTTTGTTTATTTTAATATCGCATCAGACTCCAAGCTGTCGATCGAAATCACCTTCACTGTTCTTTCATAGAAAATGGCTAAAAGTAGCATATGTAATAATCAAACAGTGACGCCTATGTCCCTATGGACGTCCTATTGAAGAACTCTCTATAATATAAAGATAAATTAGAAGTACACATGCACAGACACACACACAAAACAACAACACGATTTACGTTTTAAAGTATCGTCATATCGATGCATGAATTACACAAGTAGAACAAAGTTTTATGCATGAATGCATGTGCATAAGAAAATACTGATGTATGTGAGGCAATGCGCACGTTTCAACCTAAATTATGCAGCTGTTTTAGGTCTGAAAACTAGCTATATTTTAAATTATTTATTTGTATATCTAACATTTTAACATTAATAATCTAGTCTCCGTAGGAGTCTGTAACGTCAATGCGTCTGGGAGGTGATAAAGTTCTCACAGACAGGCTAGTTATCATATAATACTTGTAACTGGTCTGTCAGGATATAGGGTTACTCTAGATCTTATTAATGCACCATTCCATAATAAATAAGTCCACCCTTCTCATTCATGGCTTTGATTGAACACAAACAGTGATCTTGTTTGCATATCTGATAATAATAATCGAATTGGCTTTTCATATTTTTAAAGGTGAATTATGGTCCATATACAATTTGCATATTAAAGTAGACGATTCTGAGGAAACATTGTTCTAGTGATTTGATTGGTTGTTCGACGCAGTTGTAATTACATAAATTAGTAATTCATGTGTACAAATCGACGAGATTCTGAAGCCGGCCAAACCATTAACGCAGTCGATAGAGGTGCAGTCACAGATTATTACATTCTTCAACAGTGTTTTAGTTACATTCAATCATGGATTTCGAGTACATTTCCTTTTCGTGGCTTGCTTTCTATGTAGGCTTAGCATTTGCTATTACTGGTGAACATTTCTATCGTTTGCTTGAATATAACGACAAGGTGTGCATGGACAGCAGTTTGTTATTTACTGACGTCGTGCCCAATTTGCCGGCATGTCTGAGCTCTTGTAAGAATCATGAAAGCTGCACGGCGACAATGTACGACAAGGACCAGCAAACTTGCTTTGGCTGCTTAAACCTGCTGACTTTGGGGATCCGTGCAGGAACACTAACGCACAGTAAGCATTATCTTCTTACTTTTTTTCCATAAATTTGTAAGAACTACCGTAATTTTCAAATATTATATACCGGTAATACATACATATAAATTACTATATGCGATGTCATTTCACATTTATATTTACATATTCGAACGATAAAATACTGTTCAATTTGATACATTTCTGCTGACTGATATTATTTACACCTTATCCATTTTACAATAAACAATGATTTCCTTCCTGCTTTTGTTATTTGTTTTCCCTTATTCATTTTCTGGCAGTAGTCATTGGCAAGAAACGTAAATAAGTGATGTTAACAAAGGTTAATGTTTTTATTTTTCCCCAAAACATCTGGACGGAAAACACTTGATGGACGTAACATACACACTGTTCACCCATTTAAATAATCATAAAGACCGTTATTAGCTTGCAAGCACGAAGTCCTCGGAGAACTTTAAGAATGGGTAATGTCAAATATATGGAGAGGTGGTTGGGTAGGCGTCAAACATCAGTGTCGGCGCGATAACCTATGAACGGCTTGACATATCAGAAAAAAATACACATATTTATATATAAAAAAGAAATAAATAAAGGTCACTTTTGACTTACGGCGACTTGATCGTATATTTTTTGCCCAGTTATGTCTCTTGTTCGACTTAGAATTTGAAAAAACGACATTGTCCGCCCGGTAACTCATGAAATGCTCGGTAGATTTAGAAAGACTAAATTTGACTTTGGGCACATTCTGTACATTTTTGGTACAGTTATAGCCACTTTTTAAGGTAGATGTTACCAAAAACGACTTCGTTCGATCAATAACTCATTTTCAACAGATTTAAATATGTTGGTACATTTGTCTATCGCATTTAAATGAAGGCTAAGTTGAACATTTTAAATCAATTGTTAGTTGTCGACAGAGTAATGACCATTTTTTTATTTGGAAATTACCAGAACGAGTTCTCTTTATAGATTCAAACGGTTTAGATGATTTTTGGTTCACTTTCTTAACGCAAGCTCAAGGAAAAACTTGTACCCTTTTCGACTAACTTTTTGGCTAAAAATACACTGTCCGTCCGATAAGGCTTCATCTTCTGTGTCAAAGCGTTGTGTGGGTATTTATTTTCTAGTTGGCCATGTGGTATACCCGTCGAACTTTGTTGTCTACTGGCAACTTTTTGTTTTTATCAAGGCGATACTATTATATTTTCTTTTTCTTGTTATCTTATTATTTTTCAATGTAGATGAATTATTTTCATAAATGAGAGAAAATGAAATATAAGGTTATAAAAAATGTATATTATATGCATGTTTGTCATATATTTTATTGAAAAGGGAAACAAACGAAAAGAAAGGGAATTAATGAAAATACTTTTAATACATTAGTCGTCTTAGATTTACTATAAATATTCAAAATAAATATATTGTTTAACATAAAAGGAAGGTCAGTATATCGCAAATTAATAAAATGAACATGTACAGCTTTGGAGGCGCGCTTGAAATATTTGATTTCTTTACACATGTATTTATATTTTTCATTTAATATTTTTTTTATTTAGTTTAACATATTAGCAATTAAATGAACAACATGAAATACTTAAAATAGTTTTCTACGTCAATTCAAAATATTATACCTAATTTGCATAAATCATTCTTAATTCAATGTGAAGTCAACCGGTCCATATAATAATAAAACTAAACGGATGACGTCATGACTCATCATTTTTCACTGCGTATAGATTTCAACGCACTTGTGTGTTAAGTTTAGGTAAAGACAGAATGGCAGCTGTCATATTGCAACGCTACCAGAAGATGAGTTTATAAAACATGCATATTCAGAAGATTTTGATAACTATTGATGTACACGGGGTTAATTTAATTAAAATGTCGAAGTTCAATAATGACTTGTGCTTTCCTCATAATGTCATATGTTTGATATACGGCAATATGCTTATACAGGTGTTTCCGGTTTCGTATAATCTTAAAGTATTTTCTTATACTTAACACGTATATATTCTTTTTTTAATCGGCGTTACGCGCGTGTAGTCTGTATGCATTTTGTGTTGAACTCAAACTGGTTTAGTTAAATATATTTCATGCAACTGACTTTGATTAAAAGTATGTATTGTTTACTGTTATATTGAAAACGTATGATAAATACACACATAAAACATTTTCAGCTATTGTATGAATCTATTTCCTTGGTGTAAGATTACAAATATTTTGTTATTATCGTGGTTAACTGAATTTAGGTCATATGGTAAATAGAATCTTACATGAAATGTCATTTCACATCAGATTTTGGTAAACTCGTCCATTTTTTTAAGTCACCAGAGGTTAACTTAATAACATTTTCATTAAATCGTTTTGATCTTTTTAATTGATAAAAATGGCAATTTATGTCAGCTGTTATGAACATGTAAATGAAACATACAAACTTAATCAAAATTAGAATAAAGATTCAGATCTATACACATTCCTAAGGTCGACTGACCATCTAAAATCTTGCATATCGATCTTAATGCCATGTTTTATTTGTTTTATTAATTAAAACGGGAATAAAATTACTGTGACAATTTTTTTTATAAACTTTGACTTACTATATAGAATGTATAATATAATATAAAGTCGTTAAAATGGTTCTGGTGTAGCGAGACTAGCTGGCTTTCATCGTATAAGTGTGGTTACAAGGCTGGTAGGTCCGGTATTAAAATCATCTGACTGGGATCATGGTAGATGGGAAGCTGCATGTAAATATAGCCTGAAAATGAATGAAATATTATCGCCGGGACGCTTAACAAGATACTCTTGTATACTTTTGTAAGTCAGATATAGATGAGTGACTTATTTATTTCAGTCCGGAGAATATATCTGGTGACTGGAAAATATGGAATTCCAGACAGTCAGCTCAGCGCTTCTAGCAAATATGGTCCCACCTCGAATGATTACTACGCGGCTAGAAGAGCCAGGTTTAATTATACAGTGGAGCTCTTTTTAGGGAGCTCGGCATGGTCCGCTGGTATAAAGGACCAGAACCAGTATATTCAGGTGTGTACTTTAAGATAAATATTTGTAAAGTGACTAACATTGAAAAAGTCTCAAAATAGTCATTTATATGTGCATATAACCATGTGTTTTGAGCTCAAGAGCTAATATATGCCTTAGTAATACTATAAAGAACAAATCAGAATACTGACAAGTTTGTTCAGTCTTAAACGATATTTCATTTTTCAATTATATACGTAAGATACTTGAGATTTTTAATTACCACCAATGATCTGTTTGTGTTTTCACTGTATGCCCTTTTTTAAGAGACACTTTTTATGAGTTAAATCGCCTGCTATATCTAGTTGTTTCCTTGTGGTTAACGTCTAATCGACGTTATTTAAGTAATTTAGGGACTTTGTCTAAATGAGATATTTAGTGATGCCGCAATTCAATATATCGCCGTTGACAATGGCATGATGCCACATACGTCATCCTGCCAGTTGGAGAAAAAAATCTAGAACTACAGAACTACAATTATGAATAGTACATGTAGACAACTGTACCATTATTAACCATTTTAAACGTCGTTGATATTTCACGGCCGGGTATCGACGCCTTCACCCGCCATCAAATTTGCAGACAATCGACTTCATTTTCTGTACAAGCTGTTCTTGCTGATGGGTCAAAAATCGGTTACAATAGGCATGCCTACATAATAAACATTGTCTTTACATTTATACTATTATGGTGGTTATGATATGCACTATCATTAGACTGGTCTACAGTATATTGCCAGGTTTCCCTTACTCATATACATGGTAGTTTGACATTTATGTGTCACTAGTCTTTCTTTTCTTTTGCTTTTAGGCACAGTTTACAAAACTGAGACTCGTTGTTGCTATAGCTACGTTAGGACGTCCAATTAAGAATTATTACCAAAAGGTGACACAATACAGTGTCTTATACAGCACGGACTGTGTGAACTTTGTTGTTATCACGCAACCAGATGGTTCAAAACAGGTAACATATTACTGTATGCTTAACAGAAAAATATTTTATGTAGGACATTAAAACAGCGTAATTTTATGCTTAATGATACTTATATTGTGAGTTCGTGTATTTGATTTAAGTTTATGAATTCCTTAACATATTGTTTTTTTATATACTCGAGGACTTTCTTTTTTCTTTTTTTTCCAAGGTGAGGCTTTTTGAATGTGCTTGCATATATTTAGTAGTAGGACCTCATGATGGATTTTAATAAGTTGCAAGGCCTTAGTTTATGCAGAGGCGTTTAATACCCTACTAGAAACATGTGTGGAAAATGTGAAATTTATTTGATCCATTTGGACTTATAAACTAATAGAAACAATATCCTTTGTGAGAATACTAAAAGGTGCTGAAATACAAATGGTACCAATATTTGATGTTTCTGTCGCAAACTCAATCAACAATTCTTAGCGCTGTGTTATAAATCAGTTCTAGAATCAGCCTTAAGCTCATTAATCATTTAGAGTTCTAGTTTTTTTAGAACAAAACAATATTAAATTCGCCCCTTGGTGTTTAAGTATATTTTAGCAATAAGTATGTTTGGTGGAATTCAATCCTGAAATTTAAGAATATATAACCTGATAATGGTTCAGTGATATTTTTTCGTACGTTGTGCATCAAAATGTTATCGAACTTCATTTTATTTTCATAAGTTGTCTTTCTGCTGTAAATTTTTTTTTTTTTTAGTTAATTTAGATAAACGATTTTGAGATGTTCGTTTTAGTTTTAACTGTACTTACATTTACAGGAGTATCCTGGAAACTCGGACCCAGAACGACTAGCCATCAACCGTCTGACCCCTCCAGTGGAAGCACTCTGCGTCAGGATCAACCCTCTTAAGTGGATAAATCCAATTTCATTGAGATTTGACGTAATTGGAAATCCACAGGTGGTCACAGCTTAATTCGATCAAACTTGATTTTAAGGTCTTCCCACTCTAATAGCGATCTATTCCATCAAAGCAATGCATATAACTTAACAATATATATATACATTAGCTTTTAAAATGTCAAACTTTTTTTTTTCTTAGGGGCGAATTGATATGTTATGACAAATGAAAGAAGTTCTTTAATTACCTCCCCTTGATTATTTAGTTGTCATGAGTTATCTCCCCTGAAAACTAAAATAAAAGTGATTTTCTCCATTTTCCTATGGCAAAGTTAAGATTTTTTTCACGTAAGTTGATACAAAATCATTCAATTCATCTTTCTACCATGGGTGTTTTTCATAAATCAATTTCAGTTTTTCATATTCACAGAGAATTCATATTTTCCATAAGCTTCAATGTTATGTTATATGCGAATTATTCCCCCGAAATAAGATAACACTTGAAACAACTCTTGGTGAAATATTTTTATTTTTGAATGTCTTCAAAGTGACAGAGTTTCATAGAAATAATACCATTCCGTGGCAACATATAGAATATGGCTATAAGGATGGGAAGGCCTTAAAGAAAAAAAAATTTTTTCTGAGAAAATTAAGAAATGTATAATGGTGTTTGCAAAATATTGCAGGTGCAGTCTAAGAAATTCTCATAGTACAACAATGTTACGTGACTAACAAGTGTTATTTGATAGCTAAACTTTTTGTTTAACAATGTTTGTTGTATTTGGACATGAACTTACAAGAACACCAACACAAAATCAATCTCATTAAAATCATATCCTAATTTGCGCTCCTCTACCATAGGCGATTAGGATTTGACAACATCGCATTAGGGGTCGCGTCAGATTGATTGAAAGTAATTTTTTTGCATAAACAAGTGCTCGATTTTAAACTAATTAAAAAGCGCGTTTTTAACTGACTTCTGTAAAACATTTGTCACAGGGTGAGGAAAATGTGCAGCTAGTCCGGGCCTCGAACCCTGGGCCTGCTGCTTACAGGTCGAATTCTCTACCGACTGAGCTACTCGGCCGCTTACACGTCTTTCTACCCTATTTTGGGTAATGAGTAATGTGACACATTAAAATGGATACCTCAACAACTGCCTTTCTTACTAAGTTACGGATACCAGAATTAAAGCCTAAACAAAAAGAAATTGAAATGGCACTTTTGGGACTTTGTGGTAATTTTCCCTACAGAACACCATCTTTTTATTTGTTCATATACATTGATGCGGTTACTTCATCTGGTTATACCTTATGAGTTGGTAGGCGCCGGATTGATTAGATTATACAAAGGGCAATCTGAGACGACCATCCTTACGATGCTGTCAGATTCAGTTACCAATACTTTCAATGAGTGGAATACCCGATGCCTTATTTTTTAGCTGGTTCAATAATGGCTTCTTTACAAAGTGACATATGCATTTTTCTCAAAGATACACAATTCGCAAATGCATATTGACATACAAAAAAGTTTGAAGATTTAAAATATGATCTTAAGCAGGTTCCAGCAAGTTACATTTTTTATGAGATAAAGTAAATATTCCGTGGAGTAATTATTCGAATTTCATGCCATTTTCCATGTACAGTTTCTCTCCAGACACAGATGTCAATGTTTTAAGTCCTTATTTCGCTTGTCTGATTTTTTGAGCATGTGTGTCCGACTGTCAGTCCTTTTGGTTATGCCCATTACAGTTTAACCCGATTCTCAATATTTCTTCCGTAGTCAAATTTCACACTAACCCATTTTTCTCAGTATTGTATGTGATACATGCCAATGCTATGTTGTACCCATGCTTCGAGTTTCAGGATGTGTTGCCAGACTAAAATTATGAATACCATTAACAAGAGAATTAGGGAAAACTTTGAAGTAAAATTGAATTATATTTTATTGATATTGTGAATAAAAATGATAACAAATGCTGTTAATTTAATTATGATATAGTCATCATCTCTGTGTATTTGTATCCTGCTATGTTGCATATTTCTATTCATCGTATTAAAATTACAATAACTATAAGATTGTTTTTGTAAGTTACACCACGTTCGAATGAAACTTTCAATTTGCTGTTTGTTGAGTTCTACGTCCCACCGACGTAATTTCAGTCATTTAGAGACTACAAATGTATAGCATGACAAAAACAGAACGTTTGCCGTCATAGCAAGTACCTATTTAACTCGTGGCTCCTCGTATAAGATCTGCTTTCTAAGACCACATGTAAAACATCCTCTACATATATTTTCTCTCTCTCATATATGCCAGTTAAGGGTAGTGACCGAATACGAGACCTTTCTGTTCCAAAGTTATCCACGCGTCCCTTGACTGCTCAGAAGTTTTATCCGATTGCTATATTGCATACCACAGGAAAGGGCTTAATGAGTGACTATGGTTTAAAATAATGAAATTTTATCACAGGTGTTAAATATATATAACGAGAACGATGCAATCTCGGATGGAATAGATATCTTTTCTGTATTAATCATAGATTTACAAATGAGCATGAGTTTTAGATTCACTTAGGTTTGTGCATTGTGCTATAAAATGTATGTGTGTGTTATTATTTTCACTAAACAAGGGCAACTCAAAATACAGATTTGTTTGTTAAATGATGTTGAACAAAAAATGAAAGCAAGGTAAATATTAATTTCTTTTCGATATTTTATCAGTTGATTAGTTTTACAAGCATGATTAAATATTTTATATGAGCTGAAGTAACATCAGTGTATAGTATTGATTTACAAAAACATGATTCTTTTTGATATTCTAATTGTGATTCACAAATTTCTTTGTTAAAGTCATGAACATGGTTCCTTTGTTTAGTTATTATATATGTATGAACATGCAATGATTTAAATGAGATATCAATAAGCGACAATTCATTTATGAAACTGAAGAGTTCTTATCGTTCTCTTGGAAAGAGAAAATGCTAGTTCAGCGCGTTAGGCTAGGGAAAGAATGAATGGCAAGTTCTGCGACAGCTCGCAGATATCTTTCGTTCTTTTTCATATGAGGTCGGGTACGATATTTCCCATTTTACCTTATTGTGACGGATACTTTAAAATTTTGCTTCAATTTCAATAAACGTTTTAAGCACCTGGCTCAAATTCTACCGACAATACTTAATGCTAAGTAATACTTAGTTATACTTAGCTGCAATTCCATCATTTTTTTCTCTAATAAAAATATTCAAATATTTGATACGAAATATTCAAGTATATGATTAGATTGACATGCTTTTTTACCTTAACAAATGAAAAAATGCCATGAAATTAATTATTAGGCTATTTTTAATATAAAAAAATCCCTAAGATTATATAGTATGGACAGTGGAATTCGAGCCTTGTGATATTGGATCAGTTGCAAAGTTCACAGTTTAGAATATGGATTCATAGAATGTATCCAGTTATCCACATGCTTAAAGAAAGATACAGTTATTACGACATAGCATATTGACATATATACGATGCACGCTTATTGTAACTGAATTGCATATGCGTGTAGTTCGAAAATAGCGCTGTGTTTTCTTCTTTCCTGTCTCTGTAACCAAGGAGAATTTGTTTGAATTATGCCAAAACTGGGTGTAGTGTTAGCTGGACATCAGTTCGAAAAAGTAGGGAGATATAATCCTTGGGTTCACATATTTCTTTTATTTTCCTGAATGTTTGCAGAGACAGTTTTGCTGTTCCTCATGAAATAATGTGACACGTGTTTTTCGAGGAAAATTTGAAAGGGACCAGTACCTTTTCAATTGGGGAAATACACAATTTGAGTGCAATTTGGTTTATTATTCAGTTAAGGAGGGAAATATTAAACATTATCAAATTCTAGAACATTTATTGGTAAATCACTCGATTAATTTAGAATGTATATATTTGTTTGCAAATTACTTTCTTTTTAAATTAGAAGAGAGTGATCTCATAAAATATCCACTTATTAAAAAATACAATAGATAGTTTAATTTATAACATTGCATCACAATGTAAGAATAATGATAATAATAATCATGCAGTGCATTTAGATACACGCTATTAGTTTCTGTACTAACTATGGAACAGTAGTATACAGAACTATAAATTGTATACAAACTATCATAAATTTGGAACGAAAAAAAATAACAAGACGTATAACGATTCGTCTTAATTGTTCCGTTTACTACTCCTGATATGAAAGATATGGGTTTGAACCCCGTTGAAGACGATGCTAAACTTATGATTTTATTTATCAAAGGTAAATGGGAGAGGGGCTATAATTTTTAAATAGTGTTTCAAATATAGAAATGGCTTGCGGTAGGTCGGTGGTTCTACCCGTATGCCTCCGTGCATTCAGGGTCATCCTCCACCTGTAATTAGCTGGACGTCGCTATATGACTGAAATATTGTCGAAGAGACGGTAAACTCAAAATAATCAAATATAGAAAAATATATAGTACAGTAGCGAAAAATGTATACATGATTCGCAATGTAAAATAAGCAGAAGTAATACTATAATATTAATATTATTATTATAATATATAAAATTTTGAGTTTTGAGGAAAATAATCAAATATTTCAGTACATGATTTATGAAAATGGATACACTAAAATAAATGATGTGTAATAAAATTTAATATAAAAAAATAAATTTATAACATCAATTAAGATATATACCATCTCTGTACTTCCTTCAACTGAAACACTTTGTATATACTTACATATACGAGGACTGATTGATAAATTCGCGGAATTCTCCTCTCAAGAATTTATTTTTTTCATCAAATCACATCAAAACTCGTATATACAAGTAAAACAACTTATTTTCTCTTTCGTTATCAGGTAGGTGAATAGATATTTAATACTTAAGAAGAAGAAATGGTATCCATAGCAACCACTGTTTGGTGACTTGAAGCACGCTGTTATTTCGCATATTCTGAATTCATTGAACGAAATCAAATTTAGCGCAAACTTTGCGCGAATGCAACTGACGTTAGCTTGACATTTCGATGTCATTTCTGAAAAAAAGAAGACTTAGTGTTGGACGGTTATTTCGCAGCAGCGTATCATGGTCATGGCCTCAAAATGGTGCATGACGTCAATACATGTAGATGACATTAAGTTGCGTGCGGTTGCCAAATTTTGTGTGAGACTCAAAAACATTTGTCAACGATTGGTACAAGCGGTTCAGGGATGATAGAACCTCAGTGTTTGATGACAAAAGATGAGGTCGGCCGACATCGACATTCACTGTTGGAAACACAGCGTTAGTGAAGGAACTGTTAGATAAAGACAGACTGTTTACGGTGCGAGGTATTGCAGAGCAACTATCTCTCTCGTTTAACACAGTGCGACGTATTCTTACAGACGAATTAAATATGACCAGAGGTGGTGATTACGTAGAGAAAGTTAACCGGACACAACACTTCGACGTTAAAGTAACGTCAACGTGACCCAACGTTGACGTCGGCGTGCTTCAAGTACTACATAGTATTTTTTTTTTAAATATTTCATGTAAACTTTATTGTTAAATGCATCTGAATAATATTTGAGCTCTATGTCAGTCCTGAGTAAACGTATGACGTGATATATATGGTTTTTCGTTTTCTTTTCCATATTTCAGTAATAAAGCAATTCCGCGAACTTACCAATCACCCCTCGTATATGCACATTATTTCACTTGATAAAAACTGCTTTAAAGACTGGTAAATGAATACCGGCAAAAAAAGTTCCCTTATGCATTTTCTTTCAAGATATTTATTTCCCAAAATCAGATTTGGTATTAGTCCCGTCAATGAGACGCTCTCGTCGCAACTTGCTATTTTTATTACAATATCTAAAATTACGGGTACACCTATATGGACTAAGGTTTAATGTTTCAATGATTGTATCGACATTTTGAGTAAAGATATCACGCCAGCCATATTTTATAATAACACACCAGTAAACATTATCCTGACAGTGGGTCAACCAGACATAAACCTAGCCTTTTATAATGAGCAAGGGAGATATACCAGTACTATTTTAAACGGATTTGGCGTGTTATAACCATGGGTGTTTTAACCACTCACTCATAAGGACTGATTTCAGTCTAATTGATTGTATAAAAGTAAAAACAAATATGTATCAACATATGGCCTTATACGCACGTTACATTTATATTGTAATGATACCAAAATAATTGCATTTGAACTACAGAAATGGGTTCAAAATTGTACATTCCAAATTATTACCAATGAAGGGATTTTTACGAAACAATAATTATGTGATTACCTAACTACAGGATGCATATGCAGTTTGTTATACCACAGATATTGCCCTTAATCTGTAAAAATAGGCTCCAAAAGGTACACCCAGAACCAGTCTGAGGTATACATGTAAATAAAGGATTTCGATAAATGTGTATTTATTACCAAAGTGCATGTTTACATACACAGAAAGATTGGTTCGATGCGAGTATATAACAACAGAAGTTTCAATCTTGAATAGTAATAGAAATATGTATGAATTGTATGTAATATTTAGATTAATAGTGCATCCTCAGTTTGGTTTATAGCACCGCAGTTGCTAGATTTGAGAGTAAAACTATTTTGTTGGGGGCTGCAATTTAATCAGGTGAAAATAAAAACAACTCACAAACCAAAGCTTTTGAAACAAATGGACTGATTTCAATATTTTAACAAAACTTGTAATGAATATAATTTGAATTAAACACTTTACAGTGAAGTAACATCATAGCTGCTACCACTGAATAGAGGAAAAAGCATACACACAAATGTGTCTGCCGCAGTCTTTTCCGTATGTTTTTATTATTTTGCTTGGATTTAATATAGTTTTTCGTCACTGCAGAATCACACCATCGACGGATGACGATACACTACTGCTTAGTCTGCTACCTGGACAAACAGTCCTGGAACAAGAAAATACTAGTATACCAACACCAGTTTAGTATATCTTAGCTGAGAAACAAACAAATAACCATTCGCTCACATTTTAAAAGAAGAGGGCCAGGATGGACCTGTGTCGCTCACCTGAGTAAAATGGCTGTGTTAGGCATAATGACAAAAAAAAAACTGGCATCTTAAGTGTTTTTCTAACATTTGACTCAGTGACCTACATTTTGATCCTACCTGAATTTGCACTCAACTGGGAATTCATACAGTTATCATTCATATCACTGGGAAAAAATATAGGCCTTAAGAGTATTCAAAAGATTTTTCTAAAATTTGCCCTGGTGACCTCATTTTTGACCCTTTGTTGCCCAGTTTTGACTTCATCCGAGATTTGATGTAAACAAACATTCTGACCAACTAACATTAAGGTTAGACGACTAAAATTGTGGTCTCTAAAGTGTTCACAATGTTTTTCTAAGATTTGACCTGGTGACCTAGTTTTTGACCCAATTTTTTGTTCCAATTTCAAACTCTTCCAAGATATCATGTAGACAAACATCCTGACAAAATTTCATGAAGACTGGGTCAAAACTGTTGCCTCTAGAGTGTTAACAAGGTTTTTCTAAGATTTTCTACGATTTGACTTAGTGACCTAGTTTTTGAACCAACATGACCCATTTTCAAACTCATTTTATTGAGCCAAATATGTGGCCTCAAATTTAATTTGACCTGGTGACCTAGTTTTTGACCCCACATGACCCATTTTCAAACCCATTCAAGATATCATGTAGACAAACATCCTGACGAAATCTATTGAAGATTGGGCTAAAACTGGCCTCTAGAGTGTTCACAAGGTTTTTCTAAGGTTTGATTTGGTGACCTAGTTTTTGACAACACGTGACATACTTTCGAATTCCTCTGAGATATCATGTAAGCAAACATCCTGACCAAGTTTCATGAAGATTGGGCCAAAACTGTGGCCTCTAGAGTGTTCACAAGCAATTGTTGACGACGGACGACACACAACGGACAAAAGGCGATCACAAAAGCTCACCCTGAGCACAAGTGCTTAGGTGAGCTAAAAATGGGGCCTCCAGCGGGTTATACTTGCTTGCATCATAATTATCACTTAAAATCTAATTTGGATCTTTCACGTGAGCAAATTTATCTGTAACATTACAGTATATCAAAGGTTCTAAAGCGTCTTCTTCCTCTACCAATAAGTAGCTGGGCGATGTTATACGACTAATTAGAGCATACTTTACTAAGTCCCGGGCTTTTCTTAAAAGCCAGTATGAAATTAAGAACAATATATGTAAATCCACCAAGTTAAAAATAGTAAATGGGCGTTTATATAACGACCGTAAAATCGGTAAAATCACATGCATGGCATACAACGGACATAGCGTCGTGGACTACTTATTGACCCACCGCAGTAATTTCGATACTTTAATGGATTTCACTGTGCATAATTTGAATGAGTTTTCGAATCATACACCTGTTTCCTTTGCTATCAAGTCACATTCTGTTTTGATGGACAGTGCAAAAAGGTGTCATAACGTTACGTATAGATGGAACCAATACATAGAGATAATTTTAGTATCGAATTAAATACGAGCATATTACAGCTAGAAAATGAACTGCAGGATTATGTTAATAAGTTTGAAAACCCCGATGTACTTGTACAAACATTCACCGACTATCTTAATGAACGTGGAAAGAAGTATTTCGAAAGAAAAATGGGAGATAAACAATGTCAGTTTGAAAATTTTGATAAAAATAAACAAGAATGATATGATGATAAATGTAGAGAAAACGGAATAATGTTCGTTCAGCGATAAATGACTTCTTACGGGACAAAACTGAGGTAAATAGACGAATACTTTATGAAAAAAGAGAGATTATAAATATTATTGTAGAAAACAGAAGACGTTATTAATAGGCAGCTTGGTAAGAAAATGAATGAAACAAGGAAGTTGAAATCGCGAGACTTTTGGAATCAGTTTAAACGGTCTAAGGTAAAAACAGCAGGTGATAATGTTACGAATCAAGAATCACCGGAGCTGTACCCATGACTGGCTGGTTGTACCTACCTGGTCCCTATCTGGCTGGTTGTACCTGGTCCCTATCTGGTTGGTTGTACCTACCTGGCTAGTGTACCTACTTGGCATGGCTGTACTACAAAAAAGGTTGTCGAAACCGAACCGCGGTAGCTCCGGCAAAATTTGCGCTGTAGTATTCCCATTAATTTGTGTACATATACTATGGCACCCAGACGAGGATTGTCCGAGGACCAGATCCAAGAAATCTGCTCTCTCCGAGGCCAGTTGTCGGCGGACGAGGCAAAGAAGCGGTTTGGTATCGGGACCACGAGGCTCTTCAAAATTTGGCGGGGCGCAGATGTCCACATGCCCGACCCCGCCGTTGTCCCCGTTGTTGTCCCCGACTCCGCTGTTGTCTCCGCCCCCCCGCTGTTGCCCCCGTCCCCGCTGTTGTCTCCGCCCCCGCTGTTGTCCCCGCCTCTCCTTCGGAAGAAATATCTGCAGTCCGCCGTCCCACTGTAGAAGACTTCTACGAACGGCTGGGGCGTCTAGAAGCCATGGCGGAGCAAACTACAGATATGCTGGTAGAAGTGCTGTCCCAGATGGAGGCCGACGACGACGAAGACGCCTTCTCGACGAGCTGCTGGTTGCTGTCGAAAAGCAACAAGAAGAGCTGGCTGCCGAAGGCAAGAGCAGGTGCAGATGGATACGAAGATAGTGAAAAAAAAAAAAGTGGACCTACATTTCCTTCGCTGCGGTGTTCGTCTGGAAAGTAGTTTGGGCAACCCGGAAGCAATGCACGCCAACCGAGCAAAAACAGACGCCGCAAAAACAGACGCCGCAGGAAAACACAAAACCGAGAGACCCTTTCTACATGGAATAGCTGCCTGCGCAAAAAATGGTAGCCGCGCCCTCGTGCAGGAGGCCGGAAAATGGTTGTAGATGCGCCCTCGTGCGATGTCGAAAATGGCTGGTAGCCGTGCCCTCGTCCGTCGCGGGCTCTCCGTTGCGTCGGTTGGGACGAAAAATGTGTGCGTTCGGTGGAGTGGGGTGTGTTGTGTGTGTGTGCATTTTTTCTATTTTGTAGTCGACTTGTCTAGCATTCTGGAGTAGAGGTTTTGTCCACCTTTTCTACCAGATCTATTCGGACACTTCGATCGTATGTTTTGTCTTTCGAAGTTGGGGAGTTTCTGTGTGCCTACAGATGGCATATAAACATTTCTCCAGCCTCTCTATTCCGCCTATGTGTTCTTCGTTGGACAACAACAGTAACGCTTTATTCTTTTTGTCGCGCCTCCCTACTGCAAAGTTCCTACAAATATATTTCCCTGGGGGCATGTCTCCTGTCTTCCTCCATGTTGTGAGTGGCGGCACTATTTCCAGTTCTTTTCCTCTAGGTATACTGTTGTTTGTCAGCCCTACAAATCGAGCTATTCTCTTCCTCCCTTTGTGTGTTGGAGCCAATTTTCTTACACGTGTCTTCTCCAGCAATCTCTCGGAATATACATGTGTTTTTCCTGCACGGGCACATTTTTGCCATAGACTGCACTAGAAACATGTGCCGCAAAGTCCAAGCAAGGCAATCGTCGTCGTGTAGGGTTTCTATGTTGGCGACGCATTGGTCGACTTCGATTTCCTCTGGAAACCCAATTTTCTACCTTTGTCGTTCGGAGATCTTTGTATTTCCAAAGAACACAATGCCTGCTAGCAATACAATGGTCTATTGCGCCGCATCTGCATGTAGATTTGTCTCCCCAACATACTCCTGGTATTTCGTGGATAGTAGCAATGCAGTCGACACATTTCTTCGAATGCCTTTGGGGTTCTGGCGTATTCTGTACAACTATTCGAAGAAGTCCAGAAGATGGGCGAAAGTCGTTTGGTTGGTGTATTTGGACAAACTCCAGTACCATGCCTTTTCGTATGTATCTAGAAAAGCAAAGTGCGTATATTTCGAGATTTTGTTCCGCTCGTAGAACGTGCACCCCAACTTTTCTAGTTTTTGTTTTTCTGCAGCGGTAAGGAGAAGATGTGGAAATTTTAACTACAAAGCGGCTCCGTTCGTCTTCTATTTCTTCTTCTGGCATACCTTCCTCCTTTGCATATCTTCTTGTTCGTACTCGCTGTCTCGAATTCTATAGTAACCACCTCGGTATATGTTGTACTTCTCCTTTGCCTTCCGTACGGAAGTCTGCCGGACCGTATTTCGTCGTAGGCTTCTTGCGAGGGGGTGGGGGGTGGGGGTGCTTCTACAACTTCTTCGGACTTGCCACGAATTCCATATTATCTTCTTTGGGAGATGTGGTACTTCTGCTTGGCCTCACGTATAGACAACCTACCGGACCGTATTTCGGCGTAGGCTTCTCGAGATAGAGTTGTACCTGGTATATCTACTCTTTGGGTATATCCGTGTTTCTCCAAATGGAAGTTCGTGTGGATATTGGTGGTATCCGTGTTTCTCCAAATGGAAGTTCGTATTGGTATGTATCCACGTTTCTCCAAATGGAATATCGTATGGGTATGTATCCGTGTTTCTCCAAATGGAAGTTCGTCTTGTTGTAGATGTTGTACTCTTCCCAGGACCTCATACAATACTCTAGTATGTGTACCCCTTGGGGTTACCCACTTTTTGGTCAAGGTGTGTTAGTACGGGTACGAATATGCCTTTTTTATGCCACTCTGTATACTACTACTAGAACTTTAAAAGATAAGGCATTAAGAGCAATGAATTCATTATTTAATATTACACGTGGAAGAGAAATACCAATTAACATTATGTTTAATTTGATTGATTCATATGTTATGTCAATTCTTAACTACGGATGCGAGGTATGGGGTCACCTTAAGGCTGATTGCTTAGAAATTGTTCATAAAAAGTTTTGTAAAATGACTGCTGAATGTAAAATTATCTACAAATACTTTAACTTAATATTCAGAGTTAGGTAGATACCCACTGTACATAGAACGGTATGTTAGAATTGTTAAATATTGGCTAATTTTTTGGGGGGACAAAGCGTGAGAATGCATTGTTAAATAATATTGTAAAAGTCCATAGAAGAGAAATCACCGAAAATGATAATATAGTTAATTGGTCGTCAAAAATAAGAAATATCTTGCAGCAGGCTGATTTTAATGATCTTTGGTTATACCCAGAGTCGGTAAATGTTAATATGTTTTGTATAATCTTATTAAATCGCCATAAAGATATCTATTTTACCCATTGGAAGGCAGGTGTTAGCGAAAGTATGTCATTATATCTTTTAAAAGAAATTAAATTCACTATGGAAAGATCCTCATATCTACATTTATTAGAAAATAGTAATGATAGAAATATAATTGCACAGTTAAGACTATCTTCTCATAATTTATCAATAGAACCTGGTAGACATAGGCAAATTGCAAAACATGATAGGAAGTGCAAAAAAGAAAAGTACATAATAAATAATTTTCAGTCGTAAAGGTACTTTTTCCGATTACAAACAACAAATGATGATTTATAAAATAAAAACAGGCCTTATAATATTTCCAATGCGTGTTTTCTTCTTCATTGCGTACATTGCGCCAGTAAATTTCCATTGCGCGTTTAAGGACAATCGGACAATGTCGTTAAAAAATGCGAGATTCGAAGTAACTCCCCCGTGTTATACTGAGGGACGTGTGGCCTGTCGTAACCCTGTTACAAAATATTGTTATTTTATGTTATTTATTATTCGTATGTGTGTTGTTTGTTTTAATACTTGTTGCTTTATATATGAAAGTAAACATCGTCTCCAAATGACTGAAATACGTTAAACCCATCAAACAAATACAAAATGTCTACCGATAGGTAAACACGGTAATTCGGATGACAAGAATTTTCGAACATTTCAGACAGTTCTATGAAGCCATTGGTCAGAATTTAATTTCATTTTGCACAAATAGTCACCTCATGCCTTTCTACCATAATTGCAAAAATAAAGTTAGTCTTTTGAAAATTAAGGCCCTAAGAAGTTGCCTAATTTTCTTATATAGCTCAATATTGACAACTAAAAAGTATTCTTCTATGAAGCCAATGGCCAGAATTTTTTTTTTATTTAGCACAAATGTTCACTTCTACGCTGTCTACCATAATTGTTAAAATAAAGTTGATACTTTGAAAAATAAGGCCCTTAGGGGGTTGCCTAGTTTACCTTTATAGCTTTATATAGAAACATTCTTCTGTAAAGCTAATTCTTTTTGCACAAATGGTCACCTCATGACCTTCTACCATAATTGCTAAAATAAAGTTGATTCCTTGAAAAATGGGCCCCCTAGGGAGTTGCCTAGTTTCCATATATAGCTATGTGTAGAAAAATATCTTCTATGAAGCCAATGGCCAGAATTTTATTTCATTCAGCACAAATGGTCACCTCATGACCGTCTACCATAATTGCTAAAATAAAGTTGATCCCATGAGAAACACGGCCTCCAGAGATGATTGACCACCTTATTATTTTTTTTTCTATCTGAAACTTGAATCTGTTTGCTTTTGCAAGTAGTAATATAAAGTGATTTGAATGGCTTTAAATAAGCTTACGTACTCTGGTGAGCGATCTAGGACCATCAAGGCCCTCTTGTTTTGAATTTCTACTGACCAACGGTAAACGAGCTGCTTTAAATTGTAACGGTGAATCCGATTTCTATTTCAATATGCAGGTCATAAGGAATTAATGATACTGTCAAGGCGCTGGAATAGTCGAGCATGCTTTCTTATGAAAGCTCTAGTTATAAAACTCGATCTGGATTTTTTTAATTTGATTTTTACTTTTAACGTGTTTGAATGGAGAAATAAGTAGAACAACAAACAAGTAAACATTTGTTTGTCTGAATTTCTTCTCACAGTTTTTACATAAAACCTATATTCTTAACATATGCTATTGTAAGGTCGTGATTAACCCTGGAATTTGTTTATACTTTTCATGATTTTATTAAGCGTGTCTTCATTAGTGCTTATTTATGTAACCCTTTTAATATCTAATTACAGTTTTTTCTGTTTCGTTCAAATTGATTACAGCATAGCCAATGACAATTATTTTATATATTGTCTGTCATTTCATGATATGTCGATTATGACCTTGCTTGTTTCAATCGATTGTTCAATAGATTCCCAAATGCATATTGAATACCCAGCATTTGCATATGTAATTAAACGTTTCTTCAAAGTTCTGAAGATAAAATCAACGTGGATGTAAATGAATAATTTAAATGTTTAGTCACCCATTTAACGAACTTTCGTTTCCATCAACAAACAAACCGCGTTGGGAATAATGCTTGTTCTCTCAAATGATCCGTCTATGAATACAATCTTAGCTTAAATGTTATTTTCACAATTTTGCTTGATCTGATCAGAAAAGCTTAAAAGTTTAGACATTTATTTAGGACTGGTCATGGAATCGGCATGGATCTTTTTGTTGTGGATCGCTTAAAATGTTTGCGTAACACTAATAACTACTGATGAACACTTCTATCGCTTGGTAGAATATAACGACAACGTCTGTATGGACAACAGTTTGCTATTTACTTACGTTGTGCCCAATTTGCTGACGTGCCTAAGCTCTTGTAAGAACCATGAAAGCTGCACAGCAACAATGTACAACCAACATACATGTTTTGGCTGCTTAAACTTGCTGACTGCAGGGACTCTAACTTACAGTAAGCACTGATTTTGTGTGCGTGTGTGTGTGTGTGTGTGTGACTTCGTGCTATGTCTTTTTCAAAATTTCAAAATAGGCCACGGACGTATACAATTAGGACGTCCATTTGTGTAAATTAAATTAAACTTACATCTTTTACTGTTCATTTGGATACATTTATCATTTATGCCGACTATTAAAGTCTTCTTTGTATTATTGGTGATTCTACTGTTACAAAACATACTTTTTATGTATAAAGGCATATTGTTGAAGTCTGAAAAAAAAAACGTTTGTGTAACCATTCGGATTGATATTAAAGTAATACGTTACAGTACAATACAATGCAATCATTTTCTTATTATGACTGCGACTTGCATACAGTATTCACTTCAACTTTATTGTTTCATTTCTGTCAATATTTATAGACAATTACGATACGGTGATGGTACCAACGATGAATTGTCAATCCCATTAAAATCATATCCTAATTTGCAATTTATATGTACAAACAAGTGCTCGATTTTAAACCAATTAAATAGCGCGTTTCAAACTGACATCGATAAAACATTAAAAACAGATGCCTCAACAACTGCTGTCACAGATACCTGAATTAAAGCCTGAACAAAAAGAAGTTTAATTGGCCCTCTCGGGACTGATAGGTAATTCTTCCAACAGCATATTATCTATATACATTGTATATATACTATACTATATATTGATGCGGCTGTTCCTCTGGATATACCTAACGATTTTGTAGGCGCCGATTTGATTGGCTCACACAAAGGACAATCTGAGACGACCTTCTACACGATGTGGTCAGATTCAGTTAGCGAAATATGAGCATATTTTAATGAGATTGGTGAATTGATTATTTCCTGACGTCAGGACCGATATAACGAATGGTACTCGTATAACAATGAACGCAACAAATATACACTATTACCCCCTATAATATTTATTGATCTTTGTTTATTTAATTTTTTATGTCCTTAGTTTAGGCGACTTTATCGAAAATTTCGATCTAATTATCTTGTTTCTCAGTAATGAATATGATTTTATTCGACTTGATTTCATAATGCAGAAATATTATGTATAATGTTTATATATATAATGTTTTATAAACAGCTAAAACGAATTAAACGAAAAGCAATGAGTGATAACACATTTAGTCTTCTGGGGCGTAATATATTTATGTTCAAACTTAAGCTTAAAATTCAATCAATATAGGTAACAGTATAGATGAAATTAATAAATGTACCACGCACCACGTTCAATTGCTAAGGCGCATTTGAGATATTTTACTTCTTAGGGGATGTCATTTATCTATTTAAAACATTTGTCTGAATTTTTTTTCATCCTATTTTCATTATTATTTATAACATTTGAATTGCATTAGAAAAATCAGTGGGCGTTTAGTCGGAAGCATCTGCGCAGTTTTTTGTTTCACCAGGGATTTTGGAGTCACTGGTTTCACTTAATAATTTCATTCCTTTGCGCACCTGTAACGTAGTGAAACGGGAAACAGAATCGTTGCCTCTGAAAAGGGCCAATCTTTACAGTGAATGCATATAGCGTATTTGACCGGGTAAAAATATTGTTGCATCAGAAACGGGCCAATCTGGGGCTAAAATGGGGTTAGGTTTTGATGAGAGAAAATTTACATGTAAATTTAATTGTGAGACCTGCCAAAAGGTATCAAGATAATACATATGCAGCCATAAACACCATATGAAATAAGTGTAGCCTAAGGAAAGCCCATACAAATTACAACCGCGGGAATAATACCTCACTGATTATATATATATGACATTACTAAGTCGTTACAAATTGTTCTAGTTTAACGTTCTTATCTGGTGTTCAGCGTATAAAGTTAGTTCCAGGACTGGTTGGTTCGGTGTCAGGATCATTGGCAGTTGCCTTAAACCGCATGTAAACAAAGTCTGAAAATGAACGAAGCACTATTGAGTAGACGCTTATCAACATAACTATGTACAGTATATTCTATGACATCTAAGAAAGAAGATGACTTTTTTTCAGACCGGAGAATATATCTGGTGACCGGAAAATATGGTATTCCAGACAGTCAGCTCAGTGCTACTAGCAAATTTGGTCCCACCTCGGATGACTACCACGCGGTTAGAAGAGCCAGGTTTAACTATACAGTGGAGCTCATTGAAGGGGACTCGGCATGGACCCCTGGTACACAGGATCAGAATCAGTATATTCAGGTATGTACTTTAAGTTGTTATAAGATAAAAAACATTTTATCATAGTGACTTGTGTATGACATAAATAAGCAAGTAAATCAATATAATACATTTTACACATCCGGCCCATTGGGCCTATAAGTCACCTGTATATCAAAACATGTATACAGTTCGTATGGTTTATAATATCACACTTATGAAAACAATTAGTGAAATGAATGTTGGACATTTGAACATATCTACTTGTACATTCTCAATTTCTGGCTGTAAGATAAAATTAACATTACAATGATCTATTCGAAATTCATATATCAAAGTCAAAGTTCCTTTATGCGCACACTAACATCAAATTGCAATAAATTATCATATATTGATAACAGTGTCACATAAAACTGTCTCTATTTAAATATTTTGATATGATAATCTTACCTTCTCAAATAAAAAGACTTACGATATAGTAAATACCCAACTCCGCCGCAGTAGTTACCTCCCCTTACAGCTGTCGATAACCACTGCCACAACAAGTAGATTCGGCTGATATAGGCCGGATTGACTTTTATCACTTTTGACTTTAGTTTTGAATATATCATACCAGTTTCGATATATTTCACGAAAATAGCATTCATGATTGTGAGAAAAGTAAAAAAATAAAATCAAATTACATTAATTTATTAAATCATAAGTGTTGATCTCATTGTTTCAACTATCATCACGTGACTTGTGTGGTGGCAGTGGTTAAAGTAGCGTAGAGTGACGTAACCGATGCGCGGAGTTTGAGTAAATACGCTGGCGAGCATGGTTATTTAACAGTATACTAAGAGTTTCCTGTTGACGTTAAAGGAATCAGAATCCTGTATTACATTGCAAAGTAGCTCGTTGCGAATTTCTTTATAATGATCACATTTTAATAGGAAATGAGTCTCTGTCTCAACATAACTGTCATCAGAAAACATACACAGTCTTTCTTCAGGCGGCTCCCGGACCTATCTACCTGTCTTATACTCTGTTTTAAACAGCCTATATGTTCTGTGATTGTGTTAAATCAAGCACCAAATTGATATTGGTAGACAATCAACTACCTTGCCTAACATTCGTCCCACGGCACTCGAGACATTTTGCCCGAAGTAGATGTTATATATTTACATATAAATTATAGTTTTAACAAAAGAATTTTCTGAATGTGATAATACTCGCTGCTTTTATAAAAAAATATGAAGAAATACATGATAATTGTTTCTTTGACATGTGTTTTTTTACTTACTACTGACCAAAGGTAAAATATTCCCTTCTATAACGAATATCGCACAAGCATACCTTAAACTTCCACCAAAAATGATATTTTAAAAAAAATGGGTTCCTATTTCATATTGTTTATTTCATTTTAGGCACAGTTTACGAAATTGAGACTTGTGGTTGCTATAGCCACGCTAGGACGTATACGTTATGAACAGAAGGTGACAAAGTACAGTGTCCTTCACAGCAAGGACTGTTTGAACTTTGTTGTTATCACACATTCAGACAGTACAAAACAGGTAAATGTTGAAGATATCAATACTTGAGGTTCGATGAACATATTGGTCAACGATTGATATAACTATTATGACGATATATTCATATTTTATACCTTATCAGACACATTGCAAAGTTTGGTCTACTTTAACCAATATGATTATATTGTTCATTCCATTCGGAAAACAACAGTTAAATAATGATAACAGCAACGTTTCTTTAGAAATAGTTTAATACATACTCGTATCTAAGAATACATATAATTCGGTTCAGGTTACGTCAGGTAATATAAAACAATGTTTTTGACAAATTCCCTGTCATGATTCTGCTACATTTCGGACCTAATGACCTTTCACGGAGATAACCAAGGTTCCATTATGTTTCATTAGGGTACCTTGGTTATATTGGTAGAGGTTAAGAGGTCCAAGACGAAGCGGAATCATTACAGGGACTTTACCTTAGTTTAAATAGTTTTCTGACGAGCAAGAAACAGTATGCTTAAGAAAGATATCAGTATTCAAGTCACCATCTCGAGTATGAAATATTGTGGTTCGTGAAAAATATGCTTAATTCAGCATTATTTCAAATAGAGGCACGGGCTTGAATAACAGTTAGAAATCTATCAGAATAATTACAAAGATTTCTGTAACATACTCGATTTAAATGGATATTAAACGTAATGTTCCGAGTAGACAAATGTGATATAACTATATACTCAACATTTCATGTAAGAATAGTTAAAAAGGCAACAGTATTGATTACAGATGTCTACACAACTTTGAATAATTAGGAATCTAAGAAACTGTCGGAACAAAATAGATTTATAAAACAACGCTTTCAATTGTTCCTCTGTTCCTGATTATTTCTTTCAAATTAATTTGATTTTAATTACTTTTGATAAATAAATATACATGCAGATGTTCATTTCTTCTTTGCTCATATCTACAGGAGTATCTGGGAAACTCGGACCCACTCCAACTAGCCGCCAACCGTCTGACCCCTCCAGTGGAAGCACTCTGCGTCAGGATCAACCCCCTTGAGTGGACGTATTATATTTCATTGAGATTTGACTTAATCGGAAACCCACAAGCGGTCACAGCCTGATTGTTGATCAGTTGTCTTGGCATTAATTCTGTGAAAATTGGAAATTGTATAATAATTAAATATTGCAAATTATAGCGGAGTAAGCTTTAGAAATATATCATCATTGCGACATTTTCTACATTTTTGAACACATATAACATATATTTAGCAATAATAACAAACATATACCAGGTATTCAATGACAAGCCATCTAAATTTCTTAGGAAAACATTTTAACTCCAAGAGCACCAATATACGACAAAATATATCCTTGGAGAATGCTAGTACACAAAGCATTTATCGTGAGACCATAGAACTGCGACTTCTTTGCAAAATATCATTTTTCTTAAATATACACTGATATATCCGTCAAGTAACGAACAAGCATACAGCCCCATAGATCCGATATTTTATAATGAATAGAACCCAAACGTGCATGTATTAACATTCTTTTGCAGAAATACAAAATGTACATACATGTCTACATATCCAAATGCATGTAAATGCAATTGCTTAAATATTCATAGTGCTTAGATGTTTATCAACTTTATTACCTTTTTTCGTATCCACATACAACATCACACAAACATTCTAGTCATTACCTGTAGTTACAAGTATAAAACATTCTGTAACAGATTCAATCAAACACCTTGTATAGTAGGTTTAGAAATGCACGCATCTTTAAGAAATTAAGTAAAAATGCAATATCCGATCATTGATTATTCCAATATCATGCCTTTGTCAAGGTATACGTCCCTTGTCCTGGTACAGAATCCATTTTTAACTTATTTTTTTTCTCAGAATTTTAGCACGTGTGTTGTCCACTTTTATATTATTGTTACATTCTAGGATCGAATTCTACGGAAGGTAGATAAAATGCCTATATACAGTTGTTACTCGCTATCTCCAATTCGCGTATATCGAAATTTCGGCTATGTCAAATTAATTAACTCGGTCCAGATTGTTCCCTTCTTTGTCTATATACATTTACTTCGCGTGTCTCAAAATTTATTTATTTCAAATTACTGCTATCTCAAAGTGAAAATTTGGACCCTCGCCCTATAGTACAATGCATATTTGTTTGCTTATCTCAAATTCCACAGACGCTAATTAGCCCGCCGATATTTTTCACACTATCAGTCAACTGGTGACACTAGCTTGGCACGGGGCGTTCAGTACGACAAACCGTGATTTTAGGCTCTCAATAATTACCAGATTATGTTTTGACCAAAAATTTTAATTTAAAACAGGTTTTTTTTTTAAATACCATCGAAGAATAAACCCAGGTCATAATTCACAATGTCTCTAAAACCTACTTGTCCATCTATGAGCGCTGAGCAATAAGGCGTTGTACAAAGTGCTTTGAATATTGTGCATGTATATAAGTGCTCTTTATTAATAAAATGCAGATTTCGATCTATATTATTGTTGTAACCCTATTTGTATAGTTCGTTTACCTTTCTGTATTTATAGAAAGAAGCGGTTGAATAAATAAAGAAAAATATGCTACTTATGGATTATTATTTATTAATTATATATTCTATAAATATCTACAGATATACAGATATTCTATCTTCTTCAAGATATCGATACAATATTAATACAATGATACAGGTAGGATTTCTTGTTCACAAGCCGAAAATACCTCATTTCGGATTGGTCAAATTATGACATCTCGAGGTCTTATTTTTGGTCCCATGAAATTCGAGATAACGAGTGCCGACTGTATATATATATATATATATATATATATATATATATATCATTTCAATTTGTTAGCAGTAAAAGTAATAATTTAAGTCAACTTAGTCATGCATTCGAACTCGAAAAATAGAGTGGTGGGGTGTGTTTCTATAAAATTTAACTATTACTGCTGGATTTACGTCAACTTAGTCATGCATTCGAACTCGAAAAATAGAGTGGTGGGATGTGTTTCTATAAAAATTAACTATTACTGCTGGATTTACGCTACGCATAACTGGTTTCAGTTTTAATAATGTGAAGTTATGTCTAACATATTCAACGATGACATTGAAAGGAAGAATGACCTTAATCCCATCCATGCTCTGGAAGGAAGTTTTTGAAGGCTAAAACCTGCCAGGTGTAGGATTGATAAATTTCGAGCTACTGTCAGCGTAAAAACAACAACAACAAAAAATAAAAATAAAAACAATGGAATGGGCTATCCGCCAGTTCACTCATTATGCTATTTAATATGCTATCCTTTTTTTTTAATTTTGCAACTTTCAGTATCACGCCGTAGACACGTGGCATGTTCCACATGTACATTATCCTGACACCGGGCCAATTAGGCCTGAAACTACTATTATATGCTGAGCGCCAAGCAAGGGAGCTATCTATACCAGTATCATATTTATGACTTTGGTATGTCGCGGCCGGGAATCAAACCAACGACCTCGCGATTCAGGAGCGGTCGCTCTAACCACCCGGCCACCGAGCCCGTGATTCTTACAGTTAGAGTTTGTAATTTACAGTTTGACTTTGATAGTATGTGTTGAAAAATAATGAAAATACTACATTTCAATTATTTATCATTTCACAGTAGTGAAGATAGCTGCAGTTCACTCGTTATTTTATTTAATGTCGTTTGTTTTAATTTTGCAATATCTAATTTTTACTTATATTATTATAGACTACAACATAATTAAAATTATATGTTTTCATTTCTATTTAGGTGACATTAAAATATAATGCTATTCAGCATTCAGTTCGTTTGTTCTTGTGTTCAGAATGGTAACTCTTCTTTGAAAACTTGAACACCATGTTAATGTATTGCTTGATGAAAGATGTTTAAATCTGTAAATGATCATTTGCAAAATTTAGAACTCTCTCTCTCTCTCTGTTCTTTTTGCATATTTTATATTGGACGTATTAAAACTCAAATTAAATTGTTCGTCTGTTTTGTTTATATATATATATATATATATATATATATATATATATATATATATGAGCCGCGTCATGGAAAAACCTGCCTTAATGACATTGATGACGTTATCGGGAAATCCCTTTTGAAATGACGTCACAAAATTTCCACATGTAGATTGCATAAGATAGTTTTTGTTTACGAGCTTAAATGTTGTTTTGAAAGGAATAACAAACAAAACAGACGAGGATTTTCAGGTAAGTTCACTCAAAGATACTTTTTTGTATTTGGTCTTACACCTCTACCCACTTATTGTGATCATGAGGAAGTTTTCATCTTAAAAAAGGCAGTCTAAAATGTTTGAGATATCCCCAGATACCTATCCTTCTGAATTAAATAAAAAGTGATGAACAGTTTTCCAGTTGAATCATATCTTATTCATACTTATTTGACATTTTAAATGGATAAATATATACTCTATTTTAAGATATTTTAAACTCAAAACCATAATAACTTTTCTCGTCTGCATTTTATTTTAAATATTTAATAGATCTATGATGCAGCTGTTGTTTTATGTAATATAACTTTGTGTTCTATGATTGTCAGGAAGAGTAAAAAGATAAAAGTAACATTTTTTATTTCAAAAAATGTAATAAACCGCTCTATACGCAGGAATTGATTTCTATAGGGTTATATATTTAAAAAAATATCACTTATGTAAGCCTTGCGAATTAGTTCAGTGGGCTAAGGTGCTGTGATTTCACATACTGTTACGGAAATGTCGGGGTTCGGTCCATAGTAGAATCTTTTTTCGTTAACTTTTTTTTTATTCTCATTTTATATTCCTGACATTAAATTATTTTTTTCTATATTTTCTTACCTCTCCGTTTTTTTATTTATTATTTTTAAGAATTTAAACAGACCATTCCGAAGACTGAAATCGAGAAGGTAGCAATATAATTTGTATATAGATCAACTTAGTAATTTAGATTCTAATTATATGCATATATTTTCACTTAATTAGTTACTTTTTTCAGGAGCTTGAAAGTCTGCTCTCAGACCACTTCGGTAGGACACCCCTTAATACCCCACTATGCTCCCAAAGCTCAGAAATGCATGATGAAGAACTGCCAATCTTTGTGGAAGATAATGTGAATGTAGAAAATATTGTTAAGGGACGAACACGGTAGTCCTTATGCCAGGCTATGGAAAATGTGAGTTCTGATGAGGAAACAGAAGCAAGTGAAGTTCATGAATCACTATACACAGAAAACAGTGAATTACAAAAATACAGGACTTCTGCAAGTTTTCGAAATATATGACTACATTCTAAATGTGAGAGAAATGGAAATGGGTGAAAAAGACCTTTAATATCAAGGGGGTACTAAGAGAATCAGCAAATAGTGATACAACAAAATGTGAAACGTGGGAAAACAAGAAAAAGAATAAGACATGCGTTTAGATTTCATGCAAAAGTTGTGTGTAAGCAAACACTTCTGCTATATGAATATGTTCAAAGGGTCGATCGTTTTATTTGCCATCATGCGGAAGAAAAGAGACTCCCTCAGCCAGCAGCACCAAGAGGAAGAGACAACCCCTCCCCCCTTTATACATAAGTTCCGAAACAACAAAGAAACACTTACAGGAGGAGTACATGTCAGATGCTTTCAGAGACCAGATGACTATACCCACTATACATTTGACTTCAGTCACAATGTCAATCTCCCACATTTCTCACGCCAGATGGGACCGCTGTAATTTCTGACTTTAGTGAAAGTCCAACTATTTGGATTCCGTATAGATGGTGAACCCAGACAACTGAATTTCCTCATCAATGAGAATGAAACTATGGGCATTGACGGCAGTAATACCCATGGACCAAACGCCGACATATCTATGGTAGACTGGGCACTGCAAAACCATGGAAATGGTGTTACCACATGTGCCATACATGCTGACAATTGCCCAGGTAACTAACTGTAAGACATGGTTTCCGGTTATGGTATATACATGCATGTTACTTTATTTCAATAATATGACAAAATTGAAGCTTAACTTTAATAATTGAATTTATTAAATGACAATCTTTAATTCAATCTTAAAATGAAATTCAAATATTATGTGTTTTGAATCTTCATAAAACGTATATTATTCTGTATTTTAGGCCAAGACATGAATAGGTTAATGTGGAGAACTATGATAGGGCAGCATGAAAGGATCGATTATTACATGGAAGTCCCAGGTCAGTTACATATATCATTTTCATAATACATTTTGCCAGTTCTAGGGCCAGGGATTATAACCGACATAAATAAATGTCTGAGTTCTGCTATTTGAATTAAGATACTGGTACCATGTTTAGAATGAATATAAATACAGGAAAATAAATTATCATGAAAATAACTGTATTTGTAGGACATGCAAGATGTCTAATAAACGGAGGATTTGCGAATGTAAAGAAACTTTATCGGCGCTCAGATTGTGAGATTATGGGGCAGTTGGAGACGGTAGTCAATAAATCGTCAGTAACTAACATGGCTGTCCGTTATCCTCAGTGGCAGTGGAGAAACTGGAAAACGTTTCTTTCCCGATATTTCAAGCCTTTGGTTGGGAGCTTGAATAAAATGGGGTTGCATTATTTTTTTCTGTTTTGTTTTGGAATCAACGTTCCCTTGACAGTACTTCATTTTACTATGCCTACTTGGGACAAATGTTCCTGACTTCTGCCACACCGCAGTATCACCCCGTATACATGTGGCATGATACCAACCAGTCCTTGAACTACCCTTATATGATGAGCGCCATGCAAGGGATCTATTCCAATCAATTTTTACAACATTAGTTATGTCGCGTCCGGGGATCGAACCTACGACTTTCCGATTCCGGTGAAGGGGGTGGGGATGCTATAATTATAACCACTACCGGGACTGGTGATGCATTAATTTGTTTCATTTCTTTGATAGCAAACAAACTTAAGAATATTTTTTGGTGTGCGTGGTTTATAATCATAAAAATAATCTTGACCAACAGTGACTGAGCGACAAATTAATAAAAAAACACGCTGAATTTTATTGGTGTTGGTGTGTTTTATGAGTACATCGTAATTTTTTTCAGAGAGTACCAGTACTGCAGATGTACATCGGCTGAGCCAGGAACTGTGACAGAGGTCTTGACGATGTTGGAAAGAAAATCAATATCTTGCAGGATACATCATTTTGCTTCGATACAGAAAATCGACCTACACAAACCCCGTCACGAGGTTTCAGTCGAGCTAGGACCGAATACCTATACAAATCAGTTCGCCCCTACGTACGACCAGCATATCAGGACGAACTTTTTCCTGTCCTTCATGGCAACAATGTTTAGATGCAAAGTACTGGTCCAAGCCAGGAATCTATGAGGGTGACTTAAGTTTATGTTAATTCCCAGTCAGCGTAGAATTTATATTTATGTTTATGTCGTATATACAATGTACTTATTGTAGTAAATTCTTACTGAAAGAATGGTATTTCTTATGGTTACTATTCATCCATGTGACTTATGAAGCAAATAATAAAAAAAATATTTGCTTTTCTCGGTACACATTATACTGTTGAGCTTTTAATTTACATGCCCAAATACTGCATTTGACGTAACGTCGTGCAGCGTTAAACTGTCAAACACCTCAAATAAGTTACATGTGATAGCGTCACTATTGCATGTTACATTGGCACCAAATTATAATTTATTTTTATAATTAAATGGTCTCTCTATTTCGTAAGAACCAATATCGGTCAGTGTGAAGGTAATTATACTCATTTAATCATTTTATTAGTAAGTTATTTCTTTAAAATTAGATTTTTTCGCCGTTGCTAGGCAACATTGTAACATATGAAATAGTATGTAACGAATTTACATAGCCAAATCAATATGATATAAGTATTTTATATCTAGTACCATTTATACTTTAAATGTGAAACGCATTTTACGTCAGAATTTAAATTTTTGTAGATTAGTTTTAGGTTGCTTCTGGTTTGACGTCATGCAACGTCAAATTGTAAAAATACCTATTATCTTTAAAATGCAGTCACGCCTAGATTATTTGACATATTGATTTATTTTTTTCAGATAATTGTTCAGAAATGAACACTGTAAATGAAAATGTAAAAATGTGAAATTTGAAAATTTTGTCATTAAGGCAGGTTTTTCCATGACGCGGCTCATATATATATATATATATATATATGTGAAGTTGCATTCACGTGAGAGGTATAGAATTTAATTTCTTATTATATTTAATACAATAGTTACAATATCGACCTAGGTCAGTTATGGCCTTTGGTACACCAAATCTGACTATATATTCATTTAATAACTTATCAGCCTCTGTTAGGCACAGGGTGGCATTCAAGTAACTTAAGATCTTAGAACCCTAATAGCCATCAATTCCATCAAATCTATGCATATAACTTCACAATATAAGCTTTTAAATAATTTTCAAACAATGGAAATCTTAGGGGTAAATTGACATGTTATGACATGTGACAGAATCTTTAAGTTCTTTTATTACCTCCCCTTAATAATTTTGCTGTCATGAGTTATCTCCCTGAAAACTTTAAAAAAGTGAATTTTTCCATTTTGCTACGGTAAACTTTGATTTTTTTCATGAAATTTGAAACAGAATCATATAGTGCATCATTCTACCGTGAGTTTTTTCTCATAAATCAAATTTAGTTTTTCATATTCGCAGAAAATGACTGTATAGTTCCCATATTAACTTAAATGCAGATTATCTCCCCAAATTTAGATAAATGTTCAACAAAAAAAACATTCGTGAAATATTTTCATTTTTGAATGTCTTTAAAGTGTCTAAGTTTCATAGAAATATTGCCAGCCGGAGGCAAGATATGGAAAATGGCTACCTTAAGTTAAACTAGAAACACTTAATTACACAAGAAGGCAGCTTATTAATAGGATATATGGGAAACCTAAGTTTTACAAAGAGCGATGTAATTACGAGGGTCTGTTACTATGGCAACAATTATTTCTAACTCTGGCAGTCTTCGAAATAACTCACATGCCCGAAGCCCGGGACAAGTAAAATCATTGGCGGACAAGTTACAATTGTAACCTGTCTGCCCGATAGGGCATGTTAAAAAAAATAGAGGAGATTTCCTTCTATAATACACAAATATCTTTTTCGTACTACGAGGAGGCAGCCATCTTGTTTACTCGCGGTTGTTTTGCGGATGTTCGTTGCACAACGGGTGGAAATGTTTACATGTGATTGGTATTTATAGGACTCCGTCAGCATCAACTTACAGTCAGTTTGTTATTGATTTTTGTGACTTCATGGAAAAAAGTATGCCAAAATATTCAAATCTAATGATCATGGGCGATTTCAATCTACATTTAAATGAAGACAGCAATGCAGTATCTGATTTCAAAAACTCTCTGTTCGCCATGGGATTCGAGCAACATATTTACTTTTCTACTCATATAGCTGGTCAATGCTTAGATCTACTAATTACTGAAATAGTAAATGGCGTTGAAGTCCATTCCTGTCAACCTGGTCCATTTATCTCTGATCATTGTGTAGTGAAGATAGTCCTCAAAATAAAAAAAAGAAAGTATCAAAAGCAAAACCGTTTCCAGTAGAAACTTCCGGGAAATTGACCAACTGATGTTTTCGAACGATCTTAGCAACATTGCTGTTGAGGAAACTGATGTTAATCATTTTTTTGAAATTTTGAAAGCAAATTAACAGTTATTTTAAACTTTAATGCACCACTTACAGAAAAGTCAAAAATATGTAGAATACCTAAGTCATGGTTTAACGAGACTATACATTCTCTTAAACAACAAACCAGAAAGTTAGAGAGACTGTGGCGCAAACATCGTGAATCTGATCAGTTTGAAGCTTTTAAAACTGCAAGAAACAAGTACAACTTTGAAATAAATAACAAAGAAAAAACCGAGTTTTGACAGAAAAGGTAACAAACGCAAAATGTGATTCGAAGAAACTTTACTCTTTGATGTCCGAATTAACAGGACCTAAATCTAAATCGGAGAACCCTATGCCGCAAAGCGAATCTGACTCTGTCCTTGCTGAAGATTTTGCACAATTTTTCATGATTAAAATTGATAAAATACGCAATCCGTTGAAAGATTATATAAGTTACCAACCACAATGTAGGGATGTTCCACATATTGACCATTTCGAAGAGTTAAGTCAAGATGAAATTAAAAAGCTAGTACTTGAACTTAATACAACGTCTTGTGAATTTGATGTCTTACAAACACAGATCTTAAAACAATTCCTTAATAACCTGCTGCCAACTATTACATCGTTAGTGAACATTTCTCTTAAACAAGGTGTTTTTCAGACAGATATAAACAGGCTATTGTCAGACCTCTTCTTAAGAAATCTGGACTTGATTTAGAACTTACAAATTATAGACCAGTGAGTAATTTGTCTTTTCTATCAAAACTTATTGAAAAAGCTGTTCTCCTAAGACTTAACGCACACGCGGACAAATATGCCCTTTTACCAATTAATCAGTCCGCCTATAGACGCTATCATTCGTGTGAAACGACGCTTATGCGACTAGTCAATGCATTCTAAGTGGCATGGAAAGTCAAGAAGTTACCGCTTTGATTGCTATTGATCTAAGTGCTGCATTTGATACAGTCGACCATGACATTTTATTAGACGTTCTTCATAAACAGTATGGTGTTTCTGGCACTGCGCTGATTTGGATAGAGTCGTATCTGAGACCAAGGAGTTGTAGAGTTATTGTAAACTCATCTCGATCCTCATTACGTTCACTAGAATGTAGTGTGCCCCAGGGCAGTTGCTTGGATCCCTGGCTCTACTTGACCTATGCTAGTACATTATTCTATGTCACCCCACCGTCAATTTCGTTAAATGATTCGCTGATGACCATATCGCTCATAAACGCTTCAGTCCTCTGTCTCATATACATGAACAACAAAATATACAACAACTACAAGCATATGCTGTCAATATCAACTGCTGAATGAACGAAAACAAATTAAAAATGAACACTTCTAAAACAGAATTTATATTGTTTTGTAGTCGAGCTCAGTTGAAAAAGTGTATTACTACACATATTGATATTGCTGGTGACTTCATAAACCGTGTGGCATTAGATACCTAGGTGCCTACCTTGACAAAACCTTATCCTTTAAGGAACAAGTAAAGCGTAAATGCCACTCTGCAATGTTGAATTTTTTCAGAGTAAAGTGTATCAGAAAATACCTGACCAGAGCTGCAACTGAAAATCCTATTACTTTCACTGGTTATCTCTCATCTGGACTACTGTAATGTTATATTGTATAGTATTTCTGAGACAGAGTTGCACAAAATGCAACGCATTTAATATGTGCGCTAAATTATTTCTTAACAGAGGCAAATATGAAAGTGCCAAGAAAGCCTTGAATGATTTACATTGGCTCCCAATAAAGGCCAGAATCAATTGCAAAATATTGACAATCATGTTCAACTGCAGCACTCGTCGGGCTCCTGACACAATTATTAACTAAACATGTTAATCGTAGACCAGGATTAAGATTAGTCAGTGATTCCAGCATTACATATGATGTGCCGTTTAACAGGAAAACTAGGTATAATGATAGAAGTTTCTGCACTATAGGGCCGAAATTTTGGAACAATCTGCCTCCGTATATTAAGCAAACCGAGTCAATAGACGAGTTTAAGAAAAAACTAAAAATACATTATTTCACACAGTTACGACTTGTTTTAAAACTGATATTGATTTGAATTATCTGATATGTTACATACCTTGTCCGAAGCTTTTATAGTTTTGTCATCTGCTTTTATTCGCTTATTTTCTTTTTTTAAACATATACTAGTAAAGAACCTTGATGTCCATCTTAAATCTGTATTTTAATTTCATGTTTTTATGCTTTTTCGCTATATTTTATGTGTATTTGTTTACACTTTTGGTGAGAATATATGTATGTTTATTGTACAACGCCATTGGATATCATGTATAGAAATCAAATCATCAAATCATTATCATTATCATCAAATAAACACGTTTAACGTTTAAAGGTTTATGTTCTACTACTTCCGCAATTCAGGTGTAATACAGCTATTATTTCACACCTTTAGTATCCACGTGCATTTGCATTGTTACCTTGTTAAAGCTGATAGTTTGAGTAATAATCTGAAACTACCGACACTTCTAGTTTGTTTTTCGCAAATCTCTTAAAAAGGGGTATTTGAAGCACACAATTGTCATGAACCAAAAATATCTGCCCAAAACGAAACTAACTTGTCAGAATTTCGTAGGATTGAATTGAATAATTCGCGGCTACAGTAATGACGATGCAAACATCGCATTTGCCTGTACTGTATGTCGTCAAATTGTAATTATTATGTACAGTACAGTACAGTGCAGGATTTTCCGGTTGAATCGTCAGAAAATGTAAACACCAATATGAAAAAGAGAACAATGATTGTGTAGCATTTCTTGTACAAAACCACAATAGAAATCATGAACAGACAACATTTTACTGGTATGTATATACGATCAATTTTGCGCATGAAAGATACCAATAGACTTACCGATATTGCTTACTAGTTGGGGGGTAAAGGGAAAATACGAAAATATTGAGTTCTCTTATATTGTGCGTACCCCCTCTTTCAGAAACAAATTATAAGTTAAAAAAAATGTGCATAATACATGGCATTTTACGGTACATCGCGATCTGAATTGAAATACTGCCTACTTTCGTTTAGTCCTTTCAAGAGCGTGATTATTTAGGGAAGGAATTGTTATGAAAATGAAACACATATGAAAAATATTTTTTTAATGAATTTAAAAGTTCTTCTTGTCAATATTTTCGGGCAAGTGAAAATGGAATCGGGCAAGTGGAAATTCCATGTTGTCTGCACGAATTGGCAAGTTCTTAAAAACAATTATAGTGAAGACTGCTCTGGATAATGCACCTAAACAACTTTTGGTATCTTAAATGTTGAAATACGGAGCTTTATTGTAGTATCTATTTTAGGAAGTTTCCTTGCATACTTTATAAAAAAACAAATGTGTCCACGAACTGTTCGAAGACACCTCGTATATTGCTAAACGTTCACGCAAGGCAATAGGATACCGTAATCACTTCCGGTTTGGAAGGACGTAAAATTTAGAACACCAGATAAGTGAATTAATTATTTAATTAAATAGAGTCAAATAGGAAATAACAACAATAATACACTGAGTGGTTGGTTAACCATGAGCAAGGGGAACAAAAAGGAATGGACGATTTGATATAAATTACCACGGAGGAGAGATGTAAAAGGAAAATAATGAGCCACACAACGGCTAAAAAAAGGCATGTAGTTTGAATAATTAGATACATAAAGACAATAGGATAAAAGAAAAACATGATATTTGAAAAACATATATAAAACAGGAGATCAGTAAAAAGGCAAAGACCGCAGGCCATATTGGATTTGTTAAACAAAGTTGAATTTTACGCAGCTTAGTTCTCTGTCTCTGAATAATTTTAGTAAACAAATATATGAATAGAGGGGTGTGTGGATAGGTGAAATAAGAGAAAGGCATATTATATTGGCAATAAAAGGAGAAATTTAAATATAATGAACTTTATCAGATAAGCGGAGCATGTCGATGTACATCACATAAAGGGAGAGGAGGAAGTTATTTAGGAAAGTTTAAAATAATTATAGTCGGATGTCCCTAGGCAAAGATTGATGTGGATAGGAGGCAGCTTGAGGAGGTAGAAAGAATTCAAATAACCCTAGTCTCTGACAGTAAAGGTAATTATTTGAAAGGAGTACAAAGTGGTGAGAGTGAGGGGGTGGAATTTCTAACTAAGGGAGGTACTAAAGTAACCGATAGAGGCTTGAAAAGCATAATGTACAGAAAAATTAGAGTGGTTAGAAATCCTATCATATTTGTGTAGTTCGGGGCTTGTGAGCTTACAGAAAAGCATGACAAGGCCATAAAAATAGTTGAGGGACAGTACGAAAAGGTGTTAAAATATTAATCAATATCTTGAGCTGAAAAAAGGAATCCCGACACAGAACAGAGCGAGCAGAATAGTTTTTTCTGGAGTGTCCATACAACTCAATTGAACAATGGAATGAGTGGAAGGGAGAGAAAGTATCTGAGGATCCTAGGAAGAAAGACAATGAACTGAAGGCACTTATAGACTTCTATAACAACAAATTAAGTGATATAAATAATATTAAGAGTCCAGGATCTCTCAAGATATCATCACAACACACAATAAGGGGGACAACAAACACATCACAAAGTAAATTACAACCTCTACTTAGATTGAATTCACCCAGGACCAGACTTAGCAAAGCTGCGGCTAAAAATATTTCAGATGCTAGCATGAAACACACTGAACCAGTCATATGCAATTTTTGACAAGCCCTATTTGGCCTGAAAGTTTAATGTCAATCCACTAGGCAGGGAAACCCTATTGGTGTATGACAAACAATAGATATATCAGAAGCAACCTGGCAGAAGGGATTGCATGCTAGTAGTCTAGTGAAGGATTATATGTGAAAATAAAAGACATTAAATAATTCTGAATATTTTACTAAGCAGAGATGCCCTTTTGGTATTGTAAGAAGGTATTAAGGGATGTTATAAATCTATAAAGTGGGTATATAAGACAGTACGTTTATATTTTAACAATCAGCTATTAAGAATTGTACTGAATGCTATACTACTACTATGGTTATTTAATAGAATAATTTCTAAGGAAAGATAAAAATATTGTGTTTGAAAGTAAACCATATTATCAAGCCACCTTAATGCATAACTAGTGGGGAAGCCCTTCTGGTATGCAGAAAGATTGTTTATTAAATAAACGATACCTCATCCTAACAACGTGTTAGAAAACTGCTATCAAAATGTCTAGAAGGGGATCTACACGAAACAGGGGCCAAAATTCTGATGAAGAATTGGTCTGCAAATTATGTGAGGCAAAAGTCACAGATGACAAATCTGAATTAATGGAGTGTGAATACTGTAAAGGACATTTATGCAGATCCTGCCTCAAACTGACAAGTATTGAATACAAAGTGATTGGTAAAAGAACAGACTTTCATTGGTACTGTCCACCCTGTAAAGATAAGCAGTAAAAAGCATCAAAGTGGAAAAGAGATAGAAGATAGATGTAAAGATTAATTTAATTAAACTTGAGAAGAAACTGGAACAGATAGAAACCAGACACTGAAGAAGTACTGGAAATGATAGAAAATCAATAGATGGAGGGGCAAGGTCGAAAGATAATGAAGATGCTAGAGACAATGCAAGCGAAAAACTAGAGGAAAGTATGGAAAGACGGAGCAATATAATACTCCTCAAAGCAGAGGAATCAAAAACGTTAGAGGCAGAGAAGAAGAAAGCAGATATGAACCTAATGAGAGAACTATGTAAGATTATTGACACTAATCACCATACAATGACAAATATCACGAGATTGGGTGGAAAATGCAACAAGGAAACCCAGACCAATGAGAGTTATGTTTGAGGATGTCAAGGCCAAACGTCACTTCATGTCGAATGTGATAAATTTAGCAATGAGCGAAGACATATATGAGCATTGTTCAAGATATGACAAGAGAGAGAGAGAGAGAGAGAGAGAGAGAGAGATGAATAAAGAAAAATGGAGGAAGCCCAGTCAAAAACGCAGATGCAACTTCAGGGGACTACTACTACTACTACTGAAAGGGCCACAATGGGACAGAAGAGTGGTCAGAGTCAAAGTGTCATAAATAAGAAAAGGAATAGAAATGTACATAAAAATGTTTTTAATAATGTACAAAGCAATGGGAAAGGTTTAAATGAGTTAAACTGTTTTAACACAAATGCTGATAGCCTTATAAACAAACTTGAGGAGTTAAAGATCAGAATAAAGAAATTTTCAGAGGAGTATGATGTGATTGGAATAACTGAGGTTTTTCCCAAAAGATGCAGGTTCCTGCCAAGTAAAGGAAATTTACATATTGAAGGATATGATTTGTTTTTGAATGAGAAAATAGAAAATGCAAGAGGTATAACACTATACATAAAGACAAATGAGTATAAAGATAGCAGTTTGGCAAAAAGTAGGCTTAAAAATAATGACATGCTATTAGTAGGATGTGTATACAAAACCACAAATAGTGATATGTAAAATTTAAAGCAATTAAATGAATGTATGAAATATATGGCAAACAAATAGGAATTTTCTCATATAATGATTATGGGAGATTTCAATTACAACAAATTAGATTGGACAAATTGGAGAAAAAATATGGAAAGCATTTAAGGGACAGCTATCATGTGAATGAATTTACAAGGACTAGTTTAGGCTGTGAACCAAGTGTTTTAGATTTGATATTTACAAATGAGGAAGATATGGTTGTATATATAAATTATATAAGTCCACCAGGCCATAGTGATCATTGTGTTTTAAGTTTTAAACTCAGGTGCTACCATGAGCAGAAAGCAAATAAAAACCGCGTTGGAATTTCCATAAAGGTGATTACCAATAAATGGAAAAAGAATTAGACTATGACTGGAATGAGCTGTTTATAGGCAAAGCACCAGGAGAGAAATTCGAGGAAAAATAAGTAAGTGAGAAAGTGTGAAAAAGCCAAGAAAATAATTGTATGCCCTAGAGAGAAAATAATAGAAAAATAAAAAAACCGCGAGTCGAAACATAATACCCCCGTAATATGTGCTTTCCTAAAATGCATCATGTTCAAATGTAAGAAGAAATGATCGAGATATGGTAGGGCCCGAGCCGACGTTTGATTCTCCTCTTCAGGTGTGTGTGTGTGTCACTGAGTGTCGTAGGGGGTAAATTCAAATAAAGCTTAATAAAAATTGGACTCCCTTAAATACTTAACTCTTGACCAAAATAACTTTCTCACTTAATAAGTGGGAACCTTTTAACAACAAAACAGAATTGTGTTAAAATCTCTTTTATTATACCTCTCAACAAATCAGATTTACAACAAAGACACACAGTGTTCCAAGTACAGAAAGTTAATTAACCCCTTTTCCTTTAAGTGCCAGAGCCACAACTACTAAAATATTATAAATATTACTTAAATGCTATATGATTTAGCACTATTACAGGTTAACACAATAATATATATGAATGATGACTTCTCTAAATCTTAACCTTTAAAATCCTATCTAGTGTCATCTATAATATGTTTCAGGTAAAATATGATTTAAAACAGGCTAAACAAATGCCTAGGACTGTGAATTCAGAAATTTAAACTGATTAATACAATAAACATCACTATCCAACAGTCCCTAAATAAGCCTCATCTAACATATTCTGTGAGATGGTTATGATGTCACTGTGATGTCATTATGATGACGTCATCAATACATGGGATGCACAAAGAAGCCTCCATGTTTGTTGTTTACCAAAACAAGGATCAGGAGTACATTGTTAAAAGTTAAAGTGAATAATCATGATAAATAATACTAGAAATGACTTTAAAAGAGGATTAATAGAATGGCAGAATGATGCAATAAGTTGCAAAAAAAAAATGAAATGCCATCACAGTATGAGTTAAAGCAATTAAATGACAACATTTGAATATCAAAAAAAGCAAGTTGAGACATGAGATTTCACAATTGACAGATAAAAGTAAACAGGTAATTCAATTTTAAATCAATGAAAAACATGATAAGGTTAGGGCCCAACATCACCCCGGCGGTCCAATCGGCAACTCCCGGTACCGTCACCACTGCACAATCCTGTGTACATCCTACACTAATGGCGCCTCCAGTTTGGCCTGTACCTCTTCATAGGTGACCAGTGGTGTCTTTGCCTGTCACTGTCAATCCTCTTCCTCACTACCCCTCTACTCCTTTCCTCTTGTCTTGCCCTTCTTGTGGCAGATGCTTCCGCTCGAGATGTTGGCCTATCATTACTCCTGCTCCGGGCATCTGTATTGGTAGGTCTTGTGTCTTCTCTTGTAAAGATGGTGCGCTGCTCACCTCTCTTGGGTTCAGTAGCTGTTGGGGAGGGCCTTGGGACCTCAACTGTAGGGGCAGTGTGCTGACCATGTCTCCTGTGTTTATTAGCTGCCGGGGTGGGCCTTGGGTTGTCAACTGCAGGAACGGTGTGCTGTCCATGTCCCATGCTCTTAGTGGTTGCCTGATTGAAGCCAGGTTCTTGTTCCATAGAGGCGGCGCACACTTCACGTCTCCTGTCCAGCAGCTCAGAACGAAGCAAGGCCACTTCTTTCCGTAAAGCTGACACATCCTTAGCCATGCTGGTCAGGGCCTGGTCAAACTTCCCAATCTTGTTCAGAATGATTACTTGAACTTCTTCGAAGTACCCACCAATCAAACTGGCTACCCTATTGTTGGGGATGTCTTCAGATGACGAAGATGAACTTGGGGAAGATGATCTTGACCTACTTTGCACATGGACTAAACGTAGATCATCTAATGTAGACCTGTCTGATGGCTTCGCAGGTCAAGTGGCTCATCCTGGTTCTCAGCTGTAAATCTCCCCTGTTGGCAGACCTCACTCGTGTCTTCAGTGGGTGTCACTTGTTCATGCAAGTCTGCAAGGACCATCGGGCTAACTTCTCTTCTTGCCATTGGATCATGCATACCGACAAGGTTGGGGCTTCATGCAGGCGTCACTGTCTCATTGTCTCTGGTGGGTAAAGTTGCAGGGACAACTGGGCAGACCGCCTGGATCCCAGAAGAGTGCTGACGGGGTTGATCCACTTTGAGTTCATCTTGCC
>CM037779.1:19500102-19516075 GCA_021229015.1 Solen grandis
ACATAAATCTTTTTCAAAAGAGTCCATTCGGTACTATAGATTCGGTTTTCATAAAGAGTACCATTCGGACTATGATTCTGTTTTCATATAGAGTACCATTCGGTACTATAGATTTGGTACCATAAATACCAAAAAAAAAAAATTATGGTACCACGGTACCATAAAAAAAAAAAAAATTATGGTACCTTGGTACCATAGTGCCACCCTATACTACTCAGGGACTTGTACTGACATTACCATCAACTACCATAGGAAGAATCAAGGCAACTCACAAAAGGCTTCAGCATTATGGGAAGATGAATCCAGCAGTATGTTTAATGATTGTCATATAATTTTAGGCCTTTTTGATATCAAAACCTTTTCTTGTAATATTTTAAGAAGCCACTCCTGTTAAATGAGATGTCAAGAAAAGCTTCATTATTGAAAGGGGATGCACCTTTTTCAGTAATGAACTGTTCCGCCATCCCCTATTGACATTTGACAGATCCTATTCATTCCTAGGTCAAAACCAAAGAAGCTCTTTTGAGAAAAATAGGTCAACCGTTTATGCTATATACTTACACTGGTTGCATACGCCGGGTAATGTTAACATACTTGTACTTTATTAACAGTTTAGATCGCATGGATGATAAAGTGTTGTTGATTTCTCACCTTCACTTAAGGTCCAGGTTCTTGTCCAGATATCAGTAAATATCATAAGACATAAATCATTTATGAGGTATACATATTATAGCACCCCTTTTGCATACACATTTTTTACTATTTCGCAACAATCAGATAACTCACAAACAGTTTCTGCGTCATCTGTCAATGTGTCCAGTTCGTTAGTGCATCATCGTCGAATACATACGGCCGATCGACAGATCATCTATAGGCCGTGTGATATCACGGCTAAATTTGGTCGTTATAGGATGTGTCAAATTGCGCCATTTCATCGGTCGCATCCCGGTTTTAAAACCAATCATAAAGGCAGTTGTATACAGCTGCCGGACGCAGTCATTTATTTTATTATTTTTTACTTTCAAGCCTCCGCGCCGAAGAGTGTTGCATTTAAATGTCGCGTTTTCATTGGTCGATACTTTAATCAATAACTACTCTATTACGACCGACGGTTTGCTTGCCTATTTCTCCACGGCATGATGTCATGTAGTGAAAGTCAGCCGGGGGTATTCGACGATGTTTGTGCATTTGTTTATTCAAAACTGATTTGAAACTCATGCTGTTTCACTGGTGTGGCTTTTGTTTTGTTTGTTTGTTCATTTAGATTAACGCACAGAAGTTTCAGTGGTAGTAAACGTCGAAAAAATATTCATGATACTGAGCTTTATCTTGATAGATTATCAGACTTACCAATATAAACATCTTGTATATATTACATGTATAATACGTTTTTTGGTCCGTGTGTACATATAACAGATTGCATATAATAAAATACCTGGAACATTTTACAGTATTTCTTGATTATGGTTTTGACAGTGATGGTTTGCAGCCTCACAACTGTAGAAAAATATACCATGCAGTCGTTCTGCCCAAGGCCCTCTATGGCTGCAAGTGCTGGTCGAAAGCTAGTAAATCTAATTTGCTTTCAATTGAGCACGCCCAGAGATTAAGTCTTAAGCACATACATGGTCTAAGCACTAGAACAAATACAGATTGTGTCCTTAGCTTCATAGATTGTTTACCAACTGAACAAGAAATATAATACAAGCAACCGACCTTACTGGGTCAGTTTTGTTGATCTAAATCAGAATGTGTTGTAAAGTCTTTATTTTTTTACAGACTAAGTTCTTTTTCTGTTGAAAAAATTCAGTATGGTTTCTTTCCAGGTATCTATTTTATACTTGATAATATAAATCTTAGGAGGGTATTAGATCGTTGCATATCGGATGGGATATTTCCTTCGAAACACAACTGGAAAAATGTGACTAGGAATGCTATAAGAAATGCATTTATACTGGGCTAGAATTTTAGAACTTCCGCTGAGAAGTTTTAACATAATTGTTGTCACTTTAGTTTTGTACACTTTGGATGTTTGCTGAACGATTTCCTAAAACTCTTATACAGTAAAACCTCGCTTTCCGACCACCTCGGAATTAAGACCAACTCTCTATACCGACCATATTTTTTGGAACCAAATATTTTAATGCATTAATTCAATGGTCGTTTGTTTACAATAAGACCACCTCGTATTCCCAATTACAAAACCACTGAGGGACAAAACTTACCATATTCCTCTTATTCTTAATCCACTTGGAAGCCATAAAAAATTGGGTTTGCGGCGTAAAAAACAAATTTTGGTATATCGTACAAACACGGGTGTCAATTCCCGCTTTACGGTGTCGAAACCCGGGAAAGGTGCCAAAAATTTGGGGTACACAAACTGTCAAGTGATACTTATGTGGAAAGGGAAAAAGTTGAAAGTCATTATTTGTCCCTAATTAACATGAATGGGGTCAGGGGATTTTCAGAAAACTGAAGAAAGAGATTGCAGGCATTATAAACGATTGAATGTAAAAAAAAAACAGAAACAATCGGATCCTTTGATATAATCGTTTTTTTCATTTTCGTCAAAGGGGTGGGGGGTTTAGTTTTTAAATTTAATCACCAAACTTTAAATTCAGTTATTTTTTAATTTTTTTCAAATGTGAACTGAATTAACCACCTTATAAGAGTATCCACTCAGACTTGCTTAGAACCCCCAAAAAAAACATGGGAAGCGTGAGAATTGACTCTTAAGCAAAAAATGATTTGATTCAAAGATTTTAGGCAAAAGTCGGAAAATTTAGCAGAATAATGTAAAAATCAGTAATTTACATTGTTTTATGGTTTATACAAGAATTTCCCAAACTTTAAATTAAAAAAATGTGTTTTTCCCAAAAAAAAAATTGAAGTATCTGTGCCTGTAAAAAAAAATCTTTTTTTAGGCTACGTAAAATGAAACAAAGATTTTGGGGCCAAGTAACTGTGATATGACACTTTACCTGCGAACATGTTTTCATGTTTTTGAACCCTGAACATCGATAATTAACATTAATTCAAGAACTTATTTTTGCTAAAACCGTCAAAAATTTTATTAAAAACCCTATCTTTGTCTCCAATCTTTTTTAAGGAAAATTTTGTTGGGTTTTTTATTGTCTTCTATCCGTTGTAATTTGTAAATTATTGTAAAAGCTGATGTTATTTTTTTCCCTTCTTTCTATAGCATTTCTTTTTTTCGCTTTGTAATTTTATACTGTTCGTTTTTCTTTTAATTTTTTACTCGTAAATTTTTGGGGTGGAAAAATTATAGTACCGCCGTAACTGGGCATGATAACAATCCAGTTACATTACCCTGACCCGGCCAACCACCGGGAACTACCCTTATTGCGAGCGCCAAATAAGGGTTTTACGATTTGGTCTTCGTAGAAAAAAATGAACCCACGCCTTCCCTTTTCTAGGAGATCCCTGCCACTAGGCCACCGGTGGATTCGTTTTTTTTATTTAAACCTTTTTTTGCTTTTGTATTTTATCTTTTTGATGCAATATGGTAAAATAGGGAAGATATAATAGAAATTGTAAATGCGTGGAAGGGTTGCGGGAATAAGCAATTATGCAAACTTTTGTCATTGGGAAACTTAAATTTTTATGTTTTATATAAAAGATGTGAGTTTTTTACAGTCGTCATGACATTCCCCAAATAGTTTTGGGATACACTGTTTATGGTAAGTATTTATTAATATTTTTTAATTACGTAAATTGTAATGTTAGTTTTCGATTTTTCGACTTTTTTTTAGGTATTAATATTAATTTTTTAAAAAATTGGGAAAAAAAATGATACCTTCTCCTTTGATTTTTTTTTTTTCCCAAAAAATTTTTAGTAGCGTATTAATTCTGATCATAAAAAATATAACATGTTTTTTACTTGTTTACAAAACCATTTTTAAATATTTTGTTTATAATATAATGTAATGTGATTGAAAAAACGAAAACTGTCTTCCCACATTTTGTAGAAAACATTGTCCCCACTTTGGCAAAAGGCCTTTTGGGATTGCAAAAAAAATACTATCAAACTATCTACGAAACAGCAACATCTAGTTTAAACCCCTCCAAGTACAAAATGTAAAATTCCCCCGCGAGAGATTTGATAGTGAAAAGAAAAAGAGAATAAAAAACCCTTAAAACGCACAATAACTCAAATGTCTTTCTTGTTTAAGGTACGTTGAATGTCTTTTTTCGACGCCCAGTAGTCGATTTTAACATCCGTCTAAAAATTCAAAATCTTCTGACTAAGTTTTACTTTTGCAACCTTGAGACTTTGGTTAATGTTCATCTTAAAATATGGCAAAACACATAGTTAAAGCCCTATTAAACTTTTTTCCCAATACAACTTTTGGCTCAGTACATAACCATATTTATAAGTAAAAAAAGCTAGAATAATATAATAATATATTTTTTTTCTACGCTTTTTTTCTTTAGATATACCTTTTTTCTCTGTATTATTTTCATTAATAACACGTTTTTTTCTTTTTCTCTTTCTCCTCTCTCTTTCCTCTCTCTCAATTTTTCTCAAAATATCGTACAATATATTATATAATATATATATATAAAAAATTTTATTATAAAATATTTATTTTTTTATTTATTTAAAATATATCCTAAATATTATAGTTATTTTATTTTTTTTTAGGGTTTTTATTTTTTGGGGCTGTGATGACTTTGTTAAAAGCGTTTTTATGCCTTAAAACAATCAAGTTAAACAATTTTTCCCCACTTCCTAAGTGTGTTTCAATTATCTTTGTAATCGCTTTTTTCTTCTTTTTAGATCCCTTTTGATATATTCATTAAAATAATGGTTTGATTTGATTTTTTTTTAGTGTTAAAATGTGATATAATTTCATAACCTTTAAAAGGAAATAAAACATTAGAGTACACACATTAAAATGTTTCCCTAACATTTCTATTTCCTTACAACACATTTTGGATTTTGTTTTAAAAGGGGTATTTAAAACCCTTTTCCCCTAATAGTCATTTTTCGCATAAAGGTACCAACAAAGCCTGTCTGCAAAAAACCCAAATTTTTAAACCTTAAAAATTTAATTGCAAAACCCTCATTCCCTGACCACTGGGGAGAGCGAAAGCATAAAACCCTATCCCTCGAGTTACCGCGGTGATTGGTTTTATCGTTCGCTGGGTTCTTTCCATGGTCCCCATGGGGGAAAAGGGGTTAATGCAGTCCATTGGGTTGTATAACAATAAAAAAATAATAAAAAATAAATTTTTATTTGACTCGACGATTTTTTTAGAAATACATAAGCTTAAGAAGCGTAATTGAATTTGAATAGGTTTTTTGGGGGAACATTCTCATTAAAGCGATTGAAAGTCACTAGTGTTATTCTTTTGTTGATTTAAATTTTTGTTATTTCTTTTCCATAGGAAAGGAAATTTGGAAAATTTTATTTTACGGGGTGGGTCCCGACTGTTTGAATAATACTATACAAACATCTATTATTTGTTTTACTTAAATTTTTTTATAAGATATGTGTTGTTTTCGTATTGATTCAAAAGATTTTGAAATTTTTTTTTAAAAAGGCTACCCTGGCAGATGTCCAAACATTTTAAATAATATAGAAATATTTGCGATAATGCCCAATGGCGAGGGGGTTGCAGCCGGGCTGACTGTTTTTTTTTAACCCTACGAGGGGTATATTAACGATTTTGATATTACGAAAAAAATTCCTCCTATATCCCATTGTCATTTTTCCAGTAGGTAATTTTTAAATATGGGAAAACACTAAGGGATGTTCAAAAATTTTGTTCTTCTTCCCCCTTTTAGATGATAACAGTTTTAAAACACGGCAAAAATTTTTTGATTCTTTAAAAACATCCCCCTTTTGGGGGAAGATGATCAGACTTTGGGTTTTTTCAGAAAAAAACGATCGATTGACACCTGGTTACAATACTCGCCTTTTTATAAACCCCATCGCTTTATGGCCAGGGTGCGCATCGGGGGCATCGATGCCCTTTGTTATAAGAATAAAACACCTCTTTTTTTAACATAAAGTATCTTGTTGAAACTATCTTCGTCATCGTAAAAATGTTGTTGTTTTTTGGGGGTTTAAACCGGCTGCGATGATTTCAATCAATGCGAGCCACTAATTCGGGTGGGGGAAGCCCCGATACACAGAGGTCCCCGGGTAGAACCAAACGACCTACCGCAACCACGGGAAGGCTTCCTCACATGAAAAATCCAAAGCCCTACCGGGATTCAAACCCACGCGGTGAGGGGCTGAATTTTTTTAGTCCCGACGAACCGCTCGCCACGGGGGCCCCCGCGTAAATAATACGCGACAATAAATATTTTTAATAGACAAAGAAGGAAAATTAAAACTAGCCATATTACAAAAAACAAATTAGGGGAAAATGGGGGCGCCGAATCTTTTTGAGTTATTCCCCTTAAAAGTGAGTTTTTGTCCCTTTTTTGCTTTGAAAAGGGCGATAACCAAAAAAACCCTCGTATGTTATTCGTTCACATTATTGTTTCATTTCCAATTTTTGCGAATTTAAATAAATTTAAAATTTCACAAATCGTTCGTATTTTAGGAGCTGTTTTAAAAAAAGGTTTTGTCTTTTCTTTATCTTAAACAATTGAAAATTTCTGAATTTACAAAACTCTTTTTGACAAATTTTTTTAAAATGAATTACCAATCATTTTCAGTGTCCTACCTCCCACCCCAGAAAAAAAATGACACAAAACATAACTTGTTGAGACTAGAGGGCTAGGTAAAAAAAAAGTCCTTTATTGGCTGGACATTCACGCAATTTTACCTCAGGGGAAATATTATTCTTAACAAAATCTTAAAAAACCCTTTTTCAATTTTTGTTTCGGACGCCGTTTCCCGGGGTTTGTTTTTGGACCTTTTAAAAACGGGGGAAATCAGATTTGTCATACATTCTTTTCTATCTTGTTTTTTTTTTTTTGTTGTTTTATCCTTTTAAGGAAGCGCATTCAAAAAAAAATACTGGAACGCCGATGAACTCAGAGTATATTGGCGGGGCCCTTTTAAAAAAATCCTAATGCAGTTACCCCCAAAAAAGGCCCATTATTTTTCAAAACATGTATATTCTTGGGACTAAAAAGCAAAAAATCTTCGGACTAAAAAGCTAAATATGTGCACAGATTTTTTAAGAGATGCAACTTGACATTTTTGATGGAAAACATTTCTAAAATTACATTATACACATTAAAATGTTGGAATACTTTTTTCAGTAATCTCCAATCCCTAAGACTTGATTTGACTTTTGAGTTTACCGTCGTTTTCAACAGTTTTTCAGTCGTATTGCGAGCCAGCAATTTACGGGTGGGGAAAACCCCGAATGCACGAGGAACCGGGTAAACCACCTCTACCGCAACCTTTTGGGAAGGATCCCTTAAATTTGGCAACTAGGTTGGGAAAAAAGAAACGTATACTTAAAAAAATTTATAATAACACCGGGGCATTGCATAAAAACAATTGCTCTTTTATTTTTGAAACCATTAAAATGACTTTTCATGAAAAAAAGGGGGTTTGAAGGTGAAGTCCCTGAAAGGGTTCCGCACTTTCGGCCCCCTTTTGGCCTTTTCCCGAGATAACCAATGTTTCCTAAAATCTTTTTGGGTCCCTTTGGGTAGGGGTTAAGTGTCCAAGACATAGCAAAACCATTAAGGACTTTTCCTTTTAAATTCATTTTTTTGGGATAAACGGGGTTATTTGTAATGCTTTTCATTTTTAAAATTATGCAAAAATGGGGAAAAAAAAACAAAAAAAAAAACAAAAAAAAAACACCAGTTATTATTTTTGGTTTGTTTTTTTAACCTTTTTTATTAATTATTTTATAGGGTTTTTTTTTTTAATTTTTTTTTTAAAAAATTCGAAAAAACCACAGAAAAATAAAAAAAAGGTTACAAATTCTAAAACCCCCCATAACAACGGGTACAGTTTAGTAACTTTGTAATTTTCCCCTGTGCTATTAAAATTGGTTCCTAATGAAAGAAGGAACAAAAAACGGTTTTTAATAGGTAATGATTTCCCATTTTTCCAAACAAAAAAGTATAATTATTTGATTGTTTTTTTTATGTTCGTAATTATTTTTGACATGAACGATTTTTCGATTTTTTAAAAATTTGAGCAGGGGTCAATTATGGCTCATTTCATTTTCAAAAACATATTGTCATATTTTAATTCAACCCACTATCAATACCATTTAAACATGGCAGTAAATATAATAATAGTACATAATAAACTTTTAGCCCTTTTGGTGTGACTACTATAAAGTCGTGAGTGGATTTTTTAGGGAAAAAGTTAACCAACCTTCAAAAAAGTTTAAAGAAAAATATGCGTAAAATAATACCCTCCCCCCTTTTGATTTTTCTAATGGGTAACTTCCAAAAAAGCTTTTAATTTTAAATTTTAAATCCCAAAGTGGTTTTTCCTTTTCGCCTAAACCATTCACGGGGGGGTTTTGAACTGAACACAAAAATTTAGGTATTACCTAATTTTCTTCAAAAGTTAAAGAGGAAAAATTGTCATCGGAAATTAGATCATTTGGAAACGAAAACAAACCCTTTTCGAAATCCCAAAAATTTAATCCAGTTGGGCCGGAAGATCGATTAATCAAATGGTGTCATTTGTACGTTTTTCCTTCACATGGGAAGGAGCATCATAGTCTTTCCTCCTCCTCCAAGATAAAGATACAATGAGATTTTTTGCCCGCTTTATTATGTGTGGTTGTGTTTTTTTAGGGTAGACGGGATCCATCTGAAGTCCGTAATTCAAGTCTGCCATTTTTTTTCCCCCAATTTAGCTTTTTTGTGACGTCCCGGGTTTTTTTGTTGTGTGTACAGCAAATCAGGGCGAATATTGGGTGTCAGTCTCCCGGGCGCGTGGTTCAAAAATTCGGCTTTTGTTGTCCCGGTAAAGAAAAAACGTACCTCCAAAAATTTAACGTAGCCTTTAAAAGGTCGGAATTTCTTGCTTTATTTCCTGTGCTACAATGATTTTAAAGAGAAAAAAAAAAAAACTTAAGAAACTTAAAAAGTTTTGACTTGGGGAAATGTGCAACCCTAGTAAACCAATCATTTTTCCTCTTCGACTCAAAATTTTACCTTCCTACAAATCGAAAAAAAACTTTCACTTTAAACTTATAAATTAAAATGCCCCTGGAAGGAACTTTTGGTTGGCTGAAACTTGTTTTACTTAACTTTGTTATGTTTAAATAGGATTGTTCGGTGTCCAAAGGACAAGAAACGAGGTTCAATAACCAATTACTAGAAAGAGGACACTCAAAAAATTTTTATCAGGGCCGGAACCAAAATAAGGGCTCTTAACATTGTCAGATTTCCCGAAAACTTCTAAAAATTTTTGAAGAAACTATTTTTCCCTTTGAAGTCCCGAAAACGTTTAATTTGCTATTTTTCGCTATAAATTCGAGTAAAACAAAGTTTAAAAAAACATTTTTTTTATGCAAGGGTTTAAAAATAATTTTTGCGTTTCCTTCTGTCAATGTACTTTAGAAATACAAAAATTTATTTAGAGGAGTTTATCGTCATAACTTCCACAAAAAATTTTAAAGGGAACCTTTTTAGGGAAAAGACATTTCGAATGGGAAATTTGCTTGTTTGTGCTTGTCATGAACATTCATTTTTACGCTTTTTTGTCTGCTTTAATTTTGGCGACAGCCTAATTTTAACTGCAGCGCTCTTCCAGACCAGTTTCCCGAAATACACACCCGTTTTAATCTTCCCTTTGGATGACCCACTTTGCATTTTTGGATTTAGGTTTTGCCTAGTTGGGAAAACCCAAACATACCCCGATTTTCAAATATTTTCGTTTTTAATGGGAAAGAAACTCTACTAAACGTGAAATCGGAAAAACTTTTTTCGTGATTAATTAAAAATTTTGTATGCGCATGCGTTGTTCACCCGCAGCATTTGCCTCGATCCCCTTTCGTGTCTAAACCCTCAGCAAAAACCGGGGTGTTCTCTGGAAAAAAACAGTACTTTGAATTTTAGGAAAAAAAAAAATGCTTATCAATTATAAATGACATAGTCCCAATTATACTTCAATCCTGCTAAGTATCCACAAAAGGGTCATTCATACCCATTTTTCATCAATTTCTACACACAGTTTTTAGAGGTGGCAATTTTAAAAAACTGTTACACGCACACGGACGACGACGGACGGGGCGATCCCCAAAAGCCACCTTGACCGTTTTGCCTTTTGGGGTAAAAAACCCTTTATGAAAATAAAATAAACAACCTTATTTATAATAACCACTTAACACATGGTGGCAATATATTTTTTTTTACTCAGATCTTTTCCCTTTCCTAATTTAGGATGGCTCAATATTCTAAAATCATGTTCACAATTCCGAAGTTTACCACGCTGTTATGTTTTTTTCAAAGTATTAAACAAGCCTTTGCGTTTAGGTTATTTTAACAATAAAATCAAATTTGAAAAAAAAAAGTGTTATTTGAGTTAATTCAGATTAAATAACAATATCCTTATTTAGCGTGTTTTCATTTATAGGAATAAAAAAATATTTTTTAAAAACCATAGACCTTTTTACAAAAAATGTCAACTGTAACCCATTAATATGAACCCTTTTTCCCTCCGGGAAGGCAAAAGACAGATTTTTTTTAAAGCTCGGGTCTGTTAAAGGCAGATAAATCAAGAAAAAAATAAGTTTTTTTTTCATTCGCTAATAAAGGTCAAAATAAAATTAAGAAAAAGCCACGGCTTTTTAGTCTTGAAAAATTGTATGCCAAGTAATACACTTTCCTAAATTTTTATAAAAAATAATGCGGATTTAGTTGAAAGAAAACATATAGAAAAAAAGGGTCATAGAATTGCAACGAAAAATCTAATACTCAAAAAAGTTAAAATATTTTTTTAAATTCCTTTGTCGATAACCCCTTGCAAGACAAATAACTAAAAAGTGACTAATCCCCCATGCATTCCACTTTAACGAACGATAGGAATTTACGTGACCGGGGGTAAATTGAAAAATGGTAGGCGAACCGCTCAATTAAACTTTTTGCAGGCTTAAAGCAACACTTGAGAAATGTTTTAATAGATACGTGTAACTTTTAAAATTTTTACATCTACATATGGGGGGTGAGTTTTCTGAGATTGTCTAAAAACCCGTTTTTTCCCAAAACCCCCAGATCAATCCAAGTAAATAGCATTCAACATCCAGCAAAATATAACAAACAACCTGTTTGACCTTTTACATGCCCTTGCAATACAAAGAATGTTATAAGAAAAAAGGAAGTTTTCCTTGATCAAAAACTGTTTAAGTACATAGACGAATGTCCCCCGCCCCTTTTGCAATCCACCAACCCAATGAAAAAAGTACAAAAACTGTTTGGGCCCATACGAGACAGTACATATAAATGTTCCAAGCATTTCTAACTAACTCTTCAAATGTTGTTTATCCCCTTTTTGTGAAATAACGCAAACAAAAAAATGAAGAATATTTTCTTTTTCCCTGAATAGTGTTTACACACACTTAAATAGGAAGACTTCAAATGGGAGGCTCTATGTACCTTTTGCATGCAAGTACGATATGAATTTCAGAGCACGGTGTGAAAAAAAGCGGGGTGGGGGTTATAGAAAAACTGACCGGGTTTTGTTTATGTTAATTCTAGGGTTTAAACAACATTTAAAAAATTAAATTTGGCAGAAAAACATTTAAAACAATATTTTGTAACTGTTCAAGTACTTGACTTATATGACCAAAATGGTTATTAAAAAAAATCAAAACGCCCAATTCCTTTAGAGACACGCCGGGATTAACTGAAATGCTTAATTTAAACCAGCGTTTCGTGTTATTTAAAAAAAAGAGGGAAAGGCATATAACGCCAAAAACTCTACACCTTTCATGCAACAATTTCTACAAAGCCCTCTGAAATTTTCCCAAACCCAAGGGGTTTTTCTGTTTCTCTGTTGTTGTTTTTTTTTAAATGTATATTAGAACTTTTTTCGTATTTTAAAAGGAAAAAAAAATAAAAGAAGCAATTATTTTTATTTGTAAAAAATTTTCTGCTTGTGTTAGAAATTTCGGTTAACAATTCTTTCATATTCTTGAAAAAATATTATGCTTGAAAAAAAAAAACTAGATTGATTGAAGAAAAACAAATACGTCAAAAAAATTAGTGGACTTTTTTATTTACATTTTAAAGAAGTTAAAAATTTTCAAAACGAATGAACACCTTGATACGGGATTTTTTTCATAAACTTTTGTTTTGTATTCCAAAAATACACAAGCGATAAGCGCATCTCACATTTCAAACCCCTTTCAATTGCCAAAACCCTCTGGAAAAAAAATTTAAATCAATTATTCTGTTTAAAATTGGTCTGTGAGAAACAACTATTTCCCCCCCCTTTTGTTGTTGGGTGTTTGCAATTTGGATATAATCATATTTTCTGGAAAACAACTAGTCATCCATTTACGACTGTCAAAAACGCTCCCAACTATTTGTTTAAAAGAATTTCAAACTTTAGGTAACGAACAAACGAGGACAATGAAAAGCAGTATGAAGTGTTATTTTTCAATTAACGCGAAGATTCTGGGAAAAGGGTTTCACGTGTAAAAAAAAGGGCAATTTAAAAAACAGCTCGTTTTACAGATGATCGGTAAAAGAAAACAATTTTTTCTTTTCCCCCCGGTTTTAAATTTTTTTCCGACAAATAAAATAAACTTGTATCACTTGGCGAGAGAACGCTATTTATTCGGTTAATATCGGTTAATATAGAAAATGGTTCCCTTTAAAAGGTCTAGTGTTTTAAAATTTTTTCATCCCCCCTTACCCATAATGGGGCAGTTTGGAGTCATTTTTGAGTCTTAAATAAAGATACTAAATAAAATAGATACGAGGGGGGAGAGGGAAACTAGGGTAAGTGCAAAATATATACCACGTTAAGGGAAAAAATTTGTGTTGGTTTTAGGAATGTTGTTTTGCCGATAAAATGTCCTCGGGTTTGAGCTAGGAAAATACATTTTAAAATTTTTCTAAGCCCAGTCCTTTCCTCGAAACCATCACAAGAGTTTTTTCCCCCTTTAGTACATTATTTCACGCGCGAAATTTGGGGTTTTCCTGGAAATTAAATTTGAGACCCTTCCACCTGAAAAATTTTCTTGGAATTTAAGGGAAGTAAATTTTAATTAAACTAACTTAAGTTTCTTTGGGAAAGTTTCAAAATTTTCTTAAAAATAAATTTAACAAACATTCCATGTGAAAAATTACAGGGAAAAAGTTAAGTAAATTTTGGTAAACATAACTTACGTTTACTTTGGGAAAGTTGGGAAATTTATTTAAAAAAATAACAAACATTTCCCTATGAAAAAATTTAATTTTAAGTTAAAAAAAAAGTAAATTACACTTTGAAATATAAAAAATGAATTAAAATCAGGTTTGGGAACTGTCCTGGGATACGACAAAACCTATTTTTTGAGGTACCGGGGAACGCCCCCATCCACCCCCAAAACCCGGGGGGGTTGGGGAAAGACATGCATGTGAGTAAGACGTTTCACATCCCCTCACAAACCCCCCAACTTCCCAGACCCTGTCGGACAAGACTGATGTGTGAGGAAAAAGGGCCATACACCCTCCCACACCCCCTAAAATTTTCCCAAAACCGTGTTGGACAAAACCCGTTGGTGAGGTACCCCGGGGATACACCCTTTTAACCCCCTTACATTTTGAGACTGATCGGGCAAGCATATTTTGTGAGGTACTGGCATACACCCCCAACAAACCCCCTTTTCATTTGAGATTTATCGGACAAACTACAGTACCCCGGCAACTTGGTTTTTTTAATTTTTATGTATTTTTTCCCTAAAATAAAAGCTTATTTTCGTTTTTAAAAAGATTATCCTTTTTGATGGAAAAGCAATCTATGTAAGTTTCAAAAAAATTTGGGGGAAAATGTGACAAAAAATTTAAAAAAAAATTTCAAAAGGTTCTTCCCAACAAAAAATAAGGTGTTTTGTTTTGTTTGTTTTTTTCATTTTCAAAATGTTAACCTTTTGATGAACAAAAAATTGTGCAAAATTTCAAAAGAAAAAACATGAAAAATAGACTTTATCATAAACAAAAAAAATAAATAAAAAAAAATGTGTCTAAGCCCTACCGGGTTGGTCAAAACCCAAAAATTTCTGGAATTTTTTAAAGTTCAATAATGAGTACATTTGTACAAAGTTTTTGAGAAAGTGAAATTTTCCTTTTCGAAAAAAGTACATGACGACCATTCCCACCACCCCCTTTAAAATTCGAACCGGGGCGACAAGACAGATGTGTGAGGTACAGGGGCCCTACACCCCCCCATCACACCCAAACTTTTTCCCAAAACCGTGTTGGGCAAAATGTTGTGGGAGGGACGGGCGATACACCCCCTTCAACCCCTTTGCATTTGAACGTAACGGCAAACTATTTTGGGGAGGTCTGGCGTAAACCCACCCTCACACCCCTTATCATTCTGGACTGTATCGGACAAGACATTGGTAGGTACAGGCGATACCCCCCCCATACACCCTTATATTTAGACTGATCGGGCAAGCTTGTGTGGGGACAGACCGATACACCTCCCCCACACCCCTTACATTCGGACCGTTTCGGACAAAACAGTTTTTGTGAGACGGGCTTTCACCCTCCCCCTTACACCCCCCAATCATTCTGGACTGAACGGACAAGACATTTTTGAGGTACGGGCCCTAACCTCCCCTCACACCCTTAGCATTCTGAACTGACGGGCAAAAAAAATTTTTGTGAGGTACAGGGCGTACACCCTCCCATCACACCCCCTTTTAATTTTGAGACTGATCGGGCCAGAATATTTGTGAGGGACAGGGTTACACCCCCCCACACCCCCCTTATCATTCTCAGAAACGTGTTGGCCAAGACTTTTTTGTGAGGACAGGGGGATACCCCTCCCCTCCCCCCCAACATTTGGAAAATGTATCGGCAGAATATTTGTGAGGTACAGGGGGAACACCCCCCACACCCCCTTTAAATTCCAGACCGTGTGGCCAAACATGTTGTTGAGGTACAGGGCAATTTCCCCTCCCCTCACACCCCCTTTTCATTCTGAGACTGAGGGGGCCAATTTTTGATGGGTACAGGGGGGGATACCCCTCCCCCTCACCCCTTTTCATTTTGAGACTGTATGGACAAGACATTGTGGAGGTCGGGCGATACACCCTCCCTCACACCCCTTAAAAATTCCCCAACCCGGGTTTGGCCAAGAATGTTTTGGAGGTAAGGGGGATCCCCCTCACCCAAACATTCTCAGACCGGTTGGACAAGACTTTTGAGGTACAGCGGATCCCCTCCCATCACAACGCAAAGTTCCCCCGATGGTGTCAACTGACCGAACTTTTGAGGGATGGGGGGATCACATCCCATCACACGTTTGTAATACAGACCCCAAACTTATAAAAGGGTTTTAAATTTTATTTTTTAATTTATCTAAACAAATTTGCAAACAATAAAAATACTTTTAACCCCCTTTCTGAGTCAAACATTAAAAATATTCTCTTTTTCAAAAAATTTTACATCAAGAAAACCTTTCAAATTGAATTACCCCTAAAACAGCCCCACTGGAAAGGTTAAGATGTTTAAATTGGTTTTAAAAAGGGCTGTGTGATCGTGAATCATTGTCCGAAGAAAGCCCATAAAGCTCTAGACCAAGCCAAACATTGTCTAAAAGGGAACAAAGTGGCTGGACAAGAACAACACCCTTTCCAAAACAAATTCTTTCTTTCATTTTTTTGGCTACATATTGCCGCTGAGATTTTTCAAACTACCCCATAAATTTTATTTGGTTTTTGAAAAGTATACATATTTTAGTTAACTTTTTAAATTTTTAAAGTTCCCCATAATGATGACATTTGTACAAAGTTTCATGATGAAGGTTACCTTTACAGAAAAAGTATTTTTAAAAAAGAGGAAAACCCG